>ML662447.1:6636451-6718600 GCA_007570785.1 Antilocapra americana | reverse complement strand
AAAAAAAAGTTTAAAGTATCAACCAAAACTCTACTGATAAAATGGCCTAAGACTGAACACCTCCAATCTATCTCATTTTTTCAGAAGGAAAGAAACAAGAGACTACAAAAGAGGTTATTTCCCTTTTCAACTGCAATGGCTGAAGAGTGATAAAAACTTTTGTAATTCTGGAATTTCAGAAATATATGAATGTGCTGAAAGATCAGCAACATAAGTGGATTCATGAAGACCATAAGTTAATTTACATACATAAATACATATGAAGATGGCACACCAATCAAAACCAGCAACATTTCATATAACTTGTATTAACAATGGGTTTCACAGAATTAAGTTCTCCCTGCAATCCCTTACTATATTAGCAAATTAGTGGCTGTGCTAGTACATAATGCTATAAGGCACAATCATTAAGTCCAGCCCAAAGGTCAATCCCTCCATTTAATGACTTAGACGGCTATCCTGGGGTTTCTCTGTAGAACAAATTTTAAAATTTTCTTCAACATAACTGTGCAGATACTTCTCGTTGCCTCCTCCACACAACCTAGGACTCTACAGCCTTATAACTAAGACAATATCATGCCAAAAGTATGTCAGTTGCTTTTGTATGTGACTGACCTTTGTAATTTCTGACAGACATTAAAAATGTTACTTTATCTTCATCTCTCCCAAACCTTGCAAAAACATCATTTTCTGACAAGTATTTCTTCCCTTTTCTAACTTAATCCTACTTTCCTTTCTCTAGTAATTGCTATAATGTATATATGATGAATATATACCATATATGTAAGAATACTGGTACTCAAACTCTCACCCTGAGACAAAACTAAAATCACATACAACAGAATTTCAAATAGGGAATTTCATGACATAAGCCTTCATTAAGCTAACAAATTGCTTTCCCTTATAATAGTGAACTGCCAACTAATAAACCAGAGTTGGACCATAAATAAGGCTGAGCACTAAAAAATTGATGCTTTGGAACTGTGGTGCTAAAGACTCTGAAGAGTCCCTTGGATTGCAAGGAGATCAGACCAGTCAATCCTAAAGGAAATTGACCCTGAATATTCATTGGCAGGACTGATGCTAACACTGAAGCTCCAATAGTTTGGCCACCCTGATGTGAAGAGCTGACTCACTGCAAGAAGACCGTGATGATGGGAAAGATGGAAGGCAGATGGGGATGACAGAGGAGAGATGGCTGGATGACATCACCAACTCAATGGACATGAGTTAAGTAAGCTCTGGGAGTCGGTAAAGGACAGGGAAGCCTGGCTTGCTGCAGTCCATGGGGTCATGAAGAATTGGATACGACTGAGTGACTGAATTGAATTGCATCACTAGCCAGTCCCTGAATTTGTCACATATGATTTCATTAGTAAATGGGACTTTATCTTTTTCTGCCATACCTTCCCCCCAAATTATCAAAAAAACCCTTTCAGTAGTCCATCACTATTGTCTGGTGTGAAAAGCCAATTCACTGGAAAAAGACCCTGATGCTAGGAAAGACTGAAGGCAAAAGGAGAAGGGAGCAACAGAGGATGGCATGGTTAGATAGCATTACTGACTCAATGGACATGAATTTGAGCAAACTCCAAAAGATAATGTAGGTCAGAGAAATCCAGTGTGCTTCAGTCCTTGGGATCACAAAGAGTCAGACACAACTTAGCAACTGAACAACAACTGTAATAGAGAAGTGGGTAATTTAGATTAACTCTTACTGAGAGCAAAGAGAAAAACTGGACATCTCACAGGCAAAGTTATAAAAACGATTATAAATAATTCTTTGAAGGCATCAGACTGCTAAAAAGGCAATAAAAAGGTATGAAGGCAAAGATCTGGGATGGTAAGAAAATCTTCAGAGGTGAGCCAAGTATGCGAGGGCCATTTTCTCAAGAGGAATCTGCCAATTCCATAAAGGTGGCTGGAAAGCTGAGCTGAACCTTTCAGATTTACAAGGCTGGTGGAGAATGGGCGTTAAATATTAGAGGTAAGGAACCAACGAAGTATGGCGTTAGAGAAACAGGGGGGTAATAAAACACTTGGTTTTATCTTCGGACTCCCTAGGATAATATCCTAGGATTAAAGAAAAAATAAAATAGACCAGCCATGGCAATGCCCAGCTTTGAAACATTTTTGTCTCTAAATGGATTAAGATGATGCTTGTTAAATTATGCCTGTATTTTTTCACGTATAATATCTTAATAAAAAGGAAAAGAGTAAGACAACATGACAAAAAAAAAAACTGACAATGGCCTATAGGAAAACACAGAGGATAAAGATAATAAAGTTATCCAATACAGAAATGATTAATGTAGCAAAAAATATTTTTTTAACTGTGAATGGTACAAAAGCCCGCTAACCTCAAACAAAGTTTCAAATCATACATTTCCTAATCCTTAAATTCATCTAACTCATTCTTTAGAAATTCACAGTTGTTCTAAACCTTTGGTCCACATACATCCAAAAAGTACATAATACCTACTAAAATTTAAAAAAATAAAATCAGCCTTCCAATCTAAAGTATACTCATGTGCCCACAGTCAGGCCCTCTAACCTGCCTATTGGTACATGCCCCAAGTTGGGGCACACCCTGCTAAGTTGCCAGCAGAGAGAGGGAGCCACAATAGCTCAAATCAGATGTTTTCAAGCATTCTTACATTATAACCAGTTACATATATACCTCTGTGTGTATCTATATGTAAGAACACTCAACTTAATTGAAACACAATTTCATAAAATAGTTCTTAGCTATAGAAAATAAGTAAGACATGGTGACTGACGTAGAGACAGACATGTAGACAATGGAATAAAAGTGAGTTGAGAAAGAAGATTTTAAAAACAAGAACAGTAAGACATTTGAACAAGAACGCACAATGTAGTTGACCCTTGAACCCCCATCATGCAGTTGAAAATCTACATATAACTTTACAGTCAGCCCTTCTTATCCACATCCACGGATTCATTCAACCCTGCATCTTATATGCAGCATTATAGTTATGTATTTATTGAAAAAATCTGCATAAAAGTGGACCAGTGCAGTTCAAACCCATGTCGTTCAAGGGTCAACTGTTTTTCAACAAATAGTGCTGGGATAACCATAGATTCATATGCAAAAGAATGAAATCAGATCCCTTCCTCACACCACACACAAATTAACTCAAAAAGAATCACAATGCTAGATTTAAGAGCTAAACTATAAAACTCTTTGAAAGAAACACAGGAGTGATCTTCATGACCTTGAATGAGGCAGTGATTTCTAAGACAAACATCAAAAGTACAAGCAACAAAGAAAAAACAGAAACTTGTGCATGAATGCTCATGACAGTATTACTTATTACAGCCAAATGCCCATCAACTGAAGAGTGGGTAAAGAAAATGTGGTATATTTGTATAAACGAATATTATTAGATCACAGAAAATAATGACATACTGACACACACTACAAGATGAACAAACTTTGAAAACATCATGCTAAGTGAAATAAGCAGTCATCACAAAAGACTACATATTACATAATGTCCAGAAAAGGCAAACTTATTATAGAGATAGAAGTAGAAGGTAAGTAGTTACTTGGGGCTAAGGCTGGGGCAGGAGGTGTGGTCCTGTGTATGTGCACAGGCAGGAACAGGAAACGACTGATAGCTAATTAGCATGGAGTTTCTTTCAGGAGTAACAACAATGTTCTACAATTAGTTGTGATGATTGCATTACTTCATGAATATATGATAAAGACTTTGTACTGTATACTTCAAATAGGTAATGACACGTGAATGAAATCTCAATAAAGCTGCTAAAAAATTATCTTAGGCCCTTACTACTTGTGATAAACCCTGACATTTTCTATTACATTTCACTTAAAAATACAACACTAGTCATGATATCTCAACTCCTTCTACAATCCACAAACAGGTCAAGGCTAGCAATCCTGTCTTGCCAGAAACACTGACATTCTATGTCCTCTAACAGTTGAACTGATGGCCACCTTCTCCTAGCTACTAGTAAGATTCATCTCACCACACCTTACACATCCCTCAGTCCCACTCTTCCTGATCCTCTATGATTCCCCAAACTGTCACTGCCACACTGCTTGTATATCCTTCATTTCACCCAATTTCTCATCCCCTACCCCTCAAATCCTTTACTAGGCCTTCTGAAATTTCTAACTTGTGACCGGCAAACAGCAAATTTATACTACCCTTTACTATTTCTTATCATTAACTACCTTCCCTCCAATTCTCCCTCACTGATTAAAGATGTCTGCAACTGATTCATAGTATGTGCCCTTACTCCTCTCATCATTCATGCAGACTGACTGACCCCTTTAATACTTCATACCCTTTAATTCTTTGGCCTTCTCTTTTCCATCTGCTTCACCTCAGCAACCCATCCCAAGGCCACCCTGGATATTATTATTGCCAGAAACTATTATATCTGTCAAATCACTATTTCAAGATCTCACTCTGACCATCACATTCAACCCTTCCAGCTCTCTTACTTCATGTGACCACTACCAGCAACAATTCTAACCAAAATTTCCAATACACAGATATTACCACTTCCTTACTATTCATCCTGACTTTACCTCCTTTCTTATCCATACTAGACATGTTTCATCATCATTCCTCTAAACACTCCTTCTAAAATGCCCTCATTTCTCTCTTCCTTTCATTAAAAAAGTTTTTAATTAAAAAGTTTTCATAATTGTGTTGTTTTCAGGTGTATAGCATAGTGATTCAGTAGTTTTACATATTATATTTCATTAAAGTTTATTATAAGATAATGGTTATAATTCCCTGTAATACACAATGTATTCTTGTTGCTTATCTATTTAATACATAGCAGTTAATCTCTTATATCCCATACCCCTATCATGTCCTTCCTCCTTTTCCTCCTCCAACTGGTAACCACTAGTCTGTTTTCTATATCTACAAGCCTATTTCTGTTTTGCTATAGACATTCTTAGTATATTTCAGGTTCCACATATAAGTAATATCATACAGTATTTGTCTTTCTCTTTCTGACTTCTTTTACTATGCATAATATTCTCTAGGTCTATCCACATTGCTGCAAATGGCAGAATTTCATTCTTTTATACTGACCTAGTTTTTATGTGTCAACTTGGCGGGGCTACAGTTCTGTTATTTAATCAAACAGTAATCTAAGTATTGTTGTGAAGCTTTGTAGATGTGGTTAACATCCACAATTGAGTAAAGATTATCCTCATTAAAGCTGGTGGGCCTCATTCAACCAGTTGAAAGGCCTTAAGAACACAACTGAAATTTTCCTAAGGAAGACAAAATTCTGCTTCAAGACTGCAACATCAGCTTCTGTCCAAGAGATTCTTGCCAGCCTGCCCTATAGATTTCTAACTTGTCAGTCCCCATAACTGTGTAACCAAGTGCCTTGAAATTTCTTTATATACACATACATACAAATGTATTTCCTGCTGATTTGTTTCTTAGGAGAACTATGACTGATACACCTGGCAAAACCTTACTCCAGAGGAACTGAACCATCTGCCTTATTTGTGCTTGTATCTAACCAGAAAAATATTGCTGGGGTAGCCAGCAGTAATCACAAAACCAGGCTGACTGGTATCACTTTAAATTCAAGACTTCTAACTCTTAAATGAACCATCAATACTTCTTACCAAACTGCTTTAAACACTCCCATCCCCCTCTGGCCATACCACTCTCACTGAGAAAACAAACCACCAAAAGGATAAGCCTTCATCTTGCAGCCTCCAAATTCCCTTAGAAGAACACACAGCTTTTCTACATTCCCTCCTATCTGATGAGGAAATGTCTAACAAAGGCCAGTCTCTCTCCTTCCCTGCATATTGTCCTCTTTACCCACTGAACCCCACATTTTTCTTACCTACCAACTCACTTCTCTGTTCCATTTCATAGACATACTAGAGAAATAGCATTTGTAAATTTTCATATAATCTGGAATGAGGGAAAGACTTGCTAACCATGGCATATAATTTAGAAGTCAGTAAAGACTAGTAAGCTTAAAGAGAAAAAAAGTCAGCATGCCAAAACAATCATAAGCAAATTTAAAAGACAAACAGTAAACTGGAAAAATATTTCCAAGAAATTTCATACAGCTTTTTCTTTATAAAAATAAATCCTACAAGTCTAAGAAAATGAGTAACAAAGCAATAGAAACATAGGCAAGATTATGGATAGTTCACAATAAAAATACCAACTGCTGTTCAGTCGCTAAGTAGTGTCTGACTCTTTGCAACCCCATGGACTGCAGCATGCCAGGATTCCCTGTCCTTCACTATCTCCCGGAGTTTGCTCAAACTCGTGTCCATTGATTCAGTAATGCCACTCAACTATCTTATCCTCTGTTGTCCCCTTCTCTTCCAGCTCAGTCCTTCCCAGCACCAGGGTCTTTTCTAATGAGTCGGCTCTTCATGCCAGGTGGCCGAAGTACTGGAGCTTCAGGTTCAGCATCAGTCCTTCCAATAAATATTCAGGGTTGATTTTCTTTAGGATTGACCAGTTTGATCTCCTTCTTGTCCAAGAGACTCTCCAGAGTCTTCTCCAACACAATTCAAAAGCATTGATTCTTTGGAGCTCAGCCTTCTTTATGGTCCAACTCTCACCTCCATACAATAATGAAGGATGTTTAATCTCACTCATACTGACAATGAGGAAAGAAGCAAACATCCTTACACAGTGCTGGTGAAATGTGTAGAGGTGAAACAGACTCCACAGATGGCACTTCAGCAGTATCTATCAAAATTATAAATGCACATACACATTCTGACCTAGCAATTCCATTTCTGGAAGTGTATCCTACACATTTCTATACAAGTGTGAAATTATGTATGCATAAAGTAACCCACTGCACCATGACTTCTAATAGCAAAGGGTTGAAAACAACCTAAATGTACCTCAAAAAGGGACTACTTAAATATATGTTATACCTGTATAACAGTGTTACTGGAATTTTTAATCTTCCCCAAATTCTTGTGTTGAAGCCCTAGCCAACCCCTACATAATACCCTAGGGTAATCAGGTTTACAAGAGGTCATGAGAATGGGGCCCCCATGATGGCACTAGTATCACAAAAAGAGGAAGAGAGAGCAGAGCACTCTTTCTCCATATGAAGACACAGACAGAAGTTGACATCTGAAAGCCAGGAAGAGCTCTCACTAGGAACCAACTCTCTTAGCACCCTGACCTTAAACTTCCCAGCCTCCAGAACTGTGAGAAATAAATGTTAGTTTTTTAATCCACCTAGTTTATGGTATTTTGTTACAGCAGCCAAAGCTAAGACAAGTGGTATACCATGAAGGTGCCAAAAAAAGAAAAAGAATAAGCTTGCTGTTTATGGACTGATAAGACTAAAATGAAATCATCTCTAAGCTAGACAGTTAAGTTAAAAACAAAAGGTAAAGGGTATGTGCATGGTCTGCAACTTAAAAAAGTAGGGAAGGCAAAGAACATACATATGTAAGATACACAATCTCCCACTGGCCATTGTAAAATCCATAAAGCTCCAAGAAATACAAGTTTCTTAAGTTCAGCACAAATTTATTTGGTATCAAACCTATTTGACCAAAAATTCCACAAGACTACTTATAATTTTTATTTATCCTTACTATCTATTTATGCTTTCAATACAGAAATATCAATGTGCTTAATTATGGAATGGTACACTACCTCTTGCGAGTGATTCTAGATAATAAAGCAGAAACACTATATTATCCTTTTTACAAGTTCTTCCTTCCTCCCCACCCCTAAAAAAACCAAACCTTAATTCTGCAATACATCCAGACCAAAGGTTTTGGAAAGGAATTATATATCTACATTATCTGCACACACATTAACAACCTTTGGAAGGATTCATGGGGAACTCAAAACTGTCTCCACACGAAGGAATGGGGTGGCTGGGCTGCAAGGAGTGGAAAGGAAACTTTTTGCTGTATATCTATCTAAATTGCTGGAATTATGAATCAAATGATTATACTGCTTCATCAAAAGATAAATAAAATAAAATCACTAAGACTTAAATTCTCAACAGTAACAAACTCAGACACTTTGGTTTTTTGACTGAGAAGTGACTCCTGGTCACAGGGATATCTATACAGTGGTAGCTTTCTTTTATTTCACTTTTGGTTGACCCAAATGGCATTTTAGAGAGAAGAATCACCCTCTCAGAAGCAAGGCACGGAATGGTGGGTTTCCAGTCCCATTAATAGCTCTTAGGAAACAGCAATCTCCTGTTGTTTTTCACGCTTCATGCCAAGCAAAGCAGGTGTGTCTAACTGTTTTTCTTTTCTAATGTTCTCATCAATATAATTCGGCTTAAACCACTCAGCAACAAGAAGTAGTAAAGCCACACTTATCAATATCAGAAAAAGGCTTAAGAATGCTGCAAGCATAAATCCAACCCTCAGTATTCAGAGCTTCAATACAATAGTTGGAGGATTCCAGGTAACATTTGACTCACACCTTTTCTGCTATCTTCAAACTTTTCATATACTTATTTTGATGTCCTGTTATGTTCCAAAGTGGATTCAAGGTGACTACAAGGTATGCCTTTTTTTCTGATTTAGATTTTAACTGATCTGTACCACACTCTCAACTTTAACCAGAAATTAGAAGAAATTTTGCTTTTTGTGGTTTGTTCTTATCTCCCATAAAGTTACACTCATTGAAAGCAGAGACTAACTTCTACTTCATGTGGCCCCCAAATCTATACCTGATTTGGTATAGAGTGCCTTCGCAATAAATACTGCATGCACAACAAAACGCACCACCTCGTAGTCGCTGTCCGCAAGAAGGAACAAGAAATTTGGTCTACCAAAATAACCAGAGAAACATTACACAGAAAACAAGAGAAAAGAAAAACAGTATTTCCAGATGCTACCTAACAACCTCTCGAAAATGGTTAATGAACTATTGTGGTTACCCAGTCTCTAACAAATTTGCACTTTTCACACAGAATCAGAGATCTCAATAAGATTAAATTTAAAAGATGTGACAGTATTCCATTTTCTTCAAATGTGGGTACATGATAAAGTTATTCACAGCTCCTGGATTACCATTCCTTCAGATATCTGTCAAAATAAGCCCAGGGAAGCTTTGGCAATTCTCTACAGAGGGAAAGGTAAATGTGGCAAAACTTTGTGTTAGATAATGTGGCAAATTTTTCCTTTATTATTTGCTCTGGGAATATTTCCAAATTTTAAGGCAGAGAGGATTACTGATCCAAATGTTAAATCATTTCAGTCAGTTCAGATTAGGGTACACTTGGTACTGATGAACCTATTTGCAGGGCAGCAATGGAGACATACGAACAGACTTGTGGACACAGCAGGGGAAAGAGAGGGCGGGACGAATTCAAAGAATAACATTCAAACATATATATCACCATATGTAAAGAGATAGCCAGCGAGAATCTGCTGTATGATGCAGGGAGCTCAAACTCAGTGCTCTCTGACAACCTAGAGGGGTGGGAGGTAGGAGGGCGGTTCAAGAGGAAGGGGACATATGTATACCTATGACTGATTCATGTTGACATATGGCAGAGAGCAACAAAATACTGTACAGCAATTAACCTCCAATAAAAAAACAAAACTTAGAAGACACGCTAAAATTTTAAGTAAAATCCCAGAGAGTCAGAGGAGGGGAAAAAAACTGGTGTATTCTGGAGAATCTGAATGGATACTGTATATCAAATTTGTTTTAAACTAACTTGGCATTTTGCATTTGCTCCAAGTTAAAAATAATTAGTGATAACAATAGCTAAAATGTCCTTAATCTAGTCTTCCAGGTACTGTACATGCAGGACTTTATTTAAAACTCACAGACCTATGAGATTATGTGCTATTATTATTCTCACTTGACAGATAATAATGCTACATATCCAGAAATGTTACATAAACTGAACTAGCCTATTCCATATAGCTGGTCAGATCTGGAGCATGGACTGGAACTCAGGGCTGACTTTAAAGCTCATGCTAGCTAGCAACCACAACTAAGTTTGAACACCCTAACATTCTAAAATATTGGCAGATTTTAACCAAATCTGATGCACTACAAAAAGTATATGGAATGGAGACATGTATCAATATTTGTGCTATATTTGTTATACAACTCACCACCCTGAAAAAGAATGGCAGTTAATAAATACTCTAAAAGGCCTTATAGGTATACACACTCACATACAATTTTAAAAGCTAGATTTTAATAAAATTTGGCCTTCCCAGATTTGTTCGTTTGGGAGAAGCCTCATAATCTTTCAAGAGAACATAAATTCACTTGACTTAAGTTCTATTCATGATCATAAGCTTCTTGAGGCTAATAAACGTTTCTTTTTCACATTTTCCACTAAGTATCTGAAAGCACAAAGTCCCATTAGTAAGCCTGGTGCTACAGAATGAATAAAATATACCATCCAAAGAATTCCTGGGGCTTTCCAGGTGGGCAGTGGTAAAGAATCTGCCTGCCAAAGCAGATACTGGTTCGATCCCTGGGTAGGGAAGATTCCCTGGAGTAGGAAATGGCAACTCACTCCAGTATTCTTGCCTGGAAAATTCCTTGGACAGAGGAGCCTAGCAGGCTACACTTCATGGGGTTGCAAAGAGTTAGACATGACTGAGTATGAGGATGGAAGAACTCCTGGCTTCCAGTGAGGCTTTATATTTGATTTATAAGTATAGATAGTACAGAAAATACTGCTTCAATAATTTTCTCTGCTTCTGTACATTATAAAGTCTAAGTTCCATTGTTGTTCTTGACACAGGATTCTGGTATCACCCAAGAAGGACTCTTTTGTCCCAGTAGGTTTTCTAAAGAACCAACTATCTGGGGAATAACCTTTCTATTAAAAAAAAAAAAAAGGTTCCAACAGCCTCAGTTTACAGTTCTAACCAAAAAGATAAGCCACTTGTCTACAGCTCCAGGGCTTGGTGACAACAAAGTTCAGATGACAGAACTGAGAAGTAAACCTAGATCTGATTCCTGGAAATGGCTATCTCTACCTATTGCCCTGACTGACAGAAATAAGGGCAGCTTACTTTAATAAGCTCCTGTCACCTTTTCAGCAGCAAAGTTTGTTGACTCAGAACTCATTTGTGAAATCAAAGTTCAAGTTAATCTGCATTAGAGCAAGAAGACAAAGCTACTAAATATTGATGTAAAGAACCCATGACTAAGACAATAAGCATCACAGCTCACAGAAACAGGCAAATGACTTCTATCTAAAGCTATGTGCCTATAATGACTTCCTTGAACTACACGAATCAGTGAGACTACTATCCATACTACTGACTCAAGCAGAGATCTCTAGAGAGCTGGCATCTTAATACCAGACATTACTTTATACACGTGCAACAAAGCATCTCAATTATCTGGATGACTCAAATATGTCAAAACTCAACTCACTGACAAAGTCAAGACATTAAGAATCAGGCTTCTATTCAACAAGCTTTTAATTGCAACTAGGATAATTTGTGACTAGTCACTTAATAAATTGCTTCAAGTTGTTTCACTAAGCATTGAGTATCATCACAAGGTTATTTCCATAATATTAGGCACTGAGCAAACAGCTAAGATTCTAATTTCATTAATTTTGGTAGAATTTACTCTTAAACTAATTTCCTTCCAAGCGATCTCTCTCCTGGGATATAAGGGACACAGTGTTTTGCTCTTCCAGGACAATTAAAGGCAGCCCTTTTCAATGGAATATACTTATTATCAGAATCAGTGCTATCTCTTCCTTTAAAGATAATGTAGAGTGGAATAAGGAGTAACTGCTATTGAGTATGGGTGTCTTGAAAAAGTTATTTTTTAAAGCCAACAGAATTT
This sequence comes from Antilocapra americana, assembly GCA_007570785.1. Lineage (NCBI taxonomy): Eukaryota > Metazoa > Chordata > Mammalia > Artiodactyla > Antilocapridae > Antilocapra > Antilocapra americana. The sequence goes on along the minus strand of ML662447.1, from coordinate 6,706,769 downwards.
AGAAAACTAAGCAAAAAAACTCTGATTTGACAGAAGTACAGCATGACCGTGAGGATCTGTATCAGTAACCCTTACTGAAATCTGACATATATAAACTAGGTAAAGCAATAAAGCTTAGTATATCAAGATTTTCATCTGTTATGTTAATAAAGTATCATTTTATTTCTTTATTTGTTCTCTAAATCAGAGAATAAGTTCACCTCAAATTCTTTTATATCCAAAGCTAAAAGATACTAAGTGGAAAAGAGATGTAATGTGGATAAATTAATATTATTTTCAGTTTTAGGCACATATGCCTCACCAATAGTATTAATACAGTGAAGAATTTAGAATTAAACATTTCTAACAAAAACTTTTATGCAATTTGTTTCCTTTAAATTTTCCACTTAAAATGAGTATTCAGAAACTTCTCAAGTAATATTCACAAAAGGATAAATTCAATCATTATAGACCCTGCTGAAATATCACTGTGTGTCTGTCTGTGTGTACTTACCACACGCAGAGACACACACACATTTTTTAAAAGTATTTTAGACAAGGTTTAATTTTAAGATAGTCAATGGGTTAGAAGTGATAGGGGAAAAATTAATACTTAAGTGATTCAAAAGCCCCTATTTTCATGACAGATAATATATATGAATTGATTATTTAGCCATCTGGAAGTGACAGTTCGCTTGAGGATTCCAAAACTATACAGAGAACATTAAAACGTTTTTTGTTAAGGCTTGAGTTTAGATGTTATTACCTCTAAAGAGCTTTTCATCAATCTGATTTTCATTGAACACTTTCTAGATTCCAGGCTGGATGTTACAGACACAGATGCAAGACAGGCCTGTCCTCAAGGCAGTCACATTTTGATTGGTTGTTACATCAGATACACACTAAACACGTTCACTCACAGCATCTGACCTCCTAGGCTTAACCCACAGCAAAGGATTCTGAAGTAAATATTACAAATGACTGTAAGGAAATACATAAAAGCTGTTATACATTTAGACCAAATATAACCCTACTTCTTAATAAGTACGCTACACTAGAAATTCCAGATATACTACTAAAAAATAGTAAAATGACCCAAAGCATAACTGTATCTTCTTTAACACACATCACTTATACAATCGCCTAATTTAAAGGTACATCTGTTATAGTTCAGTCAAAGTATTTTCTTCTATTAAAGAGTATTTCTCTTTGCCCTCAAACTCCATCTGGGTACAATACTTAACAGTTCCTGAATGAATGAATGAATGAAATAAACAGATGTTCTAATAACCAAGGAGGTACTTGCTAGATGCTTGTCTTAAAACACAATGGACTGACAGACCAGAATTCTACTAGAAAGATCAGTGAGTATCAGAAGCAAAAATAGTAACCATTGGACATTGTCTGATACCGTGTAGTCCACATGTTATTAAGTTAGTTCACAGTAAACATATGATGGGAAACTTTCAGAAATTAAAATGAAAAGTATTCATCACACTACTTTAAAACAGACTTGGCTCCCATCGAAGGACAGGGAACACAAGTGCAAGACAAAGAGAAGAGAGGGTGGGGTAAAAAAAGTCAAAAGGTCGCCACCGAGTGACCCTCAAGAGAAATGCGCGCTGACCACTGAAGCTCGCGCTGAGCTTGACGGACGCGTCCTGACCAAGCGTTGAGCCCCAGCTCTTCCTCGAAGCCCGGAGCTGAAGGCCACTCCAGCCTCTTTTAGCACCGCCGCCTGCGTTCGCTCAGAACATTAGCACAAAGAAACCACCGAGAAACAAAACACTGTCCCCGTGGGCGCCGGGCAGGCGTCGCGACCCGGCCACCGGAGCGCTCTTTGCGGATCCCTGCCACCGGGAGAGGTAGCCGGGGAGCAGCGGGCCGACTAGGCGCCTTCGTCCAGACCTTCGCCGAAGTGTTTCAGAACTTGCCACCCACCTCTCGCTCCATTTTCCCCTCCCGACGTGGACGCGGGACCCGCGCGAGGAGGGCGCGCGAGGACCGACGGGCGGAGCTGGGGCCGAGGGGGCGGCCGGGACGCGCCTGGGTCCCGCAGCCCCACGCCCCCTGGCCGGCCCCCGCCTCCTCGGCCGCTATTGTTCCCGCGCCGCCCCCGGCGGCCGCGCGCCCCCCGCCGGCCGCGCGCTCCCGTCCCCATTCCCGGGAGGGGGTCACGGCTGAGCAAAGGCGGTGGCGGCGGCACAATAACATAAACACGGCGGGGCCGCCGGCCGCCCTGGCCCTGAGGCACTTGCCGCACTCACCCGGCAGCGCAGCGAATGGCGACAGGAAAGCCCGGCGGCGGGAACCCGCGCCGTCTCGGCGGGCTCCGCAGCCGTTACCCAGCGCTGCTCGCGGCTCCGCGATCCGGGCCGCGTCGTCCGGCCTCCGCCGCTCCGCTGAGTAACAGGGACGCGGGCCGTCACCGCGCACGCCTGCTCACGTCATCGCGCAGGGCCCCGCCTCCGCGCTTCGCGAGAGGCCCATGGGGCGGGGCAGCCCGGGGGCCCGGATTGTGGGGGCGGAGTCCGCGGTCCGGGGGCGGGGCTACTGCAGGGGGCTGGGCTGACTTGCGGAGGTCGCCTGGAGTCGGAGCTACGAGAAGAGCGTGTGCGAGTCTCCAGTGAGGGGTATGGCGGAGTGCTGAACGGGGTGGGGATTTGCTCCTGGCGCGTGGCGGCGTGTGGCTTGAGTGCCCCGCAGCTGTATGGGGGCGGTCCGCTAGTCCTAGCCAAGGCCTCTGGGGCTCCTTGCCCCAGAGTTTGAAGGTCAGGTGCGCTTAAGCGAGACCCGCCCGGGAATCTGGCACTGTGGCTAGGCACTTGTTGAGAGACAAAAAGCTGTTTACCATGACTGACAATATGTTTCACTCTGAGGACGCCTGCTTCGGGCTCAGCAGCCCTCAAGCAAATATTCTCTTCAGCCACTTGGAAAAACCTGCCTCCTGTTTTCCCTAAATCCACTTCCTACAGAAGTCACTGCATTATCCTGTTTGTCTCTGGGCTCCACAAAGCATGTATATGTTAGTTATAGAAGTGACAAATTGGCAAGCCCTTAAATACCCGGCGACTGGAAAGATGTCTAAATTACATACATGCTTGCAACAGAATACATTTTAGCAGTTTAAATACCATGTGTTGGAGGGATTCTTAACGACACAAGAAAATGTTCATCATACTTCATTAACAGAAAGAAGCAAATTATTATACATAGAGAGAATGATCCTACTTATGTACTACACATATATAGAAAAAAGCTTAAAAGAAACGTGGCAAATTATTTTAACAACCTAGACAACATATTGAAAAGCAGAGACATTATTTTGCCGACAAAAGTCTGTCTAGTCAAAGCTATGGTTTTTCCAGTAGTCAATTATGGATGTGAGAGTTGGACCATAAAGAAAGCAGAGCGCCAAAGAATTGATGCTTTTGAACTGTAGTATTGGAGAAGACTCTTGAGAGTCCCTTGGACTGCAAGGAGATCCAACCAGTCCATCCTAAAAGAAATCAGTCCTGAATATTCATTAGAAGGACTGATGCTGAAGCTGAAACTCCAATACTTTGGCCACCTGGTGCAAAGTACTGACTCACTGGAAAAGACCCTGATTCTGGGAAAGATTGAAAGCAGGAGAAGGGGACGACAGAGGATGTGATGGTTGGATGGCATCACCAACTCAATGGACATAAGTTTGAACATGTTCTGGGAGTTGGTGATGGACAGTGAACCCTGGCATGCTGCAGTCCATGGGGTCGCAGAGTCAGACACACCTGAGTGACTGAACTGAATTGATTTTAACAGTAGTTCATCATTGGACTGTGAATTGGTTTTCTTTTATATTTTGAGTATTTCCCCATGGTTTCCAAATTGTGTTCATAATCAGAGAAAAGTATATTACTTTAGTAATGAATATACATATTTATTGAATAAAGGAGTGAATTCAGGTAGACTGTCTTCCATGTCATGTTGGGCTGGCCTATTTCCAATGATTCTGAAATGAAACATAAATTTATTTGTTCATTTGTTCATTCTCTCCCTAATTCCTCCCTCTCTCTCAGGCTTCTTTATTTCCTCCCTTCCTTTATTTCTCAAATAAATATTTATTACATGCCCATTCTGTGCCAAGTACTTTGCTAACACTGGCAATAGGATGGAGCTTACAGACTTAATCATTATAATATAGAAATAATAACAGTAAACAAATGCAAAATGATCACTGCATTATAATACAAAATGATATGGATACATATTATTATGGAACCACTTGATAAAATTAATAAAGCCAGGAAAGTCTTCCTTGAGGAACTGCCTCTTGAACTGAGAACAGATTCCACTAGGCAAAAAATATTTGTTTCAGACAGAGGTAATTTAGTGTGCAAAAGTCATATAATGACAAGGAGCAGGGTGAGTTTGATAAATTTAGGAAAAGACCAGTGCTGCTGGAAAAGCAAGGAAGAAGGAGCTATGAGACAATGTTTGAAAGATTAGAAAAGAACCAAACCTAGTACAGCGGTACTACTCATGCTGAAAATCTTGTCTTTATCCTAAGTGCAATGGGAAGCACCTGACATCTAGTAGCAAAGGGTGTGGCATGGTCAGAATGGCATCTTGAAAAGATTACTTGTTGAAAAGAAGCCAGGTAGACACAGGAGTAGTCTAGATGGCAGATGGTGGAGGCTTGCTCTAGGGTGGTGGTCATTGAAACAGTAAAAGGACCCTTTGGGAGATCCAATACACAGAACTTGGTGATGGATTTAGGTGGGCAGTGAAAGAAATGGAGTTACTATGGAAAAGTCCTAAGTTTTTTGCATGTGGCCAAAGATGGGATGTATGTGCTGGTTCACTGAGATGGGAATCTTGGAAGAGAACAGGGGTTGCATGGAAAGATTGTGAGAGCAAATAGTTTGAAGGTTTTGATCTGTCCCAAAGAAATGCCAAGTTGGAAGGTGGTATTCAGAGCTGGGATCAGGTGGATAAGAGAAGAATCATTGACAGATAGTGATGACTTGAAGCCTAGGGTGTGGATCAGTTAGCCTAGGCCTGAGTGAGAAAAGGTACTGAACAAGAAGAAAACATGGCTGGGAGCCAGGCTTGAGGAACTTCAGCACTGAATTAATACAAAGAAGATGAGCCTGAGAAAGAGCTGCCAAGAGGAAGAAGGAGAACGAGGGGGAGAAAGATTCAAGAAGGAGTGATTAATAATATCAAGTGTAAGAGGAAGCTTAAAATCCTGGAGTACTTAGATCCAGAAGTAGTTTGAAGTGGTCTAAGGAATGAATGGGAGATTAAAAATGGAGATGGTGGGTAATGATGAGTCAGGAAGTAAAGGAAGACACAAGCATATTTACATCTGGTAGGGACTGTTGGGGGGAAAGGTGGAACAGAAGGAAAAACCATGAGTGTAAGTTTCCTGGGAGAGCAGGGTGAAGAAAAGGGTGGAGGATATAAGATTGGACAGGAAGGTGGAAATATTGACAGGTACCTCCTACTCCTCACCAGATAATATTGAACATCTGGAGGTAGCAAAAGACAAAATAATCAGAGCAGTTGTGAAGTGAGTATTGCAGAACAGAGCTTCCAATTTTCATCCCTAGTTTTATAATGCTATAAACAACCTCTTTCCACAGGAAAAGTTTCTGTTTAAGCCTCAGCCTTCCACTGTCAGCTTCCGCTTATCTACATCTAGAAGAAGACATCCTGCATGTTTATATATGTATATGTGCATGTGTGTGATTTCAGAAAGCATTTCACTATTTGTGATCAAATGTTATCATCTTTGATATTCTGCAAATTCAAAATCCTTTCTGTAACCCAGACATGGCTCTGGGGTGCTTTCTTCCTTCCCATGGCATTCTTCCTTGTTAACTGGTTGTACTTCCTTGTGAACCTATTGAGGGCTGACTCAGTAAAAGAAGAGCTGAGGGACTGTTTCATTATTGGCTCATTAATAAAGTTCTGCCCCTGCCTGCCACAGCTTAGATATACCTGTGCTAAATTGCCCTCTTACCATCCACATCCAGCTTTGAAGGTATTAAATATTTATCCCCTGGAGAAAAAAAGGGAATTGAGTGAGAGGGAAAAAATATGTCATTGAAGTCCTATAACAATAAATAAAATCCTTGCTGTTGTTTTAAATAAATATATATTTAGGAAGAAGACTTTTCATCAGGTGTCTCAACAAGGATTCTGTGCCTCATTTACAATCCTTTCACCTACATTTCCTCCAGCCCAGTGAAATTTTGCCATTTGTACTGCAGAAAATTCAACTAGGCCCCACGGTAGAGAGAAGAGAGCCATTCACTACTGGCCCTTCTCCCTCAACAGTTTTAGGGAGGACACATCACTCTTGCATCTCCATCTCCATCTCTATCTCCATCTTCATCCCCACCTCCATCTCCATCTTTGTCTCTACATCCATTTCTGCCTTCATCTCCATCACCACCTCCATGGCTCCCTCCCTTGCCCTTCAGATGTAAAACTGGAATTCATACTTGTCTTCAGAAAATGACCTTTTAGTGGGAAGTCCCCTATGAATTCCCAACCTCTGCCAAAAGTTCTACCCATTCCCGGCTAAATTTATAAAGGCTTTTTGTAGTATTATTGGCTAGCAAGAAGGAGATTCTGGCATCCCTGTAGAGTTAAGAGTCATTGTCTTCAGGTGGCAGGATTCTGAGCCCCTTGCAAAGCAGAAGTGTTGCTAAGAGAGGTGTTTACTGTGACCGCCTTGCCAGAGGCCTCTAGCGGGACAGGATTTGTCTCCTGTTCCTGACTTCAGTGGTGATCTGGAGTCCTCCAGTGGTCCTAAAATGATGTTCTTGTTTCTAGAAAGCAGAGGGTAAGAGACCATATGGTAAGGGAATGTCAACAGCTCCTTTATCCTGTTCCTAAGCAGATTCCCATACAAAAACATTTCTGCTTTTCTGGGGTAGGTTTCATTGCCTCTCATGCCCAAACTAGCGAGATTAATTCTCAGCTGCATCAGCCTTCCAGCCTGAGGCTTATTGTGGATCTAAGAAGAAGGCAGAGGAGAGTAGAGTTTCTGTGTGGGGGAAAGGCAGAGGGGAATGCCATAACCCTTCAAGGTATGGACTTTTTAAATGAAAGACAACTACACAGGGAAGAAAGTGAGCATTCCTTCCTGAATCTAAGGCAGTTTATGCTCCAACTGATGCTTGACAGATAAACAACCCAGCATAAATAGGGGAGAAAATTATTTCTGGAGGTGCTAAGCCACATGAAGAGTGGATAAGGTCTCAAACCCAGCCCACTTTCCCTGCCCCTCACAGTGTTCTATTTCCTTGTAAAGCCAAAGTGTGGTTGGTAAATGTCAGCCTATGCAGAGCAGAGAACAGGACTCCCCTTCCCTTGGAATCAGCAGGAACAGTTGGGATATCACAGGTAAACTTCTCAAAGGCAGGACCACGGCATGAGTTTCTATTACCAAGCAGTCAAGTAAGGCTGTGCCCACAAAGAGATGAGGATCATCCTGTTTGGATCCTCTTGTGCACATACTTAGAGAAGATGGGACCAAACTGATAGATTCAAATACATAGCTCATTCTACCCTCACAGAAGGGTGGGCATCAGGATCGTGGAAGTAGAATTCTCCATTGTGTCAGAGGTCAGCAGCTCTGAGAGGGAAACTGCACAGGGCTGGAAGAAGCAAGCCAAAGAGCAAACCAAATATTAGGAGCTAGCTTGTGGGTCAAAGATTTTAACCACAAAAGAAAAAAACTACACAGAAACAAAGTTCCCCTGAAGAGACTAGCCAAGGCACTGGACTTCCCTTCACCCCAAACAGTCTTATAAAGCTTATAAATCTGAGGGAAGAAGTACAAGAGTGCCATGTAAATAGCAAGTTCAAGGATTTTTGAGTATTCAGTTGCAATCGAAAGTCAGATTTCAAAATGGCGTGTGTGTGTGTGTGTGTGAGTGTGTGTGCATGTGCTCAGTTGTGTCCAACTCTTTGCAATCCCGTGGATTGGAGCCCACCAGGCTCCTCTGTCAATAGAATTTTCCAGGAAAGAATACTAGGGTGGGTTGCCATTTCCTACTCCAGGGAATCTTCCTGACCCAAGGATTGAACCTGCATCTCTTGTGTCTCCTGCATTGGCAGGTGATATATATTACCACTGAATCACCTGGGAAATCCCTTAAAATGGCATAATGGTGAATATTTCTGTAGACTCTTTCTCAACTTGGAGAAATAAAGCCAACACTTGGAGGGAATATCCAGGAGCTGCGGTTTTCCTGAGCAAGTTGAATGAAAGGGCAAGGAAAGTGAAAGTATTCCTGGGAAGATCAGGATAAGGACTGTGGGGTCCAGGTTGGGCAAGAGGTACAGTGAGGCTGGAAGAGGGACAGATAGATTGGGGCAAAATTCACACAAGGAGCAAAGGTTTTCAGTTCTTTAGGACTGAGAATGGTTGTCAGTATACATAAGGGCATACCTGAGGGAGCAGGCCAGAGAGGAATTAGACTAGACAATGTAGTTTAAGTTTCTGATGTGGAGCAGCCCCTAGGCATGTTCACCACTGTGAATGGTTGATCTGAAGCAGAACTAAAAATCACTCATAAGGTGAGTAGTCAAGGAACTGCTAGTCTTTGTGTTGGACAGGTAGAACTAGATGTCCCAGATTGTCCAGGATGGGCCCCATTTACACCTGTTTCCCTAGTGTATTTATTAACAGCACTTTGCATACTTTCAAATATACTCTTTTAAGTTTGAATGATGACTAATTTCAATGGCCGTGGCAGTAGTAGAATGGTAGTAGATGGCAACAATGAACATGGCCCAGGAGTAAGGGGGGGGGATCTGCAGGAGGGCAGGGCTGGGACCCCAATGAAAGGCACCTTCCCATCAGTCTCCAGAGCACCTCCCTGGGGAATCTGCACAAATATGAATTCTTTGACTTGAACTCAAGGACAGAAGGGCTTCCCAGGTGGCTCAGTAGTAAAGAATCCGTCTGCCAATGCAGGAGACACAAGAGACATGGGTTCGATCCCTGGGTCAGGAAAACACCCTGAAGCAGGAAATGGCATGGAGAAGGAAATGGCAACCCACTCCAGCATTCTTGCCTTGAGAGTCTCCATGGACAAAGGAGTCTGGCTGGCTACAGTCCATACAGTCCAACAATCACAAACAGTTGGACACAACTGAGTGCGCTTGCACACGCACAGTGACAGACTCTGCTCCTACTCAGATAACTTTGTGAGCTACAAAACTGTACTTTTTTAGAAAATACAGATGCAACACAGACATGGCAGTAAATCCTATCAGGTTTTTGTTAGAGTTCTTCAAAAAGTTTAGAATACCTGGTTTTGAAACTGCTGTGACATGGCAAAGCAAATATCTACAGGCTTAAGAAATTAAGGTTAAGGATTGTTTTATTCAATGAAAATGAATACCATTTTCATATGAAGTTACAGATGAACCAATTATTAATGAGGAAGACAACTTTAAAATTTATTTTTCCTAGTAATTGATGATACAGCAATAAAACAATAATGCACAAATAGCTGTTTTAAATTACACACAAATTATGAAGCAGCTTTTCGTTTCTCGTTCAACTTTGCACAAGTTACAGAAGGTATCAGAGGAAATATTAAAATGACATTGCATAAATTTACATTTAAAACTGTATGACGTAAAACTGAGTTAAATTTTCTTTTAGAAAAAATGTTCTTTAATAATCATTTCCAAATGTACTAAAATTTCTATTTTAAAATAATTTGTCAGAAATTTATCCTGATGTTATCACAGCCTATAAAATACTCACCACAGCACCAATAGTTGCTGCATCCATAGAAAGATCCTTCTCAAAAATTTTATTTTTATTTTTGGCTATGTCAAGTTTGCAGGATCTTAGTTCCCCAACCAGGGATTGAACCGTGGACTGTAGAGATGAAAGTCCAGAATCCTAACCACTAGGGACCAGGGAACTTTCTTCAAATTTAAAATTATAAAAAATTATTTGTTATCTTCACTTGCCAAGAGAAACTGATGTCATTTTTAATTATATCAATTGAAAGTTGATTTTTAAAAAGTTGTTAAAACTATAAATTTTGATTATCTGATAAATGAATTTGCAGAAAAGTGAGTCAGAAAATGATTATGATCAATCAAGAACCATAATAGCAAAGTATTATATTCATTATAAAAATTATGACACCAAAGGTAATTAATATGAAATAATATCAAATTACAACAGCAAAAATGCAATCATTTTTGTAATTTGTAGGTTTACGCGGTTACTCATGAATCATTATTATTGTTGTGGTGCAGTCACTAAGTGGTGCCCAACTCTTTGAGACCTGGTGGACTGCAGCACACCAGGCTCCTCTATCCTCCATTAAGCCTTGGAGTTTGCTCAAATTCATGTCCGTTGAGTTGGTGATGCTATGTAATCATCTCATCCTCTGCCACCCCCTTCTCCTTTCATCTTCAGTCTTTCCCAGCAGGGTCTTTTCCAATGAGTCAGCTCTTCCCATCAGGTGGCCAAAGTATTGGAACTTCAACTTCAGCAACAGTCCTCCCAGTGAATATTCAGGATTGATTTCCTTTAGGATTGACTGGCTTGATGTACTTGCAGTCCAAGGGACTCTCGAGAGTCTTCTCCAGCACCACAATTTGGTAAGTAGTAAAATACTTTAAAGAGAAAAAAGTTGTGTTTTAGTACCTTTAATGATGGGCTTCCCTGGTGGCTCAGTCAATAGAGATTCTGCCTGCAATGCAGTAGACCTGGCAGGCTACAGTCCATGGGGTCACAAGTGTTGGACACGACTTAGCAACTAAACTAGCACCATCACCTTTAATGATATATTTTTTTCCTGCTTTTTGAAAAAGGGGGCCTCCTGTTCTCATTTTGTACTGGCAATTATATAGTTGGCCCTGCCTTAGACATTGAATTTACCCAGACTGATTATATGATATGGCATAGAAACATTTCCAAATACCTCATGAATATCAGGAAATATAGACAGGGCAGAAGGAAGGCTTGGCAAAGAAATAATAGACTTCTCAAAACAGGAGGGCTTGGGCCATAAGGAATGAGAACTTGCACTTGCCATGAGGACTGAAAAGGCAGCTGTGTCTTCAGGGAGATCAGGGGCAGTCAAGGTAAGGAGGTCAAAGAAATGTCTCTATGGAATCCCTTGGGGAGGGAGTCATTGTTGTTAATTGGTCTGTTTCTCCTCAGCAAGGTTCAAGAGAAGGCAGAGTCAAGGGCAAGGAATTATTCTCAAGGATGAGGTTGTAAGTGGGGGCTGCCTTACTCTTCAAGGAGGTTAACTTTTAATTCTGTTAAGCTTTGCACAAAGCATTTACATTATTTGTGCCAGTCAATATCCCCACAGGACGTATCCTCACTCAAATGGGGTAATTAAGGAGAGTTTAATAAGGGCTATCTCCAGAGGTGTGGGAAGGGTTAAAGGAAGCCACCCAGTGGTGATGTGGTATCTTGGGGCTACCAACAACGCGGGAGCCTTAAACACACCTGGTCTAGAGGGTCGAGGAGAGGGAGTGGTTTTCAGCACCAAGCCAGGGCAGTGATAGGAGAGAGCCACTTGACAGGAGTGGCTGTGGTCTGTGGTGGGAGGATACGGACAACCCTCAACACATAAAGTAGAGAAGGAATACCCTGACTTCTCATCTGTCTCCTGCCATTGCGCGTTGCCTCCCATTGGCCAAACAGAACCACAAGCAGAAGGCCAGGGAGCCCACTGATACAGTCTATACAGATGAGTCCCTCCCACCCTGCTCAAAGCATAGAGCAGCTGAGAGGGTGGAGAGTGGATCTGCAGGGACAAGATATTCTGCACTGGATGTGTGTATATGGTATATGTATTTGTCATTGTTGTTTAGTTGCTGAGTCATGTCTGACTCTTTTGCAACCCCATGGAGCCTGCTGGGCTCCTCTGTCCATGTTATCTCCCAGGCAAGAATATTGGAGCAGGTTGCCATTTCCTTCTCCAGGGGATCCTCCTGACCCAGGATTGAACTCATGTTTCCTGCATTGGCAGGTGCATTCTATACCACTGAACCACCATGGAAGCCCAGCCATTATAAATGTTCCATATGTATTATATATGATATCTACCATCTATATAATATCACATTATATTTTATATATTATAATCTTGACCAAGGATAGAGGGAACTAGAGACCAATATATATACTATATGTATGTATATATATATGTATACACACACACACACAATATGTGTTAGTCACTCAGTTGTGTCTGACTCTTTGCAACCCCATGGACTGTAGCCTGCCAAGCGCCTCTGTCCATGGAAATCTCCAGGCACGAATACTGGAATGGGTTGCCATGCCCTTCTCCAATATATATTATATAGACATATGTATAATTCATTACATATCAATACATACAGATTATAGAAGAAACATAGCCAAATTAGAATTTGGGAAGTAAAGAAAAATTATAACAAAAAATGATCACTTGCTAATAATTGCTCACATATTTCTGATTCTTTCAAAATTCTATGAATATAAAACTAGCCAGAAAGAAGGGTGCTTTCTAGTTTGCTTGGCTATACTTCCCCTGGGGCAGGCAGGAGCAACCAAGGACCTGAGTTCCCATGGAGAAGAGGAGGCAGTTTCTGGTTGTGTGTGTAAGTGTGTGTGTGTGTGTGTGTGTGTTTAGGGTGGAGGTACAGGGCAGAGACCTGGGTCAGATACCAGGGTTTTAGGGTGGAGGCTGATAGTGTTATTTCCTTCTTGCTCTGTTTAAATGTATCCATATTTGAACATGATCCTCACTGGCCTAGAGCCAGGTATAAAAGGTGTGGACTAGTCCACCTGTCCCCTGCAAGTACTAAAGTAGGGTGGTAGTGCAGTGCAGAAAGCAGCAAAGAAAACATCTAGAAACTGCGTAACATGAGGTTGAAATAGAACATTTCCGTTGTCTCGGGGACTTGATGTCTTTGGTTGGATTTGTTAGGAAACCCATTCATTCTCCAGCTCCTAGTCATTCTCTCCAATCTGATTCTATCCCACCACATGTAAAATGCCAGGAATCTCATCTTTCCTCCACACTCTGTGCCCTTCAAATCTTCTACCTCGTCTTTCCTTTCTTTGCTCCCCCAAACCAACTGAAGACTCCTAAGGGGGCCCTGATGTCAGTAACAAACAGATCTTGTCATTCCTGGGTCCTGCCCCAAGACACTCTGGTTTTAAGAGATGAATCTTTAAAAGGAAATTTTCCAATATTTCTAAACAGAGTTCCTCTGTTAGAACTCACTAGATGTACCAGGAAAAAGTTCACATCAAGAAAATACTGAGGCCCAAGACCTTAGTATTTGGTCAAATTCCTCCAGTCTCTGGGGATCCCAGAATATCTTTTTGGCCTGCTTATGAGTTGCTGACCTCTGTACTCCATCATTTCCCCAACGCTTGCCAAGGATGGAGGGCCTTGGAGATCACAGAGAACTTACTCTCATTGAACTTACTAGTTTTTCTATGTTAGTATTAGAAGGGTGAGAAAATAGAACCATCCAATCCAAATTAATGCTCACTAGAATCCAAGAGACACAGGACTGCTCTACAAAGGGTTTTTGTCAGTTTCTGCCCCAAACGTGATACACATACAAGTATAGAGATGGACCAGATCACGCTGGAAATGGCCTCCAGGAAGCCATGCTGCTGTCTCTTCTCCACTCTGATGGGGCATGGAGAACAACTAGTTCCCATGTAAACACAAATTTTGAAGACCTCCAAAATGAGTGTGCTAGTATGCAAGTATCCTTGCATTCTAGGAATTTTCCACTGGTAGTGACAACTCCATTGTAATGAGCATTCGTTGCCTATCTTCTAGAGAATGTGAGCTACTTAGAATTGCAAAAATAGGGCCTTATAGAACATTGAGTGGAATAGTAGAGGGAAAAATGGAGGGGTGATCTTCCAAAACCAGGACAAGTAAAACAATGGAATTCATGGCACACTTAAAGAATTTCCTATTGATGGTTGTACTGGATGACCAAGATAGGTTAAAAAATGATAATACAAAGTCAAGTTGTTTTCTAGTTTTCATAGCTCCAAGAAGTGGAGACTTGTGTAGTAGGCTACCCACCCCACTCTGTTTGACCCTAAAAGCTTTATCAGCAAGTCCTATCTAAAATTCAAGGAAGAGATAATCCTCTTATTATATTACTCATTTTATGAAGCTAGCATAACCTTTATAACTTAGAAGGTCAATAAAGAAAAGAAAATTACAAGCTAAAATCACACAAAATAAATGTAAAGTTTCTAGGCAAAATATTAACAATCTGAATCCAGTGATATATAAAAAGGATAACTATCATGACCAAGTTCAGCTTATTTCAGGAATACTGATTTAACCTTAGAAAATCAATTAAAATAATTGACTATAGTAGCAGAGGAAAGGGAAAATATCATATGATCATCCTAATGGATTCTGAAAAAGTGCTGGATTTTTTAAAACCCATTCATAGTAAGAATTTTAAGCAAACTCTAAATAGAAAATAATTTCCTTGGCCATTATTGTGTGTTTACTCAAAAAAACAAACATCATCCTTAATGGCAAAATGCTGAAAACTTTCCCACTGAATTCAGAAATCAAATGACGAAGCCCTGTTCCATTTTTAATCAATATTACACCATATGTCCTAATATAATAAAGCAAGTTAAGAAGTAAAAGGTAAAAGAATTGGAAATGAATAATTCAAACTGTTATTCTTAAGGAACTATAGCATATATATGTAGATAATCCAAGAGACTCTACAGATTATTATAATTAATAGACATTTGGCAAAGTAATCAATATTTAAAAATTAATTATATTTCTCTAGATGCCAACAACAAACATAATAAAATAAATACTAAATGAGTTAAGTGAAAGTGAAAATGAAGTCGCTCAGTCGTATCTGACTCTTTGCGACCCCATAGACTGTAGCCTACCAGGTTTCTCTAACCATGGGATTCTCCAGGCAACAGTACTGGAGTGGGTTGCCGTTTCCTTCTCCAGGGGATCTTCCCGACCCAGGGATCGAACCGGAGTCTCTGCATTGCAGGCAAGCCAAAAATGAGTTAAAAGATACTGTAAATTAGTATAAAAAATATGGAGTACACAGATATAAATCTAACAAATTATGCAAGACCTCTATGAAAAAAATTATAAAACTTAACTAAAGGCATTAAAAAAGACCTATAAATATGTGGAGAGATACACTGTGTTTGTGAATTGCAAGACTCTGTTGCAAAGTTGCCAATTCTCCCTAGATAAACCTACAGATTTAATGCAGTCATTATCAAATTCTTAAATAGGGCTAGAGCCCCATGTTTTGCTTTGGCCTTGGAAAGAATCCTTCCATTCTGCTCTTACTCTCTCTCCAACACTCTTTTCAAACAAAGTATTTTAAATACCTTTAAAGTGCCACCTCCTTTTCACAAAAAAGATTCTTCTCCTCTCCAGCACCCCTCACATCGGCTACCTCATTGCCATCTCTCTGGCCACCATGACCTTTCCAGTCCCTGGCCCTGTCAAATTCATTATCAGTCCTTGGACAGATAGAGGGAGGTTCTTTAATTCTAAAATATAGTTGCATTAATGAGGTCGTGTTACCCGCCAAGCAGCCATTAAGGTCAGCTGACAAGAACCGGCATTTCATGACTGAGGCAGTTGTTGAGGTTCCAGGGGTGACCAGTAGGTGTCATGGTCACAGGGGGGATACTGCGTGCTGAGTCTGTCTCGCTGGACATGGGACTGCCTTGTCACTACTCTTGGAAACACTTTCTTTTTAGCAACATAAAAGGGGCAAAGAAAAACAGTCTCAGACAATGTCCCCTACTCTTTTTTTCATTATGGCCTCCTCCCCACATTTGGGTGGGCCATTTATGGATTACAGCTGTCTCATCTATCAAGGAAAATATTCAAGCAAGAAATGGTGGGAAGAGTGTGCCTGGCCCCTTTTTTAATGAACAAATCTAGAGGAACTTCTGTTCCTCACCTACTGAGTGCAGAGAAACTACCAAAGAATGGGCCCCTTTTCTGATTTGGTATTTCCTTTTTCACTTGGGCTCTCAAGGGGTATTTTTTGTCTCTTCCTGGCATTTTGTCAACAACTGGAATACGTTGCCATGAGAGGAAAGAACATGGAAGCTGGTTTCTGGAAGGACTGAGGCCATCTGACATGAGATTTTTTCAAATTCTCCCCAATGGCCTCAACATTTCTATGCCCTTTCACTCATCCTTTCTCATCTGATCTCTTCTTCCTCTCGTCTCTCCACTCATCTCATCTACTCATCTCTTCTTCCTAAAGAAAGAACGACCTCTGCACCTCTCCAAGGCTTTCCCTTGTGTTGGTTCTTCCAGTGGGAGGTACACAGGTTTTGAAGTCTATTTGGGGTTTAAATTCTAGTTCATCATTTATAGTTATGTGTCCTTGGGCAAATTATTTTAATTCTCAGAGCCTTAGTTTCCTAATCTGTGAAATGGAGATAACACTCCTCATGTCCTAGGGTGTGTGCACATGGAATCATATATGACGTGTATGTGATAAAAAGCCTTGATATACAGTTGACTTTCGTTAAAGCAAGTGGTTTCTGGTCCTGCGCCTCTGTAGGACCTCTCGTCATCAATCATTCCTATGCTCTTAAATGCAGTATCTGCCATTTTAGGAATTCTCCATGCATTTGATCACTTTCTCCACTTCCCAGCTAGGTGACCTTACCCAATTCATTTAGCCTTTCTGAGATTTAATCATCTTCTCGGAAGAACAGCAAAAAAGCATTGACTTCACAGGGCTAGTGAAACTAAGAGAGACTAGTGAAACTAAATCAAGGAGAGTATATCTCTACAGTGTCAATCTGGGTCTTGTGTCTGTCAGTTTAGTCTTTAAAAGCACAAATATTCCAAATATTTATCCAATCAGTATGTATTTAGTGAGCATCTGTTATGAGACACAGTCTTGATCTGGGTGCTGGAGGTGCAGCATTGTGGCAGAAATTCTTGGGTTTTCACCCAAGAGACACACACTCCTTTTTTCCTTCATCTTAGGGGCTGATACATATGAATATTTGGACCATGGACTTCTCACTCACTGGGGAGAGGTGCCTTCAGAGAAGGGTGGAGTGAGTCTTCTTGTCTAAGTCTGAGTGGCGGACTTCTTAGGAGTGGATAGATGATGGCAGGAAGGGTGGCAGGGCATCTTGTCATGTATCTCAAAGATACTCAGGTTTTGGAAGGAGGAGCTAAGACAAGTGGTTGGAAAGGAAGCAAGATGTCTCCTGGACCCTTTGGAGGGGGTCAGGTAAGTCAAGGCTACAGAGATAGATTCCAGCTAGGGATTCAGGGATGGGCAGAGCTGCACATCCTTTGCAGAACCACCATCTTAAGCAAGATGCAGAATTATTCCATCACTACAAAGATTTCCCTCATGCCATCCATTTTTAACCACTCACTCTATCCCTAACCTTTAGCCACCACTAACTTGACTTCCATCTCTATAATTTTGTCATTTCAAGAATGTCATATATATAGAATCATAGTATATGTAGCTATTTGAAATTGGCTTTTCCCACTCAGCATAATGCCTTTGAGATTCATTTGCGTGTTGCTTGTACCAATGATTCATTCATTTTTACTGCTGAGTAAGATTCTATGGTTTAGCCACTTTAGTATTCTTGCCTGGAAAAGTCCATGGACATAGGAGCCTGGCAGGCTACATACAGTCCATGGGGTTGTAGAGTCGGACATGACTGAGCAGGCACACAGGATTCCATGGACCACAGTTTGTTGAACTATTCATGTACTGTAGGGCATTTTGGTTGTTAACAGTTTCTAACTGTTGTAAATAAAGCTGACAAACAATCATTTACAAGTTTCTGTGTGGACAGAAGTTTTAATTTCTCTAGGATAAATGCCTAACAGTTTAGTTACTGGCAAAGATATGTTTAGTTTTTTTTTTTTTTTAAAGAAACTGCCAAACTGTCTTTTTAGATGGCCATGCCATTTTTATATTCTCAGTAGCAAAGTATGTGAGGTCCTGGATTCTGTTTAGAATAATACAACTTTATTTTTTTATATTTAATTAATTTAAACTTTGGACATAGCCTTGATAAAAAGCATAAGAAGCATAACTGAGAATCAGTTGTAGTGTTGAATTCTACTTGATTATATACCTAGTTCTCAAGAACAGTAGATAAATATAGATTAACATGGTTCTTAAATGTGAAACACGGGGGTGACCCAGAGAGATGGAATCGGGAGGGATGTGGGAAGGGAAATCTGGAAGGGGAACACATGTATACCCATGGCGGACTCATGTCAATGTATGGCAAAACCAGCACGATAATGTAAAGAAAAATAAATAAAATTTCAAAAATAAATTTAAAAAGAGGGGAAAAAAAGTGAAACAATTGAATTTTTAAAGATATGCCAATTCAAAAATTTCAGTACTGAATTAGGATTTTTTTCTTGCTCTAATGTGAATGAGTGAAATCTTAACAGAGATAATTGTAGAAGGGGATTACTGCTGAGTGCTAACATTGGTAACCCAAAAAAGGTGAATGCGGTGGTGACTTGAAGCAGACAGCCCATACCTGGGCATCTGGGATTCCGTGCTGCTGTCTGCTCTACTGTGAACCAGCCGCATGACTGGAGCAATTCATGTT
Organism: Antilocapra americana; assembly: GCA_007570785.1. Classification (NCBI taxonomy): domain Eukaryota; kingdom Metazoa; phylum Chordata; class Mammalia; order Artiodactyla; family Antilocapridae; genus Antilocapra; species Antilocapra americana. The sequence goes on along the minus strand of ML662447.1, from coordinate 6,688,138 downwards.
CTGTTTCTGAGCCTCAGTTTCTTCAACTGTACGTGGTTGACCCAAATAAATTACTAAATAAAAATTACCTAGGGCTAGCTAAAATACAGATGCCTGTGGCTCTCCTCTAGAGATTAGGGTTCAGCAGGTCTGGGGAGGTGTTGGGGGTCTACATTTCATCAAGTTCTAATTTAAATCTGATGAGTTGACAAATTTGGGAGAAGCAGCACAAGATGGTTGTACCATGCTTTACGAGCTAGTGTGGAAAACAAGTAGCCTTGAGCAGGAAAAAGATAACTCATATGACCATTGTATTTACTACTGTGGGCAGGAATTCAGTGGAAGAAATGGAGTAGCCATCATGGTCAACAAAAGAGTCTGAAATGCAGTACTTGGATGCACCTCAAAAACAACAGAATGATCTCTGTTCATTTTCAAAGCAAACCATTCAATATCACAGTAATCCAAGCCTATGTCCCAACCAGTAACGCTGAAGAAGATGAAGTTGAATGGTTCTATGAAGACCTACAAGACCTTTTAGAACTAACACCCAAAAAAGATATCCTTTTCATTATAGGGGACTGGAATGCAAAAGTAGGAAGTCAGGAAACACCTAGAGTAACAGGCAAATTTGACCTTGGAGTACAGAAGGAAGCAGGGCAAAGGCTAATAGAGTTTTGCCAAGAGAACGCACTGGTCATAGCAAACACCCTCTTTCAACAACACAAGAGAAGGCTCTACACATGGACATCACCAGATGGTCAACACTGAAATCAGATTGATTATATTCTTTGCAGCAAAAGATGGAGAAGCTCTATACAGTCGGCAAAAAAAAAAAAACCGGGAGCTGACTGTGGCTCAGATCATGAACTCCTTATTGCCAAATTCAGACTTAAATTGAAGAAAGTAGGGAAAACCACTAGACCATTCAGGTATGACCTAAATCAAATCCCTTATGACTGTACAATGGAAATGAGAAATAGATTTAAGGGACTAGATCTGATAGACAGAATGCCTGATGAGATATGGACAGAGGATCATGACACTGTACAGGAGACAGGGATTAAGACGATCCCCATGGAAAAGAATTGCAAAAAGCAACATGGCTGTCTGAAAAGACATTACAAATAGTGATGAAAAGAAGAGAAGTGCATTTTTTTTAATGCTGAGTAATATTCTATTGTGTATATATACCACAGCTTTCTTATCCATTCGTCAGTTGATGGGCATCTAGGTTGCTTCCATGTCCTGGCTATTACTCAGCATTAAAAAAAAATTCATTTGAATCAGTTCTACTCAGGTGGACGGAACTGGAGCCCATTATCCAGAGTGAAGTAAGCCAGAAGGAAAAACAACAATACAGTATACTAACGCATATATATGGAATTTAGAAAGATGGTAACGAGAACCCAGCATGAGAGACAGCAGAAGGAACGCAGATATATAGAACAGACTCATGGACTCTGTAGATGAGGGCAAGGGTGGGATGATATGGGAGAATGGCATTGAAACATGTTAATTATCATATGTGTAATCATTCGCCAACCCAGGAATGATGCTTGGGGCTGGTGCATCGAGATTTCCCCGGGGGAGGGAGGAGGGAGGGAGGGGGGTTCTGGAGGGGGAGCATATGTAAACCCATGGCTATATCATGTCATTGTATGGAAAAACTAATAAAAAAAGAAAGAAAGAAAGAAAAAGAAAAGAAGAGAAGTGCAAAGCAAAGGAGAAAAAGAAAGATATTCCCATATGAATGCAGGGTTCCAAAGAATAGCAAGGAGGATAAGAAAGCCTTCCTCAGCAATCAATGTAAAGAAATAGAGGAAAACAACAGAATGGGAAAGACTAGAGATCTCTTCAAGAAAATTAGAGATATCAAGGGAACATTTCATGCAGAGATGGGTTTGATAAAGGACAGAAATGGTACGGATCTAAGAGAAGCAGAAGATATTAAGAAGAGATGGCAAGAATACACAGAAGAACTGTACAAAAAAGATCTTCACAACCCAGATAATCATGATGGTGTGATCACTCACCTAGAGCTGGACATCTTGGAATGTGAAGTCAAGTGGGCCTTAGAAAGCATCACCATGAACAAAGCTAGTGAAGGTGATGGAATTCCAGTTGAGCTATTTCAAATCCTGAAAGATGATGCTGTGAAAGTGCTGCATGCAATATTTCAGCAAATCTGGAAAACTCAGCAGTGGCCACAAGACTGGAAAAGGTAAGTTTTCATTCCAATCTCAAAAAAAGGCAATGCCGAAGAATGCTCGAACTACCACACAATTGCACTCATCTCACACACTAGTAAAGTGATGCTCAAAATTCTCCAAGCCAGGCTTCAGCAATACGTGAATCATGAACTTCCAGATGTTCAAGCTGGTTTTAGAAAAGGCAGAGGAACCAGACATCAAATTGCCAACATCTACTGGATCATTGAAAAAGCAAGAGAGTTCCAGGAAAACATCTATTTCTGCTTTGTTGACTATGCCAAAGCCTTTGACTGTGTGGATCACAATAAACTGTGGAAAATTCTTACAGAGATGGGAATACCAGACCACCTGACCTGTCTCTTGAGAAAGCTGTATGCAGGTCAGGAAGCAACAGTTAGAACTGGACATGGAACAACAGACTGGTCCCAAATAGGAAAAGGAGTACGAGAAGGCTGTATATTGTCACACTGCTTATTGAACTGATATGCAGAGTACATCATGAGAAATGCTGGGCTGGAAGAAGCACAAGCTGGAATCAAGATTGCTGGGAGAAATATCAATAATCTCAGATATGCAGATGACACCACCCTTATGGCAGAAAGTGAAGAAGAACTAAAGAGCCTCTTGATGAAAGTGAAAGAGGAGAGTGAAAAAGTTGGCTTAAAGCTCAACATTCAGAAAACTAAGATCATGGCATCTGGTCCCATCACTTCATGGGAAATAGATGGGGAAACAGTAGAAAGAGTGTCAGACTTTATTTTGGGGGGCTCCAAAATCACTGCAGATGTTGATTTCAGCCATGTAATTAAAAGATGCTTACTCCTTGGAAGGAAGGTTATGACCAACCTAGATAGCATATTGAAAAGCAGAGACATTACTTTGTCAACAAAGGTCTGTCTAGTCAAGGCTATGGTGTTTCCAGTTGTCATGTATGGATGTGAGAGTTGGACAGTGAAGAAAGCTGAGCACCGAAGAATTGATGCTTTTGAACTGTGGTGTTGGAGAAGACTCTTGAGAGTCCCTTGGACTGCAAGGAGATCCAACCAGTCCATCCTAGAGGAGATCAGTCCTGGGTGTTCATTGGAAGGACTGATGTTGAAGCTGTAACTCCAATACTTTGCCCACCTGATGCGAAGAGTTGATTCATTGGAAAGGAACCTGATGCTGGGAAGGATTGGGGGCAGGAGGAGAAGGGGACGACAGAGGATGAGATGGCTGGATGGCATCACCGACTCGATGGACATGGGTTTGGGTGGACTCTGGGAGTTGGTGATGGACAGGGAGGCCTGGTGTGCTGTGGTTCATGGGGTCTCAAAGAATCGGACATGACTGAGCAACTGAACTGAACTCAACTGAATGACTACATGATAACAACTCAAAACACCCCAAAGCAACCACTATTAAGTTTCTAGTGATTCCTTCTAGAGTATAAATATATATATACGAATACATAATATATATAACATACATCAGTTCAGCTCAGTTGCACAATCATGTCCGGCTCTTTGTGACCCCATGGACTGCAGCATGCCAGGCTTCCCTGTCAATCGTCAGCTCCTGAAGCTTACTCAAACTCATGTCCATTGAGTTGGTAATGCCACCCAGGCATCTCATCTCTTAACATAAATAGTACTATATATAAATAATATATTTTATATTTATATATATTATGTATATATTTACAAAGAGAGGAATTATACAGGCCTATTCCACACCTTTTGTTTTTTAAAAGATCTTCTTGGCAAGTATTGAATGCCAGTGCATACAGATATACCTGCCTCCTTGACATTGCTGTGTAGTTGATTTTCCACTGTGTATGAACTGCAATTTAGTTAGCTGTCTACTATTGATTGACACTTTGGTGGCTTTTAGTTTTTCACTATTACAAAAGACATTGTGATGAGCATCCTTTTTTATATGCTTGAGTGAACTTTTGCAGAATGATTCATGAGGTTAGTTCCTTGCAGCTGTGTTTATGAATGACATGTGCATTTACAATTTTAATAAATATCACTAAATGCCCCCACTGAGAGATTGTACTAACCTACATTCCCACTCCTGGCATGCCCTCACCTGGCTGTGGGTTTCATCTAATGTCATTTTTATATGCTTTGGTCTTTATATGAAGTAAAATGCATGGTTTCCTTTTTTTTTTAGTCTCTTCATTTTGAAACTGCCTTTTATTTGAAGGGCTCTGATGATCTACTCTTTCACCTTTACCTTTACTCAGCTAATGTCACACTAATTCTTACTGTTCCCCTCTGATAACTGGCTCTTTTTGAACCTAAGTACCAGAGAGTGTGAGAATTCCTTTTCTCCAACTGTAGTCCTCCTTTAAAAAAAAAAAAAACATTTTATTGAGGGCTGATTGACATACAAAGAGCAGTCTATATTTAACACAACTGGAAGCATATAGAGATCATTGTACACCCATGAAAACATCACCACAATCCATACCATATCCATATCCATCATCTCCAAAGTTCCTCCTGGCCTGTTGTTATTATTATTATGTGTGTGTATCTGATGATCACAATCACATTTCTCTTGCCTTCTAACTGGCAGCTCCAGGTTGTTATTTCTCATTGTTCTTGCGTGTTTCTCTGTTCTTTTGGTGCAGGTCCAAAGGGCATGGAGAATGGTGGAGTTAGTGAAACTAAGACTCCATTCTTGGCCGGCCCCTGGTTCTCAGCAGGGCTCCATTTTTTGATTGGACCAGAAGATAAGGTGACATCATGGTCAAAGCCCCCGCTGAGCCGCAATCCCATTGCCTTCAGTGGCATCTAATCCAGTTGAGCTCTTAGAGGCTCTCTCGGATCACCGGCTTTGAGGACACAGACTGCTGGGGTGGCTCTGCCTGCTAACAGGCCAGAGGCTGCACGGGGCTCAGGGCAGAGACCAAGCCGCAGGAAAGGGAAGGGCCCTTGTTGACTCACTTGCTGGGCCACCAGTGCTTAGTAACAAACAGTAAACAAAAGCAGCAGCACAGGCGACAGAAGCAGCTCAGGGGAGAGACAACATCCCTGCTCCTTGTTGGAGAGTGGTCCATGATGAAGGCCTAGACCAGGTCACGGAGACTTTTCGGATGCAGCCTTTGACACAGGACACAGGTACTTCTTGACGTCATTTACTTTTCTCCTATCAGTCTGCATCAAGGGAAGGGTAAACCCATGGGGAATAAGGAGAGCTCAGCTGGGCTAGGCCTTGTGTTAAAGGCTCTTTGCAGTATTGTTTGAAGTATTGTTTGTTTCAGGTTGCTGGTAAAGACTCATTCAAAAACAGGTGAAGGTACATTTGTTTCTAACAAATAAAGAGTGGGCTCAACAGAGAATTTAGAGTCAGACCAACCCTTGTTTGAATCACCACTTTGCTATTCAACATCTGTTCAAACTGAAACAAACACTTTAACTTTGCTGAGACTCAGTTTCCTCACCTGTTAACTGGTGACAATAGTATACACTTTGTTGCAATGTTGAAGATACGTGAGGTGATATATAGAAGGGGATAGTTCAGTTCATTTCAGTCACTCAGTCATGTCCGACTCTTTGCTTGGAGGATAAGAGAAACCCAATATATGATAACTGTCCCTATCTTCCAGGAATGAGTGTTGCAGTTATTCCTTATAGGAAGTCAGTGGTTTAAGGTAAAGAGTCTCAAGTCATGTCTATGTAAAGTTCAGTTAACAATGAACAAAAGAAAAAAATGTCAATAATTCATCTAATATAATATGCATGCTTAAAGGAAAGAAAAACACTCAGTTTTGAGTTTTTTCGCCACTTAAAAAAACCTTTGTTGTTAAAGCAACAACTGAAATCAGAGATGAGTATCTCCTGGCTAAATCTCACAGTTTGCTATAGGCTATTAGTTGAAACTAATCTATGATCTTATCAATTTAAGAAGCACTTACTAGGTGTCTCCTGGGTGCCATGCTAGGTTCTAGGTGTCGGGAATACCTCTCTCTGCTCAGAAGATCTTCCAGGTGAGGGGAGGAGCCAGCAAGGTTACCTGCACAACAGCTTGTGGCGGTAGCAAGTGCTGAAGAGGTGAGGGCTCCAGGAAGAGGTGCTGACTGAGCACTGTTTGAATTCTAGGAGAGAACTAGCAAGAGATGGGAGGGCAGGAGTTGGGGAAAGGCATCTTAGGCAAAATAAAGCTCGTGTAAAGGCCTGTGCATGCATGCTAAGTCGCTTCAGTTGTGTCCAACTCTGTGTGACCCCATGGACTATATCCGCCAGGCTCCTCGGTCCACCAGATTCTCCAGGCAAGACTACTGGAGTGTGTTGCCATGCCCTCTTCCATGGGATCTTCCCTACCCAGGGTTCAAACCATCATCTCTTACATCTCCTGCATTGGCAGGCAGGTTCTTTATCACTAACACCACCTGGGAAGTCCGAAGCTAATGTAAAAGTCCGTGGCATGAATGAGTTAAGCACATTCTGAAAACAGCAAGCAGTTTGGAATAACTTGAGTGAAGTGTGAGTGTGGGCATCTGATAAGAGAGAAGGCTGCAGAGGTGAACAGGGCAGATCAAGGAAGGCCATCTGTAGCTTGTCTTTCATTCAGAAGGTCCTACAGAGTCATTAGTGATTATAATGAGGGGGATGTCATGACTGCATACAAATATTAGAAAGATTATTCTAGTAGTGATATGGGTATGGGAAGAGTGACCCTGGAATAATGATGGCTTCCCTTGTGGCTCAGCTGGTAAAGAATTCACCTGCAATGCTGGAGACCTGGGTTCAATCCCTGGGTTGGTAAGATCCCCTGGAGAAAGGAAAGGTTACCCACTCCAGTATTCTAGCCTGGAGAATTACATGAACTATATAGTCCATGGGGTCGTAAAGACTCAGATAAGACTGAGCAACTTTCTCTTTCAGCCTAACCTAAGGAAACAAGAAAGAGGATGTCGAGAACCTCCAAGTAGGTGCTGCTAACACTGTGAAAAAAACAATCATGCATATTATATATATATATATATATATATATATAAATTCATTATAAACATCATTGATGTGAGGGATGTGTATTGTACAATTTACAAGTGATAAAATACACAATACTCTTTACTGCTAATTTAGTATAGCCAAGGAATTCACAAGGAATGTATTCATTGATTTTTGCTGAACTCTTGTATCCTTTGTCAGCCTATGTTTGCAATTGACCAACGTGTGTAGTTTCAACATCAACTAATATCTTTGTTTACAATGACAAGTAAAAAGAAAGTTAAGCAATGAAGGTGAATGTGTTGTTCTACTCATTGTCAATGACACGAATGACTTTTATGCTGAATTGGACAACAGTTTTGAATTCTGGAAGACTATTTCCCCAAATTTTGTTCTATTTTCAATATAATAGCTACAGATATGACATACTTTTAGCTTTACTATGCATTGTTAATTTTTTAAAATCACTTTCTTAAGTCTTGTTGACTGAAAAAAAAAAGGCACAACCTTAAAGTTGAGACTTGTATTTTATCTGAGGCCATTATTTAGGACTCTCTCAGATAGCTCTAGGGGATTATTCCAAAGACGTAAGGGAGGAGCCAGGACACAAAGGAGTTTTTGCTGAAAAGAAAAAAAAAAAAATCCATGTAATTGAACATTGAAAAATTACTGCTAAACACAAAAATCAGACATCTCAAGTTAATGATTTTAGTGCCTTTCTTTGTATGTGAAGATGTAAGATTCTGGGCTCCTTGAAATTATTCCTTTGATTTGCATCTTAACTAAAGTCAGTAGCTCGTTTTTCTCTATCTTGAATTCCCCTCTGTGGGGCACTCTGTTGGGGTGGCTGCAGTTGTGGGCAACATTCATTGTTTACTGGAATTTTATTTTTGTCAACAGTGTAGACAATCAACAAAACAATAAACCAAGGCCTGATTTGCAGCCTTTGTTAATTTCTTTGGTGTAAATACCCCCACTATGGCCAATTCTAAGTTTCCAGTGTTCTTTCTCTGGACAGAAGTTGGAAGAGATATGTACTAGTACACCATTGTGTGTAATTTCTATCATTTACGCGGAGGTGATTTAAATAAGCTCAAGAGCAGAGACTGCCATTATAGTATATAGTAAAATAATTAGGAATGGTGGGTTTGAGTATATTATTAATATAATTTATTTAATTGGAAGTTCCTATAACTTAATTTTTTGTAATAGCTATGTTTAACAACCAGCTTACAAAATTTCTGGAGATTTAATAGCTGGCTGTCACTAGTCCTTAGGAACATTCTTCAGCACATCACAGGATCCAAGAAAGTTTTAAAGAGGAACTTACCTGGTGGTCCAGCATTTGAGAGTTTGCCTTTTAATGTAGCAGGTACAGATTTGTTTCCTGATCTGGAAGCTAAAGGAAATCAGTCCTGAATATTCATTGGAAAGACTGATGCTAAAGCTGAAACTCCGATACTTGGGCCACCTGATGCGAAGAACCTACTTATTGGAAAAGACCCTGATGCTGGGAAAGACTGAAGGTGGGAGGTGATGCGGACTGCAGAGGATGAGATGGTTGGACGGCATCACCCACGCGATGGACATGAGTTTGAGTAGGCTCCGAGAGCTGGTGATGGACAGGGAAGCCTGGTGTGCTGCAGTCCATGGGATTGCAGAGTCAGACATGACTGAGTGACTAAACTGAACCGGAAGCTAAGAACCCACATGCCTCCCGGCCAAAAAAAAAACACACATAAAACAGAAGCAATGTTTTAACAAATTCAATGAAGACTTTTAAAAGGATCTACATCAAAAAAAATCTCAAAAGAAAATTTTTAATTTTTTTTAAAGAAAATTTTAAAGAGGCACAATCCATGGGGAGGGAAATATGATTAGTAGGAATATAAGAAGGAGAGACAAAGACAGGAATTAAGAAGAATACCTGCTTCTCTCTATGGGCAAATACATCACTCATCAAAATAGAAAATACAGGAATGGATTCAGGGGTGCAAGTCAAGGCTGAACTCTTTGGAAAGACAAATATGGTAAGAGGACTATGATTTAAATATAGAATAAAGAAGGATGGGGAATGTTTACAGCCTTCAAGAAATGTCACTAGACTTCTTCAGATGCCTAGAGACACGGTGCTCACTGCCCTGGTGGGATCCTATTCTTTGAATTCCCTGCATCTAAACCCCCAGATCTGGCTCATCATCATTCAGTGGAGTTTATTTGGCCAAGTTGTTGTGCATTAATCCTTTTATTTTTTAATAGAATGTTTACTTTGCCCTGCCATAAAATGAATGTAATGCTACTCTTGTTTGTAGCCTAAAAATACCTGGAAAGCAATGTAAACCTCCCTGGAAAGACTTGGACTGTCCATCACTCATGCTGCCTCTCTGTCAGTCTTGCTCATTGAAATTGAGGTTATGGAGGAAGGAGAGGGCTGGCTTAGAAGGACCTGCTGACCCGAGAAAGTGCTGTTGGTGGGCCAGGGAAGTGTGGGCAGGGCACATAGCATGTATGGGAATATGAATGAAAACAGCCCTGTTGACCCCCTTCTCAAATCCCCTAGTCTCTGGCCCTGGTGGTCACTCACCCCGCCTCCCGTTATCCTTTTTTGCAGGTCTCTTTTACCCACAGCTTTTGTGTTCAGAAGCCTACATTTTTTGTTCACAGAAGCCTACTTGTCACTGAGCATCTGGTCCTGGTTTATGGCCTCGGCTTATCCTCTGATAAGTCCTTCACCAAATTCCTTCTCTTTGATTTGAGAGCGTAGTTACCCAAGTCACCCAGAACATTGACAAGCCCAAGTTGGGGGTCTCCTTGGTTACTTAACACAGCAGTTATACCTCCACCTTTTAGCTGGCCGCAGCCACTGCCTGCTTGTCACTGGTTCTTCCAAACAAGCTAATGGAACCTAGGGCAGGGCTCCATAACTTGTAATGTGCTGTGAACCACCCACTGATCTTTGGTGATTTTGTTAAAATGCAGATTCTGACTCAGGAGACTAGAGAAGGGCCTGAGTCTATTTATAACAAGCTCTCCATTGATGCCAATATTGTTAATCTAAGAGACCATGCTTTGAACCGCAAGGAATGGGGTGTAGAGCTTAGGCCAATGGCATCTGTAGCCCCATTTGATAGAGCTACGTCTGTTCTCAAGTGTTTAGTTTTGTGAGTTTGTCCCTAGTTTATCCCTTGCTGTCAGTGTTTACTCACTGTTAATAATATAAATAGCTACCATTTCTTGAGATGATACTGTGTATCAGACACATTAACCAATATCACACAGCTTCCCAGGTGGCATCAGTGGTGAAGAACCCACCTGCCAATGAAGGAAGCGTAAGAGATGCGGGTTCAGTCCCCAGGTCAGGAAGATTCCCTGGAGAAGAGCATGGCAACCTACTCCACTATTATTGCCTGGAGAATCCCATGGACAGAGGAGCCTGGAGGTTACAGTCCATAGGGTCACATGGGCTTCAGACAGACATGACTGAAGCGACTTAGCATGCATGCACGCACAGAGAAAAATAACTGCCCAAGGTAGACAACAGTCCATCCAACTTCGACTTTTGAACCTGCCCTCTCAGCCACTATGATATGCTATTCCTGTTTTCCTTCTGAGATTTTTGGCCCTGAAGTTAGTGCTTTTAGTTGCTCTCCTCCCAGAACTCTTCTTCCTGAGACTGGCTAACTCTCCTTCCCCAGACTTGGTTTTCCTTTTATTCTTGGTCACAGGCAGCTGTATAGCTAATTGCCCTTATTTTTCTTGCCTTGGTTGTAGACCTTCTGCTTCTATTTCCTTCAGTTTAAATGGTTGTAATAGCCTGACATTATTGGAAATAGAGTAGGTAGTGAAGAAAAATGAATAGGTAGTGAAAGGAAGCAGAAAGGAGATTTATAGAATGTTAGGAAAGTACCAGTACATGGTGAGTTGGTGTCATTCAAGGGGGAGATTTTGAGACCAACCCATCAGAACTTACTCTTCCATAAATTGTTGCTGTTCAGTTGCTAAGTTGTGTCTGATTCTTTGTGACCCCATAGATTGAAGTACCCCAGGCTTCCCTGTCCTTCACTATTTCCCTGAGTTTGCTCAAATTCATGTCCACTGAGACAATGATGCTATCCAACCATCTCATCCTCTGTCGCCCCCTTCTCTTCCTGTCCTCAATCTTTCCTAGCATCAAGATCTATTCCAGTGAGTTGTCCCTTCACATCAGGTGGCCAAAGTATTGGAGCTTCAGCTTCAGTGTCAGTCTTTCCAATAAATATTCAGGATTAATTTCCTTTAGGATTGACTGGTTTGATCTCCTTGCAGTCCAAGGGACTCTCAAGAGTTAAGGATTGTTCATTTTCCAATTGTTACTTTTTAGAAATCTTTTGGCCATGCTGCACGGCATGTGGGATCTTAGTTTCCAAACCAAGGATTGAACCCATGTCCCCTGCACTGACAGCACAAAGTCTTAACCACTGGGCCATCAGGGACGTCTCTCTGGCTGTTATTATTATTATTTTTTATTGTTTTTGCCATACATTGTCATGATATCACCATGGGTTTACATATGCTTCCCCTCCGGAACCCTCCTCCCTCCTCCCTCCCCCCCAGGAAATCTCGCTGTACCAGCCCCGAGCATCAATCCTGGGCTGGCGATTGATTAGACACATGACAATTAGCATGCTTCAATGCCCTTCTCCCATATCATCCCACCCTTACCCTCATCCACAAAGTCCACGAGTCTGTTCTATACATCTGCATTCCTTTTGCTGTCTCGCATGTTGGGTTCTCGTTACCGTCTTTCTAAATTCCATATATATGCGTTAATATACTGTATTGTTGTTTTTGCTTCTGGCTTACTTCACTCTGGATAATGGGCTCCAGTTTCGTCCATCTGAGTAGAATTGCTTCAAATGAATTTTTTTTTAATGCTGAGTAATATTCCATTGTGTATATGTACCACAGCTTTCTTATCCATTCATCAGTTGATGGGCATCTAGGTTGCTTCCATGTCTTGGCTATTGTAAACAATGCAGCGATGAACATTGGGGTACACGTGTCTCTTTCAATTCTGGTTTCCTCGGTGTTGGCTGTTATTTTTAATGGTATGTTCTGGATGGATAAATTTGGCTGAAGAATGTATCTTTACCCCCAAAAGAACATTTAAAATAAAGTATTCATTTTGCAGAGTTTGTGACAGGGTGAGCCTCCTCTCAGCTTAAGTTGGGAGCCCACTAAAGTCCCTGTTCTGCCTGAGTTCCCTCCATCAGAGGTTGATCTAGTTGTCACTTTGACACAAGAGGGGACTAAGGTCTCTGTGAAGAGGGACCCTTCTAGACTTGTCTGGCTCCTGGACCCCTCTGGAGGCAGCAGACTCCATCTAGCTAGCTGGTATTCACAGATCATTGCCCCCAACACACTTAACCTCTCTCGGTTTCACATTTTTCCTCTCCCCTGGAATAATGCAATCAGCAAAAGGAATCACTGTTTGTCTTCGGTTGTCAGGCAGAAATGGTTGAGTTTGGATGTAAAGCCTTGCACCTTTTTACAGACCAAAGTGAACATCTGGAAGACTAGGACCAGAAACCTGACTTGTTAATGCTCATTCTAAGAACTTTGTTGTAATATTTATTTTATTTTATATTTTAAAGTTAATTGAGTTTATTTTACTATTTTATTATTTTATTTTAATAGATTTTCCTTTGGAGCACTCAGCATAATGCCCTGAGGTCCATCCAAATTGTTGCAGATATCAACAGATTGCTTTTCATTGCTGAACAGTATTACGTGGTATAGCCATATCACAATTTGTTTAACCATTCACCAGATGAAGGACATTATGGTTGCTAATAGTTTTTATTTTTTCTCTGTATCTTCACTAGCATTTAGTATTATCATTTTTTTCTCTACTAACAGGTAGATAGTGATATTTTGTTATAGTCTTGATTTTCCTTCCTCTTGTGGCTAATGATGTTGAACTCGTGATTTTTCCATGTGTTTATTCACCGTGTATATATCTAGTTTGTAAAGTGTCTCTTCTTGTCTTTTTCCCATTAAACTTTTTAAAAAATATATTTTATTTTCTAGAGAAATTTTAGGTTCACATAAAACTGAGCAGAAGATACAGAGATTTTCCATACACGTTCTGCTCCCACTCATGCAGGAAGTGAAAGTTGCTCAGTTGTGTCCAGCTCTGAGAGACCCCATGGACTATACAGTCGATGAAATTCTCCAGGCCAGAATACTGGAGTGGGTAGCCTTTCCCTTCTCCAGGGGATCTTCCCAACCCAAGGATCAAATCCAAGTCTCCTGCATTGCAGGCAGATTCTTTACCAACTGAGCCTCCAGGGGAGCCATTCATGCATAGGCTTCTCCATTATCAACATTCCCCACCAGAGTGGTAGATTTATAACAACCAATGAATATTCATTGACTTATCATCACCCGAAGTCCATAGTATACATTAGGAGTCACACGTTCCATAGACTTGAACAGATGTAAAATGACACGTATCCACCATTACAATATCATACAGAATAGTTTGTTCCATCATCTTTGTTCCACCTATTCATCCCACCCTCCTCCCTAATCCTTGGCAACCACTGATAGTTTCACTGTCTCCATAGTTTTGCCTTTTCCAGAATGTCATATAACTGGAATGGCACACTATGTAACCTCTTCAGATTTTTTTCCACTTAGTTGAGCAATGTGCATTTGTTTCTTCCATGTCTTTTCATGGTTTGATAGCTCACTTCTCCTTAGCCCTGAATAATACTCCAGTGTCTGGAAGTACCATGGTTTATTTATCCACTCACCTACTGAAGGACATCTTGGTTGCTTCCAGGTTTTAGCAATAATAAATTAAGCTATTATAAATATTTGTGTGCTGGTTTTTATACTGACATAAGTTTTCAACTCTTTGGGTAAATAGGGTAAATACTTGCTGGGTCATATAGTAAGAATATGTTTAGTTTTGTAAGAAATCCCAAAACTGTCTTTCAAAGTGGCTGTACCATTTTGCATTCCCATCAGCAATGAATGAGAATTTCTGTCCCTCCACATCTTTGTCAGCATTTGGTGCTGTTAGTCTTCTGGATATTGGCCATTCTAATATCATTCTGAATGCTCCCTTGTGAAGTACATACATATTAAGGATGGTTATGTCTTCTTGGAATATTGACTCCTTTATTATAATACTATGTAATTCCTGGCATGGTAATTTCAAGAGCTCTGTCTTATCTGAGCCTGGTTCTATCACCTGCTTTATTTCTTTAGACTGATTTGTTTCTTGCTTTTATATATGACTTGTGATTTTTTTGTTGAAACCCAGACATGAAGTATTGAGTAATAGGAACTGAGATACATAGGCCATTAGTGTGAGCACTTAGATTAATCTGGCCAGGATTTACATTGTTTTTACTATTTGGTGTAGCCATAGGTGTCTAAGGCTTCAACTTCTAGTATCTTTGCTTTTGTTTCCCCAGTTGTTTTTGGGTTTCTCTAAAAATGACTTCTTAAATAGAAGCCTTTTGCTGTCATCTTCTGTTTTTATACAGGAGTCCTGTTGATGTGGTGAAGTGTAGTAGTAGAAGTATACTCAGTTGCTCAGTCATGTCTGACTCTTTGTGACCCCGTAGACTGTAGCCTGCCAGGCTCCTCTGTCCATGGAATTTTCTAAGCAAGAATACTGGAGTGGGTTGCCATTTCTTGCTCCAGGGTATCTTCTTGACCCAGGGATCGAACCCACATCTCCTGTGCCTCCTGCATTGGCAGGCAGATTCTTTACCACTAGTTCCAGCTGGGAAGCCCTGGTGGTGAAATGCAGAAGACAAGTTATATTCTATAATCCTATGATTAGGTCTCAGTCTCTTAGTAACTTTGTTGCTCCACTAGGCTGTGACCTTCACACATTATTCTTAGCTTCCTTCTCCGCTATGGTGAGACAGGCAGGCTGGAGGCACTGGATTTGGGTGTTTCCCTTCCCTTATCTTGGTTAGACTCTGGTAAAGTAGTTTTCCTTAAGGAGGAGATCAGAATGCTTTTGGCTTCTTTTTAAATGGTTATGTTTTTTTCTTCTCCTGCTGGAAAGCATAATAGGATTTTCTCATATTCCCCATGAGAATCTGGTGGGACTTCTGGAGATAAAACTCACAAAATGTGGGGTTCCTCTAAGATGGGGCTCTGCAGAATTTTTAACTGTCAAGATAGCTAGTCTACCCTAAGCCTATGCAGCTTGTCAATTATAGTCTGTTTTCCTTCCTGGTACTGATTTCAGCCACTTTTTTTTCTTATTGTGAGAATGGGAGCGATGACTTCCAAGCTCGTCACATGCTGGAGCAGAAACTGGAAGACTGCCTGTTGCATATTTTAAGACTTAATTCATGTAAATGCCATACCAAACCTTCATTTTTAAAAAAAATGTAGTCCAATATATCATTTGTCTTTTATGGATTTTGAATTTTTTATCTTGTTTAAGAAAGAATATTTTCACCATTTCATTTATAAATTCAGTATTATTATATCCTAAATCTCTCCCTTTCTTCTCTTTTCTTTCTCTTTCCTATATAGATATATAATATTTAGTACTTTAATTAATTTTAAATATTGTGTGTGATATGAAGTAGGAATCTGAATTTATTTTTGCCAAATGAACAACTATTGTCTTAATACTATTAATTAGTCACTGAATAGTCAGTTCATTGGACTATAAAGAAAGCTGAGTACTGAAGAATTGATGCTTTTGAGCTGTGGAGTTGGAGAAGACTCTTGAGAGTCCCTTGGACTGCAAGAAGATCTAACCAGTCCATCCTAAAGGAGATCAGTCCTGGGTGTTCATTGGAAGGGCTGATGCGGAAGCTGAAACCAATATTTTGGCCATCTGATGCGAAGAGCTGACTCATTTGAAAAGACCCTAATGCTGGGAAAGATTGAAGGCAGGAGGAGAAGGGGATGGCAGAGGATGAGATGGTTGAATGACATCACCGACTCAATGGACATGGGTTTGGGTGGACTCTGGGAGTTGGTGATGGACAGGGAAGCCTGGTGTGCTGCGATTCATGGGGTCTCAAAGAGTTGGACACGACTGAGAGACTGAATTGAGTCAGTTTATTATTCAGTGCATCTTTCCTCATTGATTTAAATGAGTAAATTTTCTTATTCAACTTGGTTTATTTTTATTTTATATTTTGTTAGTCTGTTTAAATGTGACTATCACACTGTTTTATTCAAAGGGGCTTTATAATACAACTATTCTTTGTTTTAACACTGAGTAAAAAGTCTCTGCAGCTCCTTCATTTGCACTTTCATCTTCACCAGGGAGCCTAGCATTGTGGAAAACATGCCAGGTTTGAAGCCACTAAATCAGCCACTGTGAACTTAAAGGATAATATACCTGCAACATTTTAGCTTTAATGAAAAGGTCTTTATATGTTGCCAGGGATTTTTCTTTAATTGTGGAGAAGTTTTCCCCTGATGACATCTATGTTTGATCTTTGGTCTTTCCATCGCCTTTATTATTCTTCTCATCTTCATTTAGATTTATGTTTGAACAAAAAACAATCAATTGTTCCAGCTAGATAACTTTATTTTTATACTGTCTCTAATTATGTGCAACAATGTTAATGCCCTTGACTCAGCAGCTCAAGGGATGTCCTATGTTCTTTAATTTTTAAAAATGCTTTAGATTTTCATGCTTTTTTTTTTTTTATTGTTAAAACTTGTCTTCTCTTACACTTGCCAGAATAAATATGTCACAGCATGGTTGTGTGACACTTTCAAACCACTTTGCATGTTTAATGTTTGGCATTCAACATTTGGCTAATGTTGCACAAAGACCAGAGAAAACTTTGGGACAGAATACTTCCGAAGCAGAGTAAAAGAGCACAGTGAGTGAAGATGAAGTACAGGAAATGAATGGGGATAGGAAGTCAGTAGCGTATCAGCTTGCTGAATTCAGTTCCTTTACTTACTGTCATTTGTTATTACTTGGTGGTGTGAAATATCTCTAGGAAAAAGACTAGTGAGGTGTTTTTCAATCTTATTTCCATATTAACTTTATTTCCCCTATTTACCAATTATGTTATTTTTATAATAGATATGTGTTTGTTGATTGGAGTTTATTAGAAGAAATATGTTCATGTCATTGTTCATCTTCAATATTTTTATTATTTTATCTTAACAAATTTCTAAGAAAAATGTTATCTCTTCCTATAACTGGCAATTTCTAAATTTCTCTGTATAATTCTGTCAATTTTTTCTTTTTAGATTTTCTTGTTTTTTTTTTTTGCTACATTTAAGTTCATGACTGGTATTTTTTTAAAGGATTTTCTTGGTCATAATTTTGACAAAAATTTGACTTCTGTCCTTTATTAATATTGCTATGCTGTTAATAGCTTTATTTTGGTTGGTGCTTCCATAGAGCTACTATACTTTGTTCTATCTTTTCCACTTTTCTGTTTTAGATAGCTTCCTTTGAACAATTTTAGCAGGGTTTTCTTTTTCCTCTAATCTGATAAAGTCAGTTTTTAGAAAAGCTTCTTTTTGATATTAAAGATATATACAGTACAAAAATCATAAGTGCTCATCTTGGTGAATTTTCACAGACTGAGCATACTTGCGTAACCAGCACCCAGGTCAGTAAATGGAGTGTCACCAGAACCCTTGCTTGTGCCGCTTCCAGCATTATCCCCATCCCAGGTAACCTCTATCCTGACCTCTCACGGTTTTTTGTTATCCTGAATGAACTCTGACAGATGTATTCTTCATTAATTTACCATTTTACTTGGAAAAACTCCAAATGTCTTGCCCTGGCCTGAGCATTCCTCTAGGACATGACCTCTGTTTATCTCCCAACCTCATCTTGTTCCATTCTACCTCTCCTTCATTGTACATTAGCCAAATTAGCCTTCTGTACACAAAAGACAACAAGCATGACTGATTGCTATTCTTTGAAAAGCCTGCTTACAAGCTTAGCCCTTGGCTGGTTTCTGGGAATTTGGTTTTCAGGAAAGTCTCCACCACTCCAACTGATAACTGAGCTCCCCTTACCCCTCTATTTAAATAGCTATAGACTGACTCAGATCATGTACTCTTGTGCACGGCTTATTTTGCTCACCATTCTATTTATCAGGTACATTTAGTTGTAGTTTCTTAGTCTCTTTGCTGTTGAGTATTTTATTATGTGGTGTGTACACTAAGCTTTATCTATCCTATTGCTTATAGGCATTTGAGCAGTTTCCAATTTGGTGGTACTATGAATAGTGTTGCTCTGCCCATTCACTGCATGCCTTTTGGACCTGTATACATGAAGAGCAGAAATTTGACTTCATGGTATGTTTAGCTCCTGTGGATACTGCCAGATAGTTTTTTTTAAATTGTTGTACTAATATATGGGGCTTCCCTGGTGGCTCAGCAGTAAAAAACCTGCCTGCCAATACAGGAGGTGTAGGTTAAGTCCCTGAATTGGGAGGATTCCCTGGAGAAAGAAATGGCAACCCACTCCAGTATTCTTGCCTGGGAAACCCCAGGGACAGCGGCGCCTAGCCAGAGAGCTGCAGCCCAGGGGGTTGTAGAGTCAGACACAACTTAGCAACTGAGCACTCAGCACTAGTCTATACCTCTGCCAGTGAGATATGAGAGTCCTAGCTCTTCTCTATCTTCTCCAACCCTTGGTACTTAATGTCTTTTTCATTTAGTTTTTCTGACACTTGTATAGTGGTATCTCATTGTGATTCTAATTGTAATTCTCAGATGATTGATAAAGTTGAGCATTTTT
This sequence comes from Antilocapra americana, assembly GCA_007570785.1. Lineage (NCBI taxonomy): Eukaryota > Metazoa > Chordata > Mammalia > Artiodactyla > Antilocapridae > Antilocapra > Antilocapra americana. The sequence goes on along the minus strand of ML662447.1, from coordinate 6,669,248 downwards.
TAATATATGTATTGGCCATTTTTGTGTATCCTCTTTTGTGATCTGCTTGCTCAAGTTTTGTCCATTTTTTTTTTCTATTTGGTCTGTTGTTTAAAAATTGATTTGTGGTAGTTTTAAACATACATTCTGGATAAAATTCCTTTTTTTGATGTATGTATTCTAGATATCATTTTCCCCTCTGAATTATCATTTTACTCTTTAATGGTGTTTTTTGCTAAACAGAGTAAATGTACCAGCCTTTTAGTAGGTACATTTAGTCTTTTTATATATACCGATTTCTGATATATTTGGTCCTATTTTGTGTTTTATTTATCATTATTTATCCTGTTTTTTCCTTTTTGTGCTTTCTGTTGGATTGATAAACTTTTTGTATTTTTTTATAATCCTCTGCTATTTGGAAACTATTGATTGAATTTCTATTTTTGAGATGAGTACCCTAAAGTTTTTTTTTTTTTAGCTTTATATGCTTCTGTTAAGATAATTTCTAGGGTGAGTATAATTGCTTTATAAATGACCTATCTTTATATCTGATAACATAGAGACTTTGTCTTTGATGTTCTGTAGTGTTGCTGCAATGTGTCTAGGTGTGGTTTTATTTTGATTTATCCATTTGTGTCTAAGGACTCATATTTCTTAAACTCTGGACAACCATCAGCAATTCATTTATTTCTTCTCCATCCATTCTCTTCTGGAACTTGCACTAGAAAAATGTTGGAGCCTTCCAATTGTACCATATACCCTGTAGCTACTGTGATCTTTCAAAAGTATGAATTCTATTATGTTGGTCATATTTGCAACTCTCTGTGCTGGACATTTTCCTGACCACCCTCTGGAATTTCCAGCTCTTTCATTACTTATACAGTCAATTTTTTGTGTTAATTTTTTTTTCTTGTTGAAAAACCTAATTTTTTGTTATCCTGGATGATCTTTGACAGATGTACTCCTCATTAATTTACCATTTTATTTGGAAAAATTCCAAATGCCTTGCCATGGCCTGAATACTCCTCTATGATGTGACCTCTGTTTACCCCTCAATCTCATCTTGTTCCATTCTACCTCTCCCTTATTGTACACTAGGCAGATTAGCCTCACGTGCACAAAAGGCAACAAGCACGACTGATTGCTATTCTTTGAAAAGCCTGCTGACAAGCTTAGCCCTTGACTGATATCTGGGAATTTAGTTTTCAGGAAAGTCTCCACCTAACTGATCAGAGTGGTTATCTGTGCTTAGATGGTGCAAACAGTATGATTTGTGCTGAGTACATGCTTTCCTCCTGGGACTCTGGAATTTTGGTACACACTAGGCAGAGGGTGCATATGGGATCACCCCCCTGCAAAAACCTTGGGTAATGAGCTTCTGTGGTTGGCAATATTTCACTTATGTCATTACAACTCATTGTTGGCGAGCACATCCTTTCTAACAACTGGAAAAGGACTCTGGAAATTTTGTGCCTTTCCCCCTCCCCCAGGATTTGCCCTATGTATCTTTTGTTTTCATTGGTTTTGCTTTGTATTCTTTCTCTGCATTAAATAATAACATGACGAGGACTATATACAGAGTCTTTTGAATCCTTCTACGGAATCATGGAACCTAGGGGTGGTCTTGGAAACACCACCCACACACATCTTAGAGATCTGTGAAAGAATAAGATATTGCATAGTATTTTAAAGTCCACTTTTAAAATATCTTGTATTATTTCCAAAATTTCACAAACACATTTCCAAGCACACTTAGTTTCAAGGTTAGAAGTCATAGAGATTATAGACTAACTATAAAAGCAAATAAATTCCTAAATTTCACAAAGACAAATGCTTTACTATACATTTTTACTTTTAAGAGCATCTTTGGCTATGTGTTTTTAATAGATAAACAGACAGTGTAAAGCAGTCTTACAATTATAGTGAATTAGCTATTACAGGACTGGACACACTTAACTTCCTATTGCAAACACTGTTGTCATTTTTAGGTGAAACAAACATGCTTCTCTATGGCAAACCTTCAAACAACTGTGATTTATATCTCTAAGCATACATAGTTTCAAGGTTAGAAGTCACAGATTATAGACTAACTATAAAAGCAAATAAACAAATACTTAGTCAGAACCTCCCTTTTAATAAGGTAGAGCATAAATATAAATTTAACTTAAATTTTGCAATACCTCATAGGTAAATCACTAATCTCCTCCTTTATCTTTCTAACACTGGGTCAACAATTTCTTTATTTGAAGTCTTTCACTAAGTACCACTAACATTATCATGATTTCAACAGAAATTTTTAGGTAGGTTGTGTCAAGATATTGTAACCCCCTCCTCAACAGTTCCAATTCATTACTGCCATAAGGTTTTATGTCGGCAATTCTCCTCTGCCATCTTTGCAAGGCTAACTTCTTTATTGTTGTTCAGACCTCAGTTTGGATACCACCTCCTTAGAGAAATCTCTCTCTAAAAAAACTAGCTGTTTACTCTCTTTCATGTTTTTATCTTTGCAGAACACTTACCAACCTCTATTTTTATAGTTTGTTGTTTCTTTAGTCATTTATTTAATTTTTCTTCCTCACTGGAACATAAACTTCATGAGGAAAGGAATTTTCTATATCCCCAGTGCCTTTCATATAACTGGCATGTAATCAATGTTCATGGACTGAATAAATGAAACAATAATGCTAGATTTAAAATTCTCTTGATATTTTAATAACTTTTAATTAAAACATAAAGTACTGCAAGCACACCCATGTAACCACCATCTTGATCAGCAGAGTACATTAACAGTACCCCTTTGTTTTTCCTTTAAGTCAATATGCTCCTCTCCCTAGAAATTACCATAATTTTGACTTCTAACACTTAGATTACTTTGTGAACTTTATGTAAATAGAATCTTGTATTATTTTTCACTCATATTATTTCCTTTAAATATATCTATGATACTTATCCATGTTATTGTATGCTATGATGCTAAGTTGTTTCAAATGTGTCCGACTCTTTGCAACCCCATGGACTGTAGCCCACTAGGCTCCTCTGTCCATAGGATTCTCCAGGCAGGAACACTGGAGTGGGCTGCCATTTCCTTCTCCATGTTGTATGCTATAGAAATAGTTTATTTTCTTTGCTGCCTAGTATTTTATTGTTAGAGGTGACATTTGATCCACTGTATAGTTGATGGCTAACCATGTTGTTTTCGTTTGTTGTTATAAATAGGGCTGCCATGGACATGCTTGTATACACCATTTGGTACACACACATGTATTTCAGATAAGTATCACAAGGTCATAGCACATGTATTTATTTAGTAGATCATTAAAATAAATATTCTAATGTGATTGTACCAGTTTCCAGTAAATCAGCATTCTCACCAATTCTGGGAATTATCAGTCTTTTTAATTTTTGCCATTCTCAAGTCTTTATTGTACCATTAGCTCTTTGATGTCTTCAAATACATTTTAAAACTGTTACCCAGGATTTTCAGTTATTTTGGTGGGGGGTTGGTTCTATATTGGATAGTCCTTTAATCTTCCTTCTATAATCCATCAATTTTTATTTTTTGATGCATTTTGAAGAAAGTTACAGACATTATATCTAAACACTTCAACATGCATATCATTAACTAGACTTCGATGACCTGATTTAAATTTAATTTTTTTTAATGTACCTGTGTGCATTTGAGCATGCTACTTCAGTTCTCTGAGCTTTGGATTCCTAATAGGAAAAAATGCTGATATTAATAACTACCTTATAGGGGTTTCTAGGTGGTTTAAATGAAGTTATAAATACATGAACATGTATGTATAGGGCTTCCCAGGTGGTTCAGGGGTAAAGAATCTGCCTGAAAACACAAGAGATGCAGGAGACATGGGTTTGATCCCTGGGTTGGGAAGATCCCCCGGAGAAGGAGAGGGCAACCCACTCCAGTCTTTTTGCCTGGAAAATCTCATAGACAGTAGAGCCTGGCGGGCTACAGTCCATGGGGTTACAAAGAGTTAGTTAGACACAACTGACCACACACCCACATACATGTATGTAGTTACTTATTGAGATAAATGTTTAGGTGTGTGTGTCTATTTATAATTCTTGCTACAGGTTTGGTATGTGTAGCCATTATCATTGTTATTGTTAACCTGTGGCCTGGAGGACAAGAGTAAGTTATTGTCACTGTCCCTCTTTCCTGCTGACCTAAATCGAGTTCTCAACCAGGAGGGCAATGCTCACAGGGAGCTGCTTAGGGCAGAAGAATAGTGTTAACACAACTATTTACTTATCATAGCATGATTTGTCTTCCTTTCTCTGGAATCTGTAACCATGGACATTAAAGGCACTACATTTCTGTGGACAGAAATTCTAGTCTTGAGCTTTCTTCTTCTAGTCAGTAAGCTGATTATGAGAGAGACTCACCAAAGCCAAATTTTCTTCCATATGCTATGAAATTTTCATAGAATGTAAACAATTTCCAAATAAACAGAAGAAGGCACTTTCCAAAAAAAGTGCCAAATTGCCGTAAGGGCCGAGTTTCAACATGGCCTGATTATGGTTGTATGGAGTCTTCTTATTCTCTTTGTTTTCACTTTGCATGGCAGTGAATGTGCCCTGAGAAGCATAGGCCTGTTAGGACAAGGGTGGGCTGTTTGAGTATTCTCAGCCACCTGTGGAAAAGTGATTGATAAAGTAGATACAGGAGATGGATAAGAAAGCTTTATAAAGATAGTATAGTGTTTTAATGGTGTAAATTGGATGATAAAGCACTTACTCAGAGTCAGAATGAGCCAGTGAGGAATCCAACTGCTACAACTTAGGCAAAAAATATCATGAAAAAGTGTTCACTTCCAGTTTAAAGAGGTTGTGTTATAGAATAGAAAAGCCCCAAAGCTAAAAGTTCAGCCAGTTATTCTGCGAAAACTTCGATACATGTTCTGTCTGTCTATGACTCATACATAAATTAAATATTTAGACCTAGTAGCCTTAACTGAGGAAGTAAAAACACGTTTGGAAAGACAAGTACAGAGCATTAATATCTGTAATATTCTGTTAGGGATAAGTCTTGTAATCATGAAGAAATATATTTATATATTTAAGATTTTTGAAATATCTAAGAAAATATGATGTATAAGAGAACACTCAACAAACTTGATTTAATATGAAGTTATATGAGTGTAACTAGTTAAGTTTATATATGGTGTTTATGTGTGGAAATTTAAGGGAGACAATTCAAAAATAGTCACCTGTTCTTTGATGATTAGAACTTGAAATTATAAACATAATATCAATTGCATCAGCAGCAAAAAATTATGAAAAGCTTAAGAAAACTTGTTTTATTTGATATTCTACCTATATTCAATATATTTGTAGGAGATATATATATATATATATATATGTATGTATATATAAAGACTTGGACTGATAGGTTTATACATTTGCTTTGGCCTAATTAAAAATATTAAAGTTTAAAATGCAGTTCAAATGTTCAAAGGAATTCAGTTAACTAATTTTGAAAACAGAGTTAATTTTTTAGGAATATTTAATATGTTAATCTGGCTTCCCTGGTAGCTCAGTTGGTTAAGAATCCACCTGCAATGCAGGAGGCCCAGTTCGATTCCTGGGTCAGGAATATCCCCTGGAGGAGGGATAGGCTACCCATTGCAGTATTCTTGGGCTTCCCTGGTGTCTCTGATGCTAAAGAATCCACCTGCAATGCGGGAGACTTGGGCATGATCCCTGGGTTGGGAAGATCCCCTGGAGGAGGGCATGGCAACCCACTCCAGTATTCTTGCTTGGAGAATCCCCATGGACAGAGGAGCCTGGAAGGCTACAGTCCATGGGGTCACAAAGAGTCGGACATGACTGAAGGACTAAGCACAGCACACAATATATTAATCATAGGTATATGGTTACTTTATGATGTGTCAACTTGGCCAGGCTATGTTACCCAGTTACTCAATCAAATACTAACCTGGGTGTTGCTGTGAAAGTGTTTTGTAGATGTGGTACCCTAATCTATCCTGTACTTATTTACCCAGTTTTGAAATATGTAATTGGAATAGGTATACTCAGCAACTGGCAGAATACCAACACTGAGAAGATTTAAGGCATTACCTTACAGTAAGTATTTAAAATTGGTATCCTCTGAGTACAGATTGCATTATAACCAGTCCTGAGGCCGTATAAAAGGGTAACATAGTGCTTTCCAAAGGACACACAGGACCAAAGAGCAGAGGTGGAACACAAGCTGAGTTAATAATGTTGAATTATGTTTTTGACATTTCACTTTGATTCTTCAGATTCTGTCAAGAAGAGAGTCTGTTCAGGATGAAAGGCCTTTCACATTTCTTGAACAAACTGCTCCTTTTACAGTGAAAGATCAAGCCTTGGGCTCAGAGAATTTGGAAGGCAATATTAGCTAGCAAGCATTCAATGATTTAAAAATTAGTTATAATTACCTTCTATGTCCAATAATACTAATTTTCACTTCTTATAAATATATTATACATTTTCTTTTTATTTTATTTTATTTATTTACTTTCTTTACATTATTGTGTTATTTTCTTTTTAAAATGGGGCTTTCATGATGGCTCAGACAGTACAAGAATCTACCTGCAATGCAGGAAATAGTATTCAATTCCTGGGTTGGAAAGATCCCCTGGAGAACAAAAAGTGTTAGTCGTTCAGTCATGTCCGACTCTTTGTGACCCAATGGACTGTAGCCCACCAGACTCCTCTGTCCATGGAAGTCTCTAGGCAGGAATACCAGAGTGGGTCCATGCCCTTCTCCAGGGGATCTTCCTGACCCAGGGATCGAACCTGGGTCTCCTGCATTGCAGGCAGATTCTTTACTGTCTGAGCCACCAGGGAAGGGAGTATAAAACAAACATTATGAAGTTAAAAAACAAAAACAAAAACAAAACGCTTGCCTCATTAGGACAGATAACATTGGGATGTGGCAAATACTGGGGAAATGGTATGTAAAAGTGAAAGATGGGTGTAACACTACTTTAAAATGCTCTGAAAGCTCTTCTGGACACTGATATCCATTCTCTTGTCTAAAAATGCCAAGACTCTTCCTCAATGAAGGCTGAAAAAGGTAGGCCATCTGCTAGCTGGCTTTTTCCATTAGTTTGTTCTGTGTCTCACAGCCGTCTTGTAAGGTAGGAAGCATCACCTTGCTTTCATGGGTAAGGGGACCAAGATTTTGAGAATCAACTCATTGCAGCACGGGTGCTGCAGCCAGTATTTGGATCAGGGAAGACCCGCGTCTGTGTATAAAATGTTGCTTGAGGTCAGGTTAGGTCACTGTGGGAGACTTGTGGAAGGTAAGAACCTTGACCTTTACCTCTTTTTTTTTTTTTTTTTAATTTTCTTTACTTTATTGTGTTGGTTTTGCCATACAATGACATGAAACCGCCATGGGTTTACATATGCTCCCCCTCCAGAACCCCCCTCCCTCCTCCCTCCCGATTCCCTCCCCCTGGGTCATCCCAGTGCACCAGCCCCGAGCATCAACCCTGGGCTGGCGATTGATTTCACATATGATAATTAACATGTTTGAATGCCATTCTCCCATATCATCCCACCCTTGCCCTCTTCCACAGAGTCCACGAGTCTGTTCTATACATCTGCGTTCCTTTTACTGTCTCGCATGCAGGGTTCTCGTTACCATCTTTCTAAATTCCATATATATGACCTTTACCTCTTTAAACAGAGCCCAGATGAAGCAGAATCTGTCTTTTCCTCCTGGAGGGGAAGATGGCATTTGCCTTCTGCAAAGTTTTGCGCAGATTTTGGGCCTGAGTGCAGGTAGATAGTTTTTAATGAGCATTTAAAGGAAGAGAAATGAAGGGAGACACATTGAACAAAAGGAGGAGAGAAACAAAAGATCATTCTGAAAGCTCTGATTCTTTGGGAGCCCCACATCCTTCTCTGGTCCCTCCCTTGGGTGTCATTTTGGGGACATTGAGATATTTTAGGCTTTTTGCGAAGGTTGAAAATGGGAAGTTTATAGTGCCTCAATCCTGGCAGACAGATGGAAACAATTAACACCATAGCTTAAAAATCTCATAGTTGGAAGCTTCTCAGCAGCCCCGATGCTTAAAATTCCTCTCTGGGTGGTTGGAGCAGAGATGAAAAGAGAAGGGAAATAAGATGCGTTCAGCACTTTTTGCATACAGAGCACTTGGGTATAATCTCCCCAACAGTTCCATGAGGGAGCCGCCATGATTAACCCTGTTACCCAGATGACAAAACTGAGGCTCAGAGAAGTTACACATATGCTCTGTGCCCAGGCTCACATAGCACAATATCCTGGCTGGGGATTCAACCTCCCCAAACTCAAGTCTGTTTTTAGCTAACAGACAGAAAGTGTTGCATGAAAAACCTGTAGTAGGCTGAATAATGCCTCTCTCCACCCACAATCCCCCAAAGATATCCACATTCTGGTCTGTGGAACCTGGGAATATTACCTTACAAGGCAAAAGGACTCTGCAGATGTGATGAAGTTAAAGGTGTTGAGATGGGGAGATTTTTCTGGATTATCCAGGTTGACCCTAATCCCATATGTCCCTTCAAGAGTCAAGCAAAGGGAAATTCCAAACAGACAGAAGAGGAGATGGTGAGGTGACTACAGAGACAGAGACTGGGGTGATGTGGCCTCAAGCCAAAGAATGCTGGCAGCCACAGACACTGGAAGAGACAAGGAAGAGATTCTCCCTTAGAGTCTCTAGGGGGAGTGTGGCCCTGCCCACACTGGTATCAGCCCTGTGAAACTGGTTTCTGTGAGATAATAATTTCTACAGACCACCAAGTTTATAGTAACTTATCATTATAGCCACAGGAAACTATTAGAGGATCTGAGATAAAATCATAAGGGACAGCATTTTAGGGACAGTGAGAAGGAGAAAGAATGCTGAGAAAGTTAGGGGGAACCAGGCATCTGAAATAACAAGGAGAGTTTCCTGGAGGGCATATTCTCCCACTGGCTTGTCCCCAGGAGACCAGAGGCTGTGCTTTGTCCCCACTGGACAGGTCTCCTCTGCTGCCCTCACTTCCACATTTATGCCCTCTATTCCTAGGCTGTAGTTTTTGAAACTCCAGAGACCTTGGTCCAAGTTCTGTCCCAAAACAGGGGTGTTTTCTAGGGTATCGCAGAGAGTTATGAATGATACTAACTATACATGGTTCAAGGCCAGGGATCATCATTGGTGCTTTGGCAGAGGGTGAGGGAGGGGAGGGAAATGAGGGCAGGATACTGGAATGTGGTTAAAATCCCATAGCTCAAAAACCCTTACACAGTCAGTCAACAGATGATTAAGATTAGTAGAGATCCTTAGTTCTTTAGAAGCCAGCACTTTATAAACACTGTAAAATATCATGGCAACAAACGAACAAGGCACACCCTCAGGTAGGTGCCTTGATCCACCAGCTGGCACTCGGTGACTGTCACTCAGCAGCTGTCTAGGTGACTTGGACATGGTTCTTCCTGAGGGGTTGGAGGCAGACGTGAGCCTGGCCCTTGAGCAAAGTCATCTCTTCCTACAGAACTGGTGAGGGCTTCAAGAAGATAAGGTGTTAGACTCTAGCCCCCGGGCACTGTCACTCCCTTAGCTCTGGTCCATACTCAGCAGCTTGGGTTGCATTTCTGTTGCAAGCTATTAAATAAATATTGATAATTTTGAACTGTTGTGTTGGAAAAGACTCTTGAGAGTCCCTTGGACAGCAAGGAGATCAAACCAGTCCATCCTAAAGGAAATCAGTTCTGAATATTCATTGGAAGGACTGATGCTAAAACTGAAGCTCCAATACTTTGGCCACCTGATACTAAGCTGACTCATTGGAAAAGACCCTGATGCCGGGAAAGATTGAAGGCAGGAGGAAAAGTGGACAACAGAGGATGAGATGGTTGGATGGCATCACTGATTCAATGGACACAAGTTTGAGCAAGTTCTGAGAGATGGTGAAGGACAGAGAAGCCTGGAGTGCTGCAGTCTATGGGGTCACAAAGAATCGGGCACACCAAAGGCATGCTGTAGAGCATCCGCTTGTCTATTTGTTCTGTCTTGTTTTCTCTCTGTGGAATAATTTTATCTGTTTACCTATTCATTGCCTGCTCCCCCCCCGCCCCAACCCCGTCCTCCCTAGGATATAAGCCTCATGAGGGTAGGATGTTCTATCGGACCTACCATTCTATTTGTCACCAGGGCTTACAATATATAAATATTTGTGAAGTAAAAGGATGGCTGAGACAAGGGTGTGGGGACACCATCACAGATGAAGCTCAGGGCTGCCGCCACCCATGGCCCATGTGAGAGGGCAGAAGAAGCACTAAAGAGCAAAGTCATGGATGGAGGTTCAACGCTAGGCTAGACCCACTGTGAGGCTGCTGAAAGGTGGTAGAAGGGATGCCCTACAGCATGAGAACTTATGGAAGGGAGCAGCAGGAAACTTCTGAATGGGCAATGGGGTTTCAGGTGGAAACGGAGACTTCTAGGTTATTATATGACCACAGAAGTCTTCAGAGAATTAAGTCAATAAAGAGGACTCGGGCAGTGGAGGTGAGATTCAGCAGGCTGCTTGAGAGATGAGGGTGCAGCCATGGAACACCCCCCTAAGGGCATACCCATTGGCTAGACACTTTCTCCAAGCATCGTCACTGATAGGGGGACTAGACTTATCTGTATGGCTGGATCCCTCCATACTTTTTACAGTTAACAGTCCCCCTTTTAGTCCATGATACAGCAGTAGCATGGACTCGCCCACCAGACCATTTAGAAAAACTTGGAGTGAAGCCCAGAGGCATCACAGCATGCTGGCAAAAGGCTGATGATGACTGTTTCATAGCCCGTTTGCTGTTTAGTTTAGTTACTTTCCTGAATTAATTTTGTAAATCTCTACTGTTTGTTCTGTGTGGCTGCTGAAGGCTCCACTCAATTAATTTAGAGGGTACCTAATGACTGGACACGGATTTCTCTAAGGACTCGTAACCAATAATCCTCCCAGTCTTCACTGAAGGGCTTTGTTTGATGTGAGAACGTGCCTCCAACACTCAGTTAGGCAGTCGATACTGCCTTAGCTGGCACTTTAGACTTGCTCAGAGTCTCATGGTCAGCCAGAGATGAGTGTTTAGTGCTTTTTCATGTCTTACAACCTTGGCCATGTACACAACCCTATCTACACACGTGACCTTCAGCCTCTAAGGATATTTTGCAGCTTTTCAAAGACAAATAAGGGCACCACATTTCCCAGTATTAGATTTTTTTTTTTTTTTTTAGTAGGACTGCATGGCATGCAGGATCTTAGTTCCCTGACCAGGGATGGAACTCACACCCTGTATGCTGAAAGCATGGATTCTTAGCCATTGAAATATCAGAGAAGTCCTCCCAGTTTCTTCAAGATTTTTTTCAATTAGCTTGCTGATTGCCCAACTGTTATTGCTACCTCCAGCAGCTGCAACGTTAAACAGTTGTTGTTGATTGTTTTTGAGAAATGTCCCCTGGGAAAAGTCTGCTTGCATGGGCCAAACCCTGAATTGGGTCAAGTAGAAGCAAACATCGTGAGAGGGGCTTTCCAAAGAACTGCCAGACAGGTCAGATAATGATAATTCTCTGATTATGGAGTTTTGAAAGAGCTTACAACTATGTTTTGACCTTCATGGTGTCTACAAGGCTGCGTGTTTCTTCACTGCTTTTATGGAAGAGAGGGATTGTGGAGATTTTTAACTTTGTCATTCCCACTGCCTCATTTTCTCCTTTCTTTCCTCATTTCCTCTCTCCCTTCCTTTTTTACATAATTTATTTACTGAAGAACCTAGATAGTTTGACTGACAGAGTTTCCCAAGTATGGATTTTGTGATGGCATACTCTCTGTGTAGATCAATATATTCTTTACCCTCTAAAGGTCATAAGATGGCAGTCAGATACAGAGACCTGATCTGACTCAGCTTTAATCCCTTTGTAAGACTATAGCTGGTGTTGTATTCCTTCTATGGGAGACATGATATATGAATTTTTAGGGCAAATCTACAATGTGAACAAATTTACTTTCAGACAGGATGGTAAATACATTTCCATCCATGAAATTCTCCAGGCCAGAATACTGGAGTTGGTAGCCTTTCCCTTCTCCAGGGGATCTTCCCAACAGAGGGATCTAATCCAGGTCTCCCGCATTGCAGGTAGATTCTTTACCAGCTGAGCCACCCAGGAAGTCCAGGAATACTGGAGTGGGTAGCCTCTCCCTTCTTCAGTGGATCTTCCTGACCCAGGAATTGAACCGGGGTCTCCTGCATTGCAAGTGAATTCTTTACCAATTGAGCTATCAGGGAAGCTCCAAAACTAAAATAGGAGCAGAAATCTCATTCAGCCATGCCTAAATCCTCTTAGCTGGCTATTAGGACAAGAAAACTTCAATGTGTTGGTTTGTTTAATATAGAATTTTTAGGACCTAAGACCATCTATAACTATAATAACTTCTATAATATTTCTATACAGTGTATTAATTCCCTATGAATATTGGGTTGGTGCTGCCCAGTAATAATCCTAAAAGTTAATACTTATGTATATAGTGCCTATTTGTGCTAGGCACTATCCTACCCCCCTTTAATTTTAAAAAAAAATTATTTATTTTTATTTTGGCTGCACTGGGTCTTTGTTACGTACAGCACATAGGCCTTTGTAGTTGCAGCACAAACTTAGTTGCTCTGTGGCATATGGGATCAAAGTTCACTGGCCAGGGATTGAACTCACATTCCCTACACTGGAAGGCAGATTCTCAACCACTGGAAAACTAGGAAAGTCCCTATTCTACCCTCTTTTACATAGTGTGGGCATTTTTCATTTGTCTCTGCTTGGTTTGTAGTAAATTGAAAATGTGGATATACACAGCATATATATTTAGCTCCTCCTATTCACATGTGCTGGAAAGTGTTGTCTACATTATGTGCAATAATCACTAAGTCCCCACTTTCAGTCTCCTTATTTTAAAATCCTGAACAAAAACCTGTGATGGGCAAAATATTGTTCTTCTGCTCAATTGTAGCTACTCAACAGGTGATATTAGAGTTTTGCCACAGGATATATCTACTGAAGAAGAAGACATGGCAACATTAACCACCTCACACGTATTTCAAATATTTTCATCTAGTCTTTAGCTTGTCTTTTCATTCTCTTAACAGCACTGTTCTGAGAGCAAAAGTTTTGAGTTTTGATGAGGTCCAATTTATCAATTTTTTTCTTTTATGGCTTGTGCTTTTGGTATCAAGTTTAAGAACCCATTGCCTAGTTCTAGATCCAAATATTATCTGTATTTTTTCTAAAAACATACAGTTTGATGTTCTACATTAATCTATAATCCACTTAGAGTTAATTTTTGTATGATGTGTGAGTTTTTTTCATGATGGATCCAGTACTATTTGTTGAAAAGCCTGCCCTTCCTCCATTCAATTACTCTATTGAAAAGATGATATTAACTAATTACTGCAGCCTTTCTATACATTTAGTGCAATTTTCTTCTAGTCATAAAGTAACTTAAAAAGACTATATTTGATATTTGTGTGAGATATTTGATTTTGATATTCAGAGGTCTCGTTTCCTATTTGAGAATCAATATCTTGTCCCATTGTTTTTCCTTTACTAAGCAGCCTTTCATTGTGGTTATAAAGATTTAGAAAAATGTGGCACGGTGAGAATGCCTAGTCCATAAGTCCTAAGAAAAGTGTGAAAGAAGAAGTCGGAGGAAGAAGAAAAGAAAAGAAAGACAGGAGAGGGTCTGGATTTCAGCTTTGATTCCATCATTTTTTTCTTGGGTTCCCATGGATTGTTTCCCTGCCTGTAAATGGGATCAACAGTCCCTCTTCACAGATTCCTTGTGATAAATAACATCACGTACAGAAAGCATCTAGGTCCCGCTGCAGTGCCCTTCTCGCCCCAGGGGATAGATAGATGGACGAGCCAGACTCTTTCTTCTGGGAAACCATCTCTTCCTGAGGCTGCAGGAGGCTGGTCTTAGAGGCATATGTAGAGAGCTGAGCAGCTGGCGAGTGCAGAGCTTGGATTAGCATGTTGGATAGAGGGATGGCAGGGCCATAATGTGCTCCCCACCCCACCCCCACCTCTGCACATCCGCCCTCTGAGCTCAGCTGTGGAAGAGATCAGTGACGTAAATGGATTAGGGAAAGTCTGCCTGGCCTCTTCCTGCTGCCACCGCACCTGGGGCTCTCCATGTTGGAGATTAGTGGGTGGCAGCTTTGTCAGGGGGACAGACATTTAAATGTCAGCTTTAAAGGAGTAAAAGAAGAGAGGGAAGAGGAGACCTTCCTTACCTCCTCCTCCAGCAAATCAGTCCTCTGCTTTCCTGTGAGTCTGCACCTTTTCAAAACACTGGGCTTAGTATTCTTTCCAGTGATTCTCGCCCTTCGGGCAGGTGCTAGAGATCATTAGAGACAGGGCTGCTACTGGAACCAAATCCAACTCTGCATGTGGCAGCCAGTGAGGAACAGACATGAATCACGTATTGGAGGCAAAAAAGGTTGTTAACCCACTTTCCCAGACAGAGAGGGGAGCAGGCGAGAGACATTTCCCAGCAGGAAGCTCTCTGTGACAGCGCATGCCCAGCTCAGAGGGAGCCATTCTCATGGTTTGTTCATTTATTCATTTATTGACTTAACCCTTAATTGGGATTTTATTCATTTACTGATGTGTTCATTCACCGAGAACCAGCCAAACCCAGCCATTCTCCCATGTGCCTGGTCCTGCGCCCAGCTCTGGGGACGCACGGTAAAACATGGGGGCGTGCTGCAGAGGGGTTGGACCGTGCATAGGCTGGCATGGCCAGTGTCGGTCCACATACGTTCCTGGACTATGCAAGGGCTCTGCCACATATGTGTCTTTGCAGGTATGAGCCCGGCCTCTGTGACTCTGGCCAGTGCCCTCCAGGTCCGGGGTGAAGCTCTATCTGAGGAGGAAATTTGGTCCCTTCTGTCCCTGGCGACTGAGCGGCTCCTGGAGGACCTTCGTGATGGTAAGAAAGTGTGTCTGGGGCAGTTGAGACACAGGCAGTTGTCATGTGAAGCTTCCCAAACAGCTTATTGATCTGTCATCAGTCTGAGGTGTTAAACTGAGCAGTCAAGGGACACCCCACCCCACCCCCATGAAGCTGCTCTGGGAGGGCAGCTCTGTCTCTTGGACCCATGGCATGCCACAGAGTTGGGAGAAAGTCTTTTTGTCTTGGTATGGGAGCCTTTCCAGGCATGGTGTTTAGGGAGAGAGAGGCCGGGAGCTCTGTGGGGCTCTCCCAATACCTGGGCAGCCTGGGTAGAACCAGAGATAGGAGGCAGGGGGCAGTCACGGGATGGCTGGCATTCCCACGTTGTCCCCTGCCAGATGCTGCAACCGTTAGTAGATAGAACCCACACACTCAGTGGTCTAAACAGGGGAGGTTAATATGAAGAATTGTTAAACTAAGATAGAGGAGTAACAGTCAGTTATGAGAAAGCTTGACATGTTCTCCTAGGACTGAGGGCATACCCAATGAGGAACAAACTTTGAATGGAAGCCCCCTCTCCAAGTTGGGGTTCAGATCTGCTGGAGGAGCTGTGGTTGCAGACCACGATGATGGCGAAGTTCTCTGCTTTACCTGGCCATAGGTGTCTGCAGCCACGGGACACACACAGTACAGGCATCGCCTACAGGAGCAGAGTGATCCCCTGGATGTGGGCAGGCAGAGATGAGCCACAGCTCCAGGAGCTAATGCCTGCAGGAGGCCCAGAACCTGCTGTGTCTCTGTAAATAGGGTTGCGAAGCGACCACTTCACAAGGCCAGGCAGATGGGTGGCCTAGGGACCGAGAGTCCAGGGCATGTGCAGGAGCAGAGCGTGACTCTTCACGCACACACTGCTAACCCCCAAAGAAACAGCAGGAGAGCCCTCCTCCCGCAATGTCTCTCCAGCGCCCTCTGCTGAGAAAGCTGTACATTACTCTCGCAGTGAAAGAACTCTTGCAGTGAAAGGAGGGAGCAGGTATTGAAACATGGATTTGCAGTTTCCAGGCACTGAATTGATAACTGGGACAAACACTTGAGCGCTCACACTCGGATGTCCTGCCAGCCCGTGGTGGAGTTTCCCCATGTAGGAGATCACACATACGCAACCAGGGTGAGGACCCTGGTGTGGATATGAAGGGAGGCTGTGCACCGTACTTTCGGCTACATCTTCCTCCTAGTCTTCACTCCTCTTCCCTGCCCTGGAGGCTTTAATGAACAGCTAGAGTATATTCAGAAGACCGGCTGCCTTGGTATCTGAGTTGGCTCCAGAAAAATCAGACTTGTGCTAATTTCCAAGTCGATCTGGTCGCTCTTCACCTTTTGCCTTGAGACTCTTGGGCCACCTGTGAACTCGGATGCGCTTACTGGTTCCCTAACCATTGCTGCAGCTACCTTTTGAGACACATGCTCCTGTGCCTGCATGTGTCAGGGGTGAATCCCTTCCACTCCCTGGGTCTTGCTCACAGTTTATCTCAGAGAGGGTTTTGGAAGACACCTGCTTGGCACACTCCCACAGATGGTGCTCCAGACGGTGACCTTATCTCTACACCCCCATCACTACCTTGGTTTCAGATTCCTCGAACTATGTGGTCTGCCCCTGGTCAGTCTTGCTTTCTGCGACCGGAAGTCTTTCCTTCCAAGACTATGTTTCCCATATAGAGGCAGCTCCTTTCAAGGCCCCTGAACTGCTACAGGGACAGAGCGATGATGAGCAGCCTGATGCATCTCAGGTAAGGCACATGGTGTCTCTGCAGCATCCGTGGGCCTTCCTCTGGGAAGGGCCTGGTCCTAGGTCATCCCCAGCTCCCAGCTCAGCCCCAAGGAATACGGAAGCAGAATGGATGTAATGAATCTTTTAATGAATTTTAAATGATTTGTTTAAAATCCCCAGGCTGTCTTGCCAGTAATTTATTAGCTCTTAGGTAAGAACAAGTCAACTTCTCTGAGCCCCAAGTTCTATATCTGTAAAGTGGGGGTAGTATGACCTAATCAATCAGCTTATTATAAATACTCAAAAAGAAGTGCTAGAAGAACTATAGGTAAGTGGTCTTGCAGCAGATAGCAAAAACCCTAAAAGGACCCAACACATCCTCAAATAGAATGTTTGCCGAGGCATGAGTAAAGACTGATATAGCTGTACCAATGTTTATCTGTATTGTTGACATTAGTGACAAACTGGAAACAAGCTAAGTGTCCAGTGAGAGTGGACATGAAACAAGACAGCATCACAATGAAACTGTAGAAACTTAAAAAGTAATTAAATATATATACAATATAATTTATATTATATTGTATATATATTTACATGTATGTGATCTTAGTTGTGTATACACACATACACACACACACCCCCAAGCTCTAAAAATAAATGTCTGCATCGATTATTTCTGGGTGTCAAATCAGTGATGCTTTTTGTTTTTCCATGGAGATGTTATACCATGCTGCTTTCTGACAACATATGATGCTTTTTAATCAGGCTGAGTCATAGTATGTCATGTAGAGACAGTTTTGGCTACAAGAAACAAAAAGCCTAAAATATAGTGGCTGGAACCACAGATGAGTTATTTATGTAACAAGAAGTCAAGAGATTGGCCATCAGGTTTAGTAAATGTCATCATTTTCTAAAACTGTATATTTTCATTCTATCCTCCTTAGCTGTTGACTGTTTTGGCTTTATGCTTGCTGCCTCATGGTCACATGATGGCTGCTGTGATTCCATGTATCACATCAGTATTCAAGACAGAAACAAGGGGGGAAAGAATGGGACCAGATGCATGTATTCCTATTGGCAGTAAAGAACAAACTTTTTCAGAATCCCCCTACTTCATGTCTTTCACAAAAAAATGAGTGTCATGGTCACTGAGACTTTTAGCCTCTAGAGTAGGATGCAGCAATGTTTAAAGGAGTTGCAGATGGTTGTTGAGCTAGGCAGCCAACAGTGTCTGCCACACATGAAAATAAATTATATTTCATTTATAGGACCATGGAATAACAGAAACGACAAATCTAATCATATACTTTTTCTCTTGGATAGATGCATGTCTATTCTTTGGGAATGACTCTCTACTGGTCAGCAGGATTTCACGTTCCACCAAATCAGGTCTGTGAATAGGATTCTCAAAGTCTTGCCAGATGAAGTCTTTGGATTTATTTAGTCTGTTTTCCCAGGGCAGGGACCACATCTGTTGAGCTATGCACCACCACTCTGTCCTCCTGGGTTCTAGGAAGGATTGCCAATTGATTTTAAAGAACTGCTCCTGCTGAGTCCAGAAAGAACCTCAGAATCCTACGCAACATGGCACTCCAGGCAGCTACAATTTGGGACTGGCAAGCAAGATAAGATTTGTATGCCACTCTAGTCCAGAGGAAGTAGGAAGCTAGAGAATTTTATAGATGCTGAAGATAGCGATTTATAGAAAAGGTTTTAAAGCAGCCCTTACTGAAGTGAGATGCTTCCATGAAAAAGGGTTCTGTGCTTAACCCATCTGGGAAAATGTTCCCTACAATGTATTCTTCTTGAAGATTTATCAGAGTAGTTTATTAAAGACTCTGAGAAGGCTTGAAGTACAGAAACTTTTAAACTTTATCACAGCATTTTATAAAAATTTTGACTACAGAATGCATATGTGTCTGCTTGTTGGTGTAAATATTCATCTGACACTATAACAATTTTGTGGAAACTAGTGTAATGAGAATATAAGTTGGAGAACTCTATCCAGTCTGTTTGGCTTCTCTCTTTCCTCCCTACCCTCCTTCTTCCCTTCCTTTCTTCCATCTCACCCTTGTCTTCTCCAATTCAACATCCTAGTGCTTCCTGTGCTCCTTCCAAAAAGAGACCTGGCCACCTTTCTCTTCTGTAAAATTGTTCACAGCTCTCCACTCCCCGGGGGGTTGCATTTCACTCCTCAGCACAGAGTGTGTGGCCTATGTAATAGCACCCTGCACTTGCAAGGGTCCCACACGTGATTTAATGCTCTGTTGCATTAAAGTTCTTAACTGAACAAGGGCATTGTCCTTTTGCCCTGGGCCTGGTTCTGCCTGTGGTCCCCTTCCTTCCAGACACATGCCAGCCTTTGCCCCCACTGCTTCCTCCATCTGTGGTTTACCTCCCACCTTTCTCCCAATCAACCCAATCGAGTGTGTTTTTGATGTTTAGTTCACGTTCCTTCCCCATCTCCCTCCTCCCTCCCCAGGACGGGCCAAGTGCCTTCCTCTGTGTTATGACCTTGTCCCAAGACCAAAGCCCTCATCACCCTGTACCGTGCTTGTCTCTTTGAGTGACCATCTTCTCCATTAGACTTTGAACCTCTTGAAGACAGTGACTGTCTCCCACCATATATCTCAAGTAGCTATGCAGTCTAGGCACATTAGAGGCCCTCTGATGTGCTGTATGAGTGTAGGACTCAGTAGTCTGCAGACATGTGAAGATAGAAATTCACAGCTGATGCTCCATGACAGGAAATGGTAGAAGAGGCTTCATCTGAAAAATGACTTGCAGTGTGGATGAGCGTTAGAAAAACATCTGATTGTGAGTCTGAATCTGACACCCTTTCCATATAAATGGTGGCCACTTAAATGCATGAGCAAAGTGTTTAATAGAATATCCATTTTTCCTTTTGCCTGATGAGTTCATGTGACATGAAGTTCAACCAGCGATTATTGACCTAATGCTGACCACTGGTGATTCCAAAGTGAAAAAGCCACAATGCTTATGGTCTTGGAGCTCACATTCTAGGGGAAAGACCCAGTGAGAACCACCTAAATAATTTGAGAAAATGACAGGCTGCCCAGGTGAATGTGAGTTAAAGGCTGATCCTGGTTTGATCTGGGTCCTTGGCATAGGCAGAAATCCATTTTGTCAAGCACCTGTTTTTCGTAGGGATTTCAAGCATGTGTTTGGGCTCCTCAGGCACCAAAGGGCGTTCCAGATTAGAGAGCGGCAAACTGCACACAGCTGGTGCAGAGATAATTGCTCTGCATTTTGTGGTCTCGGTGAAGTAGCCTGTGTCCCTCCCTAAACCACACAGAAGGAATGGGCATCTGTCTAGTTAATGAGAACATCCGTTCTCGCTGGTCCCCGGGCACGCCTGACAGGACATTGCCCTCAGTGGCTGCCCCACTCTCCAGCCCCTGCAGCTTTGCCAACCCCTGCACTCCATCTTGCTGACCATGTGCGAAGACCAGCCTGGCAGGCGGCTGGCGCTGCAGTCTGTCCTGGAAGCTTGTCAGATTCACTGGGAAGAAGCGGCTGTCCACCCAACTTCTGCCAATCTCCACATCAGACAGCTGGTCAGCTTGGTCCTGGTCACCATCTCTGAGGTCAGTGTGGATCTGTGCTTTTCAACCTTGGGGCCTTTCCCTGGCCATGTGCAGCTGTTGAAATTCAAATGAGCTAAGTTATAGTTCATTAGAAGGAAATAAAACATTTAATTCCTCAGTCACACCTATCACACTTAAGTGCTTATTAGCTACTTGGAGCTGGTGCGGGCCATGCTGGGCAGGGAAGATCTAGAACTTTCCTGTTATTGCAGTTCTATTGGGCAGAGCTGGTGAAGACCTTTGGGGGAGCCTAGATTTTTTAATGTGGCCAAGACCTTTGGGATCTCTTTAAGAGCCTCTTTGCATTGAAATTATTATGTTTATGACCCATGAGTTAGCTCTATCAAACTTCAAATCTAGGCCTGATATGAGAAACCTTCCCTGACTCTGCCTGCATGGTTCCTGGTTGCTCCCTCTCCTCTGCCATCTTATACCTGCAGAGGGCCCCTTGCTGTGGTTGTCTCATTGTGCTGCTTGCCACGTTGTGTGCTTGCACCCATTGTGTGATCTCCAGTGCCTAACAAGGGGTCTGGCACATACTAAGCATTTGGCTTATGTTGGGTTACCTTGAAGCAAAGTCAGGGCATTTTTGTGCATGTCAGTTACTGGGGAGGTGCTCCTAGGAGAGGGAGTGATGGAAGGATGTGTGGGCGGGACAAGCTGAGTAAGGTGGTGGTCTCAGGTGGAGATGGCCTCAGCCTGCTGTCACGGGTAGCTCCAGAGCAGGAATCGGACCAGCCTTGGTTCCCCTTGAGGTCAGGACAGAGTTGGGACTCAGGTGGGGCAAGGGTGGTGCCAGCTGTGCAGCGCTGCCCTTTAGCAGGGGGTGTGTTGGAGAATTGCTGCTGCTGCATCGCTTCAGTCGTGTCTGACTCTGTGCGACCCCATAGACAGCAGCCCACCAGGCTCCCCTGTCCCTGGGATTCTCCAGGCAAGAACACTGGAGTGGGTTGCCATTTCCTTCTCCAGTGAGTGAAAGTGAAGTCGCTCAGTCAGTCGTGTCCAACTCCTAGCGACCCCATGGATTGAAGCCTACCAGGCTCCTCCATTCTTGGAATTTTCCAGGCTAGAGTACTAGAGTGGGTTGCCAGTGCCTTCTCTGGTTGGAGAACTGAGACCAAGACTAACAAGGAGTCATGTGGATGGAGAGGAGGGAGTAGCTGTGGAAGCTGCCCACAGTCAGTCAGAAACTGCCTCTCCCAACCTGTCCTCCTGTTTTGAACTTCTTCTCTCTTGGCATGTAAACATGTTACTCCTGTCCACTGAGCAACAGGCTTCAGTGGGGAATGAGGGGCTCTTTTATTTGAAAAAACCCTAGAGCCTGCCATCCATCAGCGTGCCATTGTCCCTTGATGGACACTGTGATGATGCTCAGCATTGCCATCAGAAAATTGTAAAGTGATTTTGATCATTTATTCAACTCTAACTGGGGCACTGAACTAGGTGAGCTACAAGGGTGTGTAAAGCACACAATGAGGTCACAGGCAGCAGGCAAGCAAGTGAATTTGTGAAACATGGTGTAATAGAGGCAGATGTGAGTAAAGTGCTGAGGGGAGGTGATGAGAAGACATTCGTCTCGGCAGTTATGGAGAGGGCAGAGGTGGAGACGATTAGAAATGGTGACGATGTAGCTCTGAGTCTTGGAAGCACAGGGGCGATCATCAGGGAGACCCTGGCCTGTGGTGGGGGCGCGTGAACCAAGGTACAGGTGTGCGTGAGTAGGCAGGTTTTGGGGGGTGGAGTCCAGTGACCCACTTCTAGGCTGCATGGGTGGTGGGGGAATGTCTGGGTGAGCTCACTCTGGTGGCTACTGTGCTCCTTATTTGACTCCCAATGTGAAGGACAGACCCTTCCACACTGACTCAAACTCATGGCCAGGCTGTATGTCTTTATGTAAGTGTTCCCTCTTGACCTTGAGATGTGGATGTGTGATGCACTTGGCCGTCAGGTGGAGAGGAGGGCTGTGGAGGAGAGCTCCTCTGGGCAGCAAGACAGAAGCCACCGGCTCAGGAACAGGCTGCATCAAGCGAGCTGTGAGAGCCAGGCGGCGTGGGCTCTGGGGTGTCCGCATCACTGCAGAGGTGGGTGGGCTGATGATATCCACTGTATTGTTTCCTGCTCCTTTTGTTGTTTCATGGCCTGATGTCCATGCTGCAGGCTCAGAGCAAGCCTGGGCAAGCCCCATTCTTCCAGGTTGCCCCTGAAGAGAAGGGACTGAGCTTAGGTCTCCGCCTGTGTCCTGAGGAAAGCTTCACTTGGAGATAAAATTTAGCAGAGTTATTTATAGCCAACGTAGACTCTTTTTATATTGAATTTTAACTGTCCGAGTTGATAAAAACAAATTTAAGCAAACACCATGAAAGAAAATGTTTTCCTTTAATTGATTTCTAGGCAGAATGAAAGGAAACACAATTTGTAAAGATTGTTTTTATTGTTGCTCTAAGTGTGTTGGAAGAATGGCTTTTAGAATAATCTTCAAATCTTCTACTCTTCTCTACTTTTCAACTGAATGTGAGATTTGAAAAAGAAAATAATGTTGCTGTCTGTTGTCCCTAAAACAAAGTACTCTTTCTTGTTAGGCTTTATCTCTCCCAAACTCCCCCAACCCTCTGTGACTGCTGTTTCTGTTTACATTTTTTGCATGAGGAAACAGAAAGTTCAAGTAACTTTGTCAACATCACACAGCTATCAAGTACAGTGATGCTGATATCTGTACCCTAAGTTGCTTAATGCAAGAAAACTGTGCTACTTGCTTCTGTCCATGCCTTTCACTATGATGGTTGGTTAGTTTCAGAGAGGAGCACAGGGACCCAGAGCTCCCTGGAGCCCGGACTGTGCACCTCAGCACACGGTCGCTGCAGCAGGTCTGCGAACAGGTAGGCGGCAAGGTGTGCAGTGCTGTGGACTTGGTGTGGGGTATTGGTGTGGGAGCGGCTGTGCCCTGCTTCTTCTCTATTTGATTATTAATGAGAAGTCTCTTGCTTTTCAAGAAGAACCCGACCCTATTCCACTGGCAGGTGAAGAAGCCACATTTAAGCAGATATGAACTCAAGGTGATGAGGGGCCTGATGGCAGCTTTGCTGTCAGGGTGCTCTCTCTCCTCTAGAAACCAAGCTAGGCTCAGTTTGGAAACAGCACACTGCCGGTTAGAGTCTGTCTATGTCACATGAGCTGCACAACAAACAATCACAAAACCCAGTGTTAAAAACAATGATTTATTTAGCTTTTGATTCCGAGTTAGGAATTTAGGCTGTGTTCAGCCTGGAAGGAAGCTGTTTCCGCTGTTAATTGTTGCTTCTTCTCTGACTGCTGGCCAGCGCCCTTCCAGCTCAAGTTCCCCCAGATCTTCAGGAAGGCCGACAGCTCAGCTCCGGTTCTGCTCTCCCAGAAAACTCACGGCCGGCAATTCCTTCCCAAAGGGGTTTCTTGCAAAGAAAGGGAAAGGTGAGCAACGAGAATCAAAGGACACTTCCATAGGCGGTGTGAGAGAGGAGCCATGAGTGGCTGACACAGCAAATGAAAATAGGCAGGGTTCTGGTGAGGGCCAGCCTCCCTGGGCTGAGATTTACAGAGCTGGACTGAAATAGTCTCCAACCTTGCAGTTCAGGGCGCTAGGTGTTATGGAGTGGCCTTGCTATAAACTCTGTAGGGTAGAAGGTAGAAGGTGCCAGGTCCGCCGGTTCAGTAAGTTCACAGCTGTTGATGTGAGGCAGGGGCAGAACAAGGGAGGTGGTGAGAAAGCTGACAAGGCCAAACATACTTGGAAGGGGCCTCTGAACAGGTGACATGTGGAAGCAAAGGAATGGGTGGGATAGTTCGGGAGAGAGATTTTCCAGGGTGGTTGGCACAAGAGCAGGAGAGTTTGGATGAGTGTGGGGAGTTGGGGCTCAACAGTAGCAGGGCAGCTTGCCCTGCTGGGAAGTCCAGGCTGACAGGAGAGAGCATGTCGGGTGGCCCCTGCTCATGGCTCCGGGGACCCGAGACTCCTGGCAGGCAGTCTGGTCTCTGCTGAGGGGCCAGCTTGCCACACCTGTTCTGGAGGGTGAGATCAGGCGCGGTCCCAGGTTGCACCCTCTGCCCGAAACAGCCCTGGCGCCAGCAGTCAGAGCCACTTCCAGTGTTTACATAAAAAGCACCCCTTCCTCCATATGTGATACTGACATTAGCTGAAACAATAACCACACAAGGCCACAGTGGCCATGGGATGGGCACCCCTGGATCTATGACAAGCCCCTCCAGAGCAGGCTGTCCACAAATGAGGCTGTCTCTGCCCTGCCTTCTGTTTGAGCATCAGGAGCCCTTCGGGAATGTCAGACCCAGAAGCCCCCAGCAGGCCTTGTCTGCCTGTCTGTCTGTTACAGTGGAGAGATTTGCTTAATGTATTCAGCTAATTAGGGACGAGTGGAGCCTGGCATAGCCTCAGGACATCCTCTCCTGTGTGGCGATGAGCACCATATTCTGCTCCAGCCCCTGCTGTCCTCCAAGACCACTCTCAGGTCCTCATGAGCTTGGAGGGATGGGGGTCGAATGCTCCTATAATACTAGCAACTCTCTCAGGACATGCATCATCCCTTGGCTGCATTTTCAGCCTCCTGAGACAGAAGTCCTGATGGGTATCCTTGGGGGACACATTAGAAGGTCCACCTAGGGACTTCCCTGGAAATCCAGTGGTTAAGACTTCACCTTCCAATGCAGAGGATGTGGGTTTGATCCCTGGTTGAGGAGCTAAGATCCCACATGCCTTGTGGCCAAAAAAAGTAAAACAGAAACAACATTGTAACAAATTCAATAAAGACTTTAAAAAGATCCACATTAAAAAAAAAAATCTTAAAAAAAAGGCCCGCCCAATCCTGTGGCTCACTGGTGTTAGTTTGGGTGAATTTCCTAGCCTTTTGGAACCTCCACTTCCTGCAAAAGGGGCTGAGAATGTGCACCCCACAGGATGATGGCTGGGTATAAATAATAATGGCATCACGGCATTTCCTGGGTCACAAGTGTGCTATGAACATGAAGTACTGTGACACTGAGAATAAATACTCAGGCACGCTACCAGTTCAACATCCAGAACAGGGTAAAATGTTTACTTTGAATCTAAATCTCAAAGTATTTTTGTTTTCAAAAACTCTTGTTGCATGTACTATATTTATACATACAATCATGGAACAACAGACTAGTTCTAAACAGGAAAAGGAGTACGTCAAGGCTGTATATTGTCCCCCTGCTTATTTAACTGATATGCAGAGTACATCATGAGAAATGCTGGGCTGGAGGAAGCACAAGCTGGAATCAAGATTGCTGGGAGAAATATCAATAATCTCAGATATGCAGATGACATCACCCTTAAAGGCAGAAAGTGAAGAAGAACTCAAGAGCCTCCTGATGAAAGTGAAAGAGGAAAGTGAAACAGTTGGCTTAAAGCTCAACATTCAGAAAACTAAGATCATGGCATCTGGTCCCATCACTTCATGGCAAATGAATGGGGAAACAGTAGAAACAGTGGCTGACTTTATTTTGGGGAGCTCTAAAATCACTGCAGATGGTGACTGCAGCCATGAAATTAAAAGATGCTTACTCCTTGGAAGGAACGTTGTGACCAACCTAGGCAGCATATTAAAAAGCAGAGATATCACTTTGTCAACAAAGGTCCGTCTAGTCAAGGCTATGGTTTTTCCAATAGTCATGTATAGATGTGAGAGTTGGACGGTGAAGAATGCTGAGCGCCAAAGAATTAATGTTTTTGAACTGTGGTGTTGGAGAAGACTCTTGAGAGTCCCTTGGACTGCAAGGAGATCCAACCAGTCCATCCTAAACGAGATCAGTCTTGGGTGTTCACTGGAAGGACTGATATTGAAGCTGAAACTCCAATACTTTGGCCACCTGATGCGAAGAGCTGACTCATTTCAAAAGACCCTGATGCTGAGAAATATTAAGAACAGGAGGAGAAGGGGATGACAGAGGATGGGATAGTTGGATGATATTACCGACTCAATGGACATGGGTTTGGATAGACTCCAGGAGTTGGTGATGGACAGGGAGGCCTGGCGTGCTGCGATTCATGGGGTCTCAGAGAATCAGATATGACTGACTGAATGAACTGAACTGTATTGTATAATTTTGAATCATATAAAAGATTATATGATGATGCATGAATTATAACACTTAAAATGAAGTGGACACCCAAATGAAGAGCTAGAACATCACCAAAGTCACACCTACTTGTGTAAGACATCTGCTCTGAAATGCCTAGCCTAGCTAGGGCCTCAGTCCAGTTGACCCCATCTCATTGAAACCTGCTTCCTGCTGGTTTTGGGGAAGGGAACACTGATAGTGAGTAGGAGGAGATGAAGCCATGGGAGAAGCTCAGTTCTGAAGCTAGGGGTCCAGCCCTGCGGAACTTGACTTTGATTTCTCTTCTCTACCGAGAGTAACTCTGCCTGTTTCCTCAGTTCTCCAGGCCGGAGTTTGCCCTGATGGCTGGAGAGACCCCGGTGACCTTATATCTGCCTGGATCAATTGTGGTAACTGCTGGGTTAGACTGGGCAGGGCTGAAGGGTGGTGAGCGGCCTGAGGCTGAGCAGTACCTGAGCAGTACCCGAGGCTGATCGAGCTCTGAGGGGCTCACCTTCTCCTCCAGGAGCCTGCCAGCCCTTGCCAAGTCACACTCCTACTTCACATCCATCCTTCAACATTCTCTTTCCCTTTCAGAAGAAACCTCTGTGACTTCTGACCAAGTCCTGCTTGTCCTTCCAGACAAGCTCTGTCTTCATTTCCCTATTTAGTCAGGAAATATTACTGAAGCATCTAGTAGGTGCCAGGCAATGCTCCACACCCCAAATCTCTTGATATGAAAAAAGCAGACTCCTTTTCACATGGAGATTGTGTTCTGGCATTATGCATGTATTTTCTGGAGAGGAAAAGTCAATCTCCCTTCCCTCGGTCTGCTGGCTCAACCAAGGCAGACCTGGATTGGGGGTGAGTGACAGGCTGTCCCTCCTGAGGCTCAAAGAAAGAGCTTTCGTATTGTTGGTTCACTGTGGGTACAGCCACTGCCTGCCTTGCTTTGAGATGTTTGACTGGGACCCTTCCTGAACCAGCCCTCTGGAGAGGAGGGGAGAGATGTTGGAATATATAAGTGGGTAGCTGCCCTGAGTGAAAGCTGGCAGAGGTTGCAGGGTAGGGAGGGGGAGGAGGAAACTGGAAGGGGCCTGGGGCACCAGGGGACAGAGAAGCTGGCAGCCAAAACCCATTACCAGAGGTGGGCAGGCTGGACCACTGTGAACCCAAGTTCTTTGTGCATGCTCTAATGGGACGTCA
This sequence comes from Antilocapra americana, assembly GCA_007570785.1. Lineage (NCBI taxonomy): Eukaryota > Metazoa > Chordata > Mammalia > Artiodactyla > Antilocapridae > Antilocapra > Antilocapra americana. The sequence continues at coordinate 6,641,606 of ML662447.1, read as the reverse complement.
TTTAAAAAACGTACATTCAGACATACGATCATTACAAATTTCAAGAGGGCAACTGCAGAGCATTAAACTCAAGTACAGAGCACTTCAAAGCACCTTCCATACTCTCCTTCGTCCCTGGCATGGGCATGTGTATTACACAACAACCAGGTGACACAGATGCAGATGAGCAGGAACCAGAGTGGCTTAGAGTGTGCCGTGTGGTCATCCCTGCCTGGGATCATGGGGAATCCCAATCTCACAGGGTCCCCAGTCCAGCGCTGGAGAGTGGAGCTGCCGGTGGGTGTGGGAGGGTCATTGTGTGGGGGCAGGCAAGGTCTCAGTGGAACTAAAACCATCTGTAGTGTCCATCTATGACTGCCTTTTAATAAAGACATTCTGAAGAGGCCTCAGGCTAGGCTTTGGGGCATGGAGAATACTCAGCCCTCATCCTTAGAAAGCAGGGCCCCTGAACACAAGGAACCAGGGGAGCAGAGAAGGAAGTGGGTGGCTCAACCCTCCAGGTGGCAGACGAGAGGTCCTGAGCCTGACCTGGAAACCTCGTAGGAACTTGCATGAGAGGATGGAGGGGAAGGGCACTGGGGGCAGTGGGCAGTGTGTGCAGAGATGTGGCAGACCAGCTTTTGTGGAGCATACTGATGGGCTGTTCTGGGTGACTTGGCAGAGGTGACAGTGGTCGGGGTGGGGCTACAGAGGCAGATGCATCTGGAATTAATCTGAGCAGGGTGGGGGACAGAAGGCAGATGCTGCTCCACATTTCTTGTTTCACAGTAATCCGCTAAGTTCTAGCCCTCTCTCCTCCTTGGACAGGTGCCCACCCAAGTTCTCTCTATTGTACTCTGTGATGACCTGGGGTCAGCATTGCATTGTTCACTACTCTGAGGGTGCACGGTTCACCATTGTGGCCCTGGGCTGTCCTCTCAGAAGTGGAGCCTCAGGGGTTTTTGCAGGGGAGAGACATCCTCTGTGTGAGCCCCCACCCGCCCCCAGCCTTCCTGGCCCCTGCAGAACCTGGCAAAGAGCAGGGATCTGAGTCCAGTTCCACCTTTTACCAACTGTGCAACTCTGGGCTGGGCCCCTACAGTCTCTGAATCTTGCTCCTTATCTCCTGAACAGGAATCATAAACATACTCATCTCTTGGGTTGTTTGTCAGTTAAATGAGAAAATACACATTAAGTGGTTAGCACAGGAGCTAGCCCAGGGTAAAGACTCCATGTCTTTCAGATATTGTTACAGTTTATACTGCTCTTGTTTTCAGACCAAAAAAGCGAAGTCCTACTTGGCTCTCAGGGGCCTCCGTGTGGTGTTGCTGAGCGGGCAGTGCCTGGAGGTGAAGTGTGACGTCACATCGACAGTGGGAGCTGTCTTTAGTGCCATTGCATCCTTTGCCAACCTTGGGGAGCTCACCTACTTTGGCTTGGCTTACATGAAAGGTGAGTGGCTCCCAGGCAGCCCACAGCTGGCCTGATGCCTCAGGTCGTCCTGGTGTCTAGGTGTGTGTGTGGTATGTGTGCTTAGTCACACATTTGTGTCCGACTCTTTGTGACTTCACAGACTGTAGCCCACCAGGCTCTTCTGTCCATGGAATTTTCCAGGCAAGAGTATTGGAACAGGTTGCCATTTCCTACTCCAGGGGGTCTTCCTGACCCAAGGATCGAACCCAAGTCTCCTGTATTGGCAGATAGATTCTTTACCACTATGCCAGCTGGGAAGCTCAATGTCTAGGTCCCTGAGTTCTATTCCTTCTAACAAAACTGCCTGAGACTAGGCACACCTAGATACAGAGCACCTGGCCCATGACAGAAATGGAATAAATACTCAGTTCTGTGTTTTTTAATTTTATTTTTATAAGGTGGTCACTGGGAGGCAGATGATAAACGCTATCTCCTGTAAGATAAATATTCATATTTTCTCCTCTGAGTGCTAGGTTTCTTTTCACTGACACTCTTATCTTTGTTTCCTCTTCTTGGCCCTTCATGGACCTGACAAAGGTCCTGTGGCACTAGGAATCCCAGACACTTGCTTCCTGCTCTCTCCTGTAGTCAGTCGGCTCTTGTCTGACCCTTTGGGTAGAGCTCAGGGCTGTGAGTCTGAGGCATGGTGCCTGCCCGACTGCTTTTCCCTCTAAACATTCTCTACTTCCATTTCAGGCAAAGAATTCTTTTTCTTGGATGCTGAAACCAGGTTGTGCAAAATAGCCCCTGAAGGCTGGATTGAGCAGCCCCAGAAGAAGAGCTCCCCAAATACCTTTGTGCTCTTTCTAAGGATAAAGTTCTTCGTGAGTCACTATGGGCTGCTCCAGTGAGTGCTGCAAACTTCTTGGTTTGTTCCTTAGGGCATTTATGTCCGTCCAGGCTGACATTAGAGATAATAGGTAGGCAAGTGCTTGGCAAACTACTGTGTGTGCACATTACAACAGTTACTATGTCTGGTCTCGTTTTTACTGGATTCCAGTATGACAGAAAAGGGGGAAAAGCCAGTGTCTGGGGACAAGCCCTGGTCAGAATGAAAACTTTACCGTTTTGTTTCAAACATATGCCAGTCAAGGTCAAGTTCTCTACCCCCTGACCCTAACATGCCCTACCTCCCGGCAGCTCAGTGATGAGGATGGGAAGAGAGGGTCACTGCTTTGGGACTGGATCACTCTCTCTATTCCTTTGCCTATTAGACATACCGTCTGACTAAGTATTGATTTTCTTACTTGAGCCACAAGAACAAACATCTCCATGGGTATTGTGAGAAGTAAGTAACCCTGTGTCATGGGCACAGAATAGCTCTCAACGAGTGACAGGAGGCATGGTGTGGATAAACAAGACCGCCCTTGTGTTACTGGTACTGCCCTCTGGGTTCCTACTGACTTGTATCCCATCTTCTCTCCCTTTTCTGCTTCACAGACTGAGGAAATCCTCTGGCTTTAGTATTCTGCTGTGCCCTCAGCATTCCAGTAACCTTTATTCCTGCGTCTCTTTGGCAGGCACAGCTGGACAAGGCATCAATTTTACCTGCAACTTCGGAAAGACATCCTGGAGGAGAAGCTGTATTGCAACGATGAGACACTGTTGCAGCTGGGGGTCCTTGCCCTGCAGGCTGAATTTGGCAGTTACCCAGAGGAGGTAGGGGTGGAGATCAGGGGCCCTTGGGTGGGGTCACTGGAGGAAGCAGTTATGGGACAGTGGGGAACTGTTATAACTGTGAAGACTGAGACTGTGTTCTTAGCACCTACCACTGAGATTGGGGTAAACTGCATCCATTCATCCATCCACCCATCCATCCAACAAATATCCATCAAGTGTTCTTTGCTAGGCTCTGGGGGATACAAAAATGAACAGGTCACGTTTATACATTGTAAGGTAGTTCTAATCTAAAGTCTTGCCTAAAACCAGTAATGTACTAATTTATTGAGCTCACTGGCTTTCAGATGTTTTGTACCATGACCCCAATAAAAAAAAAAAGACAAATATTATAACTCAACCTGTACACATGTGTCCATGTAACAGAAGTGAGGCGAAAGCTTAGGAAATAAGATGCAATTATGTGATACATACTGGTATTTCCTGTTCTATTCTAGTTAATTTATAAATGCTGGTTATGAACCACTCACAGGTCACCAATGGATTACAGGCAGCAGTTTGAAAAACATTTTTTAGGCTTTACCAATATCTTGCTCTCTTCCCAGCACATCTTCAGAAGTTGCCTCTATGTCTGGAGCCTTCTAAGTCCCTCTTTATCCCCTTGCATTTTTCACCGTCTGGTATGGAGTATCCATTTCCTTATCAGTCTTGCTGCCAGTCCCTCCATTAGAATGGAATCTACCAGACGGTAAAGATTTTGTCTGTTTTGTTCTGCCGTTTCCTTCATGTCAAAGCAGAGCCTCAAACATGGGGAGTTTGCTCAAGAGCAACTGATCTAAGGAGTGGGTGGATGAACTGAGTACAGGCTCCTGGCTGGATAACACTGTGGATAAAAGTTATCCATCAGGAGAGTCAGCAACTTGCTTGACAGGGAAATGTAGTTCAGTTCCCAACACCCTACCCTTCTCTGACCCTCACTTCCCTGCTCCCACTTCATCTACAGGGACTGAGACCTCACTTTCTTCTCCTGGCACATCCCTATCCTACCCCTGCTGGGCAGGCGGTCTCCCAGGGCCAGCCTAGCCCACATAACCCCTCCCTGCCCCTTTGACAAAACTCCAGGCCTGTCACTGCTTGAAGTTCCTTCGTGTCTCCTCGTCTCCAGAACTGGAGTCCTAACGTGCCTAGCCCTGCTCCCTCCTGTCCTTGTGCTGTTACTTTGAGGGGGTCTTGGGAGGAGAATGGCCTAGGCACATAGAGGGTGCTGTACGCCGAAGTGCCCTGGCGAATCAGTCACCATCCTTGTTGCAGCCTCTAGTCCAGCCCTGTGATGGCTCCTACAGACAGGGAAGTGTGGCCTCCCAGGGCAGTGTTGGGCTGACCTTAGCAGGCTCTATAGATTGAAGGGGTTTTTGAGTCAGACCGAATCAGGTCCAAACCCTGCCTCTTTTGTTAAGTAGCCACGTGGCTTAGACATTATTTCTCTGTCTCAGTTCTTTATCTGCAAAATGGAAATAAGAGATAAGAGTAGGCCAGAACTACTGTGAGGGTGGAAGGTGGTGATATATGTCTGGGGCCCCGCATGTTGCAACTGCTGTTTGCAAGCTTTCCTGCCCCGACCCCAGACTCAGGAGGGCTCTGATGGAAAACGAAGACTAACTTTCAGTCTGTGGATTCAGACATACAATTTTTAACCTGATACCCTAACTCTAATGCTGAGAGTTGACAGAAACAGTAGGCCAGGTCCACTGAAGGCCGTTGGGAGCACAGGCCCAGACCCTTCTACACTTCTGCAGTCCAGGCCCAGACCTGACTCAGGCCCCATTCTGGTGAGCCCTCGTGCCCATCACCTGCCCAGCTTCTGACTGGTCTCACCTAGTTTCTGCCTCAGCCTGGATCTCATCTTTCACCTTCAGCTTCTACTTCAGATCCTGTCTCACCTCCACCTCTGCATCTGCTCTGGCCACCAGTGTGGTTCCAAGATGTTCTCTGCTGCCCCCGTGTGGCCCCTAAAGGCAGGCCTTTTCCCTTTCTTGCACGTGTGTGTGTGTGTGTGTGTGTGTGTGTGTGTGTGTGTGTGTGTGTG
>ML662447.1:6578167-6636441 GCA_007570785.1 Antilocapra americana | reverse complement strand
GTGTGTGTGTGTGTGTGTGTGTGTGTGTGTGTGTGTGTGTGTGTGTGTGTGTGAAAGCAACAGAAAGCAACAGATTACACACATCTGTTCATTTGTGCATCTACTTGCTCAACCCTAATTTATGGAGGGCTTGCTCCTTGCTTGCATCATCTAAGCCTGTGTCAACCCAGCAAATTTGGTGTTATTTCCATTGCATTTTATTTAAAAATGTTTAAAAATAATTTTATTTATTTATTTGTTTTTGGCTTCCTGAGTCTTAGATGCTGTGCAGGCTTTTCTCTAGTTGTGGTGAGTAGGGGTTACTCTCTAGTTGAAGTGCACAGCTTTCTCATTGTGGTGGCTTTTCTTGATACAAATCATGAGCTCTAGGGCACAAGGGCTTCAGTAGTTTTGGCACATGGTCTCAGTAGTTGGGGCTCTTGGGGTCTAGAGCACAGGCTCAGTAGTTGTAGTGCACGAGTTTAGTTGCTCCAAGGCATGTGGGATCTTCCTGGATCAGGGATTGAAACTGTGTCTTTGGTATTAGGCAGATTGAAGAATTGTGCCTCTGTGAGATTAGGTAAGCTAGTGAGAGCACAGTTGGAGCTCCTTTCTAGGGTCTTGCTATACTATGTGCCAGGTACTGCAGTGGGCATGTCAAAGGGCATAAGGAGGTCTCAGAGTGCAGGCCTCTCTCTATATCTGGGTCACTGAGTGAGCAGGAGGAGGAGGCTGGCCAGTCCAGAGCTGCAAGGATTTCACGGCAGCCTTAGTTAATGGGCACTGAGGCTGGGCAGCGCTGCCAGTCAGATCCAGGAAGGAACCTCGCATGCCCTTCTAAGGGGTGGATATTTTGTCTGATAAATGGTTCTGGTGCTGGGGAAAAAAACATGTTTTGGAAACCACTGCAGTGAAAGACTGGAGGCACTGATGAATTCTAAGCTGGGAAGTAAGTAACATGATTACATTTGCATTTTAAAAAGGGAGACAAAGACAGTTTGGTACAAAAATAAATCTCCTTAATCACATCATTGCAGCAGAACAAATTTCCTCTGGGTGCATTCTCTTCCAGCCTTTGATCACACACGGGGATTTTATGCAGTTGTAAACGTTGCCACATTTGATTTGCATTCTGCTTTCTCACTCAATAGTATGTCTTCCCCTGGCTTTCCTAATAAGCTTTTGGGATAACCACGTGGTATGCCTCACTAGGGCCGGAACTTGGCTTTCTTATTTGTTTCCTCACTCCTGGGCATCACCTAGAGGCGCCATGGAAGTGCTCATGACTACTACTATTATTGTTCCAGTTGCTTCTAATTTTTCTTTTTAAAATAAATGACAACAAAAGAAATACTTGTGTTGGAGCTTTTATTAGTTTCATACTGACTTCTGTTGATCTGACTTCTCTAGTTCTAGCAAAGGGATGCTGGGTCAAAGGTCCTAAACTTTAAAAAAATGTTTAATGTTTAATGTCCTAAACAATTTTAAAAAATGTTTGATAGATTTTTGTTTTAGAACAGTTTGAGGTTCATAGCAAAATTGGGTAGAAGATGCAGAGATTTCCTTTATGCCCTCACATATGCTTCTCCCACTGTCATTGTCCCCCACTATCATTGTCTCCTACTAAAATTTGCAATTTATTGCAATTGATAAGTCTATGCATTGATGTATCCTTATCTTCCAGAGTTCACAGTTAATATTAGAGTTTGCTCTTGGTGTTGTGCATTCTCTACATTTGAACAAATTTATAATGACAGCTATTTACTCTTACAGAATCATAGAGAGTAGTTTTTTTTTGGCCACACCACGTGGCTTACAGTATCTTAGATCCCCTACCAGGGACTGAACCTGGGCCCTGGCAATGGCCTAACCACTGGACTACCAGTGAATCCCCTAGAATAGTTTCATTGCCTTGAAACTCCTCTGTGCTCCACCCTCCTCCTCCCCTACCCTTGGCAACTTCTGATCTTTTTACAGTCTCTATAGTTCTGCCATTTCCAAAATGTCATATTGTTGGAATCATATAGTATGTAGCCTTTTCAAACTGGCTTCTTTCACTTAGTAATATGCATGTAAGTTTCCTCCATGTCTTTTCAGCTTGATAACTTATTTCTTTTTAGTGCTGAATAATATTCCATTGTCTGGACGTACCAGAGTTTATTTATTCATTCGCCAACTGAAGGATCTCTTTTGTATCAAAGTTTTGGCAACTATGAATGAAGCTGCTGTAAACATCCATGTGCAGGTTTCTGTGTGGGCATACATTTCCAACTCCTTTGTGTAAATACCAAAGAGATGATTGCTGGATCATATGATATGAATATGTTCAGTTCCGAGGGCGGACGGACAGATTGACGGGAGGGACGGAGGCGAGCAAGATGGCGCAGACTCAGGGCACCAAGAGGAAAGTCTGTTACTATTACTACGGGGATGTTGGAAATTACTATTATGGACAAGGCCACCCAATGAAGCCTCACCGAATCTGCATGACTCAAAATTTACTCCTTAACTATGGTCTCTACCGGAAGATGGAAATCTATCGCCCTCACAAAGCCAATGCTGAGGAGATGACCAAGTACTACAGTGATGACTACATTAAATTCTTACGCTCCATCCGCCCAGATAACATGTCCGAGTATAGCAAGCAGATGCAGAGATTCAACGTTGGTGAGGACTGTCCGGTATTTGATGGCCTGTTTGAGTTCTGTCAGCTGTCTACTGGTGGCTCTGTGGCAAGTGCTGTGAAACTTAATAAGCAGCAGACGGACATCGCTGTGAATTGGGCTGGGGGCCTACACCATGCAAAGAAGTCCGAGGCATCTGGCTTCTGTTACGTCAATGATATCATCTTGGCCATCCTGGAACTGCTAAAGTATCACCAGAGGGTGCTGTATATTGACATTGATATTCACCATGGCGATGGCGTGGAAGAGGCCTTCTATACCACAGACCGGGTCATGACTGTGTCCTTTCATAAATATGGAGAGTACTTCCCAGGAACTGGGGACCTACGGGATATTGGAGCTGGCAAAGGCAAATACTATGCTGTTAACTACCCTCTCCGAGACGGGATTGACGACGAGTCCTATGAGGCCATTTTCAAGCCGGTCATGTCCAAAGTACTGGAGATGTTCCAGCCCAGTGCAGTTGTCTTGCAGTGTGGCTCTGACTCCCTGTCTGGGGATCGGTTAGGTTGCTTCAATTTGACCATCAAAGGGCATGCCAAGTGTGTGGAATTTGTGAAGAGCTTTAACCTTCCTATGCTGATGCTGGGAGGAGGTGGCTACACCATTTGTAATGTTGCCCGGTGCTGGACATACGAAACAGCTGTGGCCCTGGACACGGAGATCCCTAATGAGCTTCCATACAATGACTACTTCGAATACTTTGGACCCGATTTCAAACTTCATATCAGCCCTTCCAATATGACTAACCAGAACACTAATGAGTACCTGGAAAAGATCAAACAGCAGCTGTTTGAGAACCTGAGAAATGCTGCCCCACGCACCTGGGGTCCAAATGCAGGCCATCCCTGAGGACGCCATTCCAGAGGAGAGTGGCGATGAGGATGAAGAAGACCCTGACAAGCGCATCTCAATCTGTTCCTCGGACAAACGAATTGCCTGTGAGGAAGAGTTCTCCGACTCTGACGAGGAGGGAGAAGGCGGGCGCAAGAACTCTTCCAACTTCAAGAAAGCCAAGAGAGTCAAAACAGAAGATGAAAAAGAAAAAGATCCAGAAGAGAAGAAAGAAGTCACAGAAGAGGAGAAAACCAAGGAAAAGAAGCAAGAAGCCAAAGGGGTCAAGGAAGAGGTCAAGTTGGCCTGAAGAGACCTCTCCAGTTCTGGCTTCTTGCCAAATCCCCACCTTTATCCCACAACCCTTCAGATTTTATATTTTCTATTTCTCTGTGTATTTATATAAAAATATATTAAATATAAATATCCCCAGGGACTAGACAGGAACCAGGGCCCTGAGATCAGGGCACACATTAGGTGAGCTTTTCTAGTAGCTGCCTTGCAACCCATCCCTCCCAAACTCTTGAACCCTAATGGGTACTGGGTAAAAGGGATCCGCTTAAGCAGCCATAGGACAAAATCTTGAAGTGCGTGCTTAGTAGCTTTGAAAAGGTGCCCTTACTGAGCATTTGAGAAGGGGTGGCTAGGTCTTCAGAGACTCCCTGTTGATTTTAGGCTCTTAAGATAACATCAGCCATTTTCAGATTGGTTCTGTTTTCGTGCCTGCCCTCTCTGTCCCCCCCCCCAATTCTGCAGGTGAAGATTGGTAGTCTAGTTTCCATTTTGAGATACTATATTCATTTTTGTGAGAATCTTTGTAATAAAATGGTACATTTCTATATAAAAAAAAGATATGAATATGTTCAGTTCCATAAAAAAATTGAAGAACTGTCTTCCCAAAGAAGCTTAACCATCTTGCACTCCCACCAGTAATTGAATGAGTTCCTGCTGTTCCGCATTTTTGCCAGCATTTGGTGTCAGTTTCTGGATTGGGACCCTTCTAATAGAATTTTGAATGCTTTTTTGTGTACTGGATTACCAGGCAATTTCTTCCCCTTGGTGTCTCTGAGCTGAGCTCAGAACTGGCATGGGCCAGCCCTAGGCTGGAGGATTCTCTCTCCAGCCACATAGGGACTCCTGTGCCACACTAGGAACATGGGGATGTAGTGGATGCTGTGCTGTTCCTGTCAGACCCCCTCATCAGACCAACATACCTATTCCCATCTCCCGAGAAGGCCAGATGCTCCCAGTGGCCAGGTGTTCCCAGTTTCCAGTTGCCTCCCTCATGGACAGTTGCCCTCAGCTTGTGTCTTGCCCAAGATTAGGCTGGTATTGGCTTCCTGAGACTAGGATGGGCTGATTCAGGAATACCAGGGAAGGGTCAGCTTCTCTAACTGCCAAGTTCTACCTTCCTCACTCCTTACAGTGAACCCTGAGACCACTACTGCAAAATGTCTGTGTACCTCTCCGTGCCCCAGATTCCATACCAGGGAACTCAGTATTGGGCAGCGAGTGATGACAAACCATAATGATCTTTCTGCAGCAGCTAGTGGGGCTGCAGCCTCAGGTTTCCAAATGCGTAGACGAGGAAGGCTCAGGCCTGGGGCGGGCTGTTGGTGTCAGATCTTCTCTTGTTCGGAGGACAACTTCTTGATGACCTTGTCATGAAGAGATGGTGCCATAGACAAGGCCTCCCTTGTGAGAGGGGACAGTATGCTGGTAGCACATGCAGATAGAAGTGCTGAATGAATATATGGAAGCAAAGCTTTAGAGCCAGGATTTCTCTGTGCCATTTGGGAAGTGGCATGACATTGTGGAATGGGTGAGGGCTTTATGTCTGTCACTTCCAAATGGTGTGAACTTAGCCCTGTTAAATGACTTTCTTTCTCATTCATTTGGCTCATCTTAGCAACAAAAATAATAATACTGTCCTTTTACGATTACCTTGAGGATAGAAAGAGCTAATGTGTTCGGGGACCTCCTGGCATACAGAAGGGGATCAAAAACAGGTGGCTTCTTTTTTCTTTCCCTTCTGTTTCTGTTATGTGGTTTGGCCCAACCTCTAATATGGTAGAATATGATATCCCAGTGGGCACTTCAAAAGAACATCTTTTCTCTGGGGCCCTAACTGAGTTGTGAAAGCAGGCAGGCTTCTGTTCTGCTCAGAGTCTAATAGAAGGCTGTATCCCTTTCCTTCTGTGTCTTTGTAGCAGGTAGAGAACAAAGCCTATTTTCGAGTTGAAGATTATATTCCCGCAAGTCTCATTGAGAGGATGACGGCTCTCCGGGTCCAAGTTGAAGTCTCAGAGCTGCATCGTCTGAGTCCTGTGCTTTGGGGAGAGGATGCTGAGTTGGAGTTCTTGAGGGTAAGGCCTTTGGACTCTTGAGAGGGCACATAGTCAGCAACCCCCTCCAGAGATTTCTCTGGGGCTGGATGTGCTCAGACCCACAGGGAGGTACAAGCACAGGACTTGAGACTTTTGGAAGTAGATGGCATTGGAAATGATCCCCTAAATGAGGAGGATTTATTGGGCCAGGGTGGGTATGGCAGGCCCTTTCTTCAGCCTTGGATCTCACACAGTCAATATTCTGTGAGTGGGGGTAGACCACATTTCTCAAAGAGACATTTTTGACATCTGAAGTACAAATTTGAGTGTGAGCCAAAAGCAAAGTCTCTTATGTTTGTGGGTGCACAGAGCCTCCAATGACTAAATTTTGCTCAGTTCACAACTTAACACCTGCAGCGGACCAGGCATTATAGGAAACAGACAGGAAGGACGTGCTTTCTGCCTCTGGGGAGCTCAAGTGTTGTAGAGAGGACAGAAGGGGACCCAGAGGCTTGCAGATAGCTGATAGCTGATAGCTGCCCAATGAGAACGGTAACAGTTCCAGTTACTGTGCTTCAGGATGGGAGGGGCTGGCCGCTCTGCCTGTGCAGATAGAGCTGGGGATGGGGGAGAGACATGTGGGAGGAGGCCCCCTAGCATCCCCAGGGTGATGTACCTGGTGGGGCTTCTAGAGTTGGGGAGCAGTTTCAAAACGGAACTCCAGGGTTTTTATGTTTCTTTTTACAATGTCTCTTGTGTTTTCTGGCCTTTGATAAAGATAGTCTTTTGAAAGCATAACTGCTGAGGTGAGGGCTATCTTTTTTTTGGTCAGGCACTTGGAACTTTCTGCAGCAACTAGTACAGGATAAACACTCAAGCGTTTCATTTGAGCAGCTCTGGCAGAAAGGCGCTCAATGTGTTCCCTAATCCAGCCTTTATTCTGGTTCCTTGCTAAGTGGATGCAGCATGCCCTTGACAATAAACAAGTGAGGACTTCAAAGCCACGAGCACACCTCTGGTGGAGAGAGGCTGCAGGACCACAGAGCCAGCAGAGAAGCCAAGGATTTGGGTCTTCAGGCCTCTGAGCAGGCCCTGGCTTAGTGTGCCTGGCTCATTGTGTCCCTTCATCCTCTTGTTGAAGGATGACCAGTAGTTGTAAAGGAAGCCACCAACTCAAGGAAAAATGTGGGAACTTTTTGGGGGAGGTATCTTTTTCAAATTAAAGTAGTTGATTTACATACTCCATTAGTTTCAGGTATATACAGCAAAGTGATATATGGCAATCCATTCCAGTATCCTTGCTGGGATAATCCCATGGACAGAAGAGCCTGGTGGGCTACAGTCCATAGGGTCACAAAGAGTCAGGCATGTCTGAATGACTAGCAGAAACACACACACACAAATTGGCTTCCCTGGTGCCTCAGACAGTAAGGAATCCGTCTGCAATGCAGGAGACCTGGGTTGGATCCTGGGATCACAAAGATCCTCTGGAGGAGGGAATGGGTATCCACCCCTGTATACTAGCCTGGAGAATTTCAAGGACAGAGAAGCCTGTAGGGCTACAGTTCATGGGGTTGCAGAGTCAGACACAACTAAGTTCACTTTTCACTTCATTCTTCCCCATTGAGACAGTACAATCAATTTGTATATATTCATCCTCTGTCGTCTGTGCATTCACATGTATACATGCATTTATGTTTAAAATTGGATTTATATTATACAGTCAGTTTTGTGGACTGTTTTTTATACCTCATCTCACTAAAATTATGAAACTTTCTTTTGAATCAACACATGAAGTACCCCCAATTTTTTCTCAGTATCTTGCTGTTTGGCACATAAATTATTTTAAATATGGGACTATTTTAAACAACACTGAGATTCATATTTTTTTCTGCATAAGTCTTTAGCTGCATTTCTGCTTGATTTCTTAAGGATAGACTCTCATGAGTAGAATCACAGGGTCAAAGGTTAGAAACATTTTAAACATTGTTGGCATGTATTGCTGACAATCTACATCACAGACATTTCTGTTCATTTCTTGTCCCCTCTTCTAGGTTGTAAATGTTCAGAGGGCCTTGGATCCCCAGAACTCAGCACAGAGACCAGTTACTCCAATAAACATTTACTGGATTATTTAATTATAGCTCCTTGTGGCTCTCTTTTCCATTATCAGATGACACCTATTGGCCTATGCTTCACTAATGACTGATTCTGCTAGTTCATCAGATTTGGCGGAAGTCCAGTTTGAGTATGGCTGATGGCAAGATTCACACCTATATTAGCATATTAATCTCAGAACAACTTGTTCAAGGTTAACTCGGTGTTTTCCAAACTTCTTCAACCATGGAGCCATTTTTCCACATAACTAGGGATTGCCATATGCTGTTAAAATATTTTCTTTTTGTTGTTAAGGTCATACTGATTGTACCTTGTGTTTTTTCCCACTGAGCGTTATAACCTATGCATTCCCCAGACAAATACAAATGCTTTGTAAATATCCTTTGTAAAGCTTGCCCAATAATCCCTTTTAAGGTAGTACCTTTGTGTTTAATGGCTCAGTCGTGTATGACTCTTTGCAACCATATGGATTGTATGTAGCCCACCAGGTTCCTCCATCCAAGGGATTTTCCGAGCAAGAATACTGGAGTGGGTTGCCATTTCTTTCTCCAGGGGATCTTCCAGACCCAGGGATCAAACTGTCATCTCTTGTGTCTCCTGCACTGCAGGTAGATTCTTTACCTCTGAGCCATCGGCTTCCCTTACCTTTTGGTGATAGCTTTTCAGGTAGTACCCTGTAGGTCGTGGTTTAGGCACTAAGTCGTGTCTGACTCTTGCGACCCCACGGACTGTAGCTAGCTAGCCAGGTTCCTCTGCCCGTGGGATTCTCCAGGCAAGAATACTGGAGTAGGTTGCCATTTCCTTCTCCAAGTACTCTATAAGGTGGTGCCTTTAGGAACATTTACGGCAAGGAACTAGTTTTCTCAACCGAACTCTGCAAGTCTGCACCAAACATCACTCTGATCAAAGGGTTTTGATCTTGGTCATTTGGTAAATTTTCTTAGGACAGATTCCCAGAAGTGCAATGATAGGGTCAAAGGAGGAAAGGCCTAGGAAGCTAAAGGTTTTCTACAAACGAGAGGCAGGTGAAAGAGATTGCATAGGGGAGTCTGTCCCAGGAAAGTCCCACAGGGTCCTGCTCTGTTACAGAATGGCACTGAACCATTTTAAGAATTTTGTGTCTCCAAGTACTTCAATATCAAATCCCTTTCTATATAATTAAAAAATTAAAAATTAAAATAAATATTAAACAATTTAAAAAATAAAAGAAAGTCTAATAGAGGCTACTCTACTGATGAATAGAAACTTCTATTGATGATGAATATTCAATAGAATTCTATTCTATTGAATATTCTATTCTATTCTATTGATTCATCATCTATTCTAATGATGACTATTTTAGTGCTTTAATTTTTTTTTTTTTAGAAATATCATATCAAATTCTTTAAAAGAATTTACCCAATTGTTTTGGGTTGGCCCTGTTTTGTCATACTTTAAGTACATACCTAGTCTGGTCATTGGATATTTCGGCACTAAGGTCCAATAAATACTGTTTTAGATGATGATGATGACAATGATGGTGATAACAATGCTGGTGATAGTGACAATGACAGGGTCTCTACAAAGTTAAAAGAAACAACGAGATTCAGGGTCCAGAAATGTAATCAAGATCATACAAATAGCTGTAGGTTTTGTAGGCAGTGTGACCTATCTGCACAGATTACTTATCAGCACAGGGACAAAAGACAGAAAAGAGCCTGAGAAAGGAACTCTCCAAAGCCATAATTTGTCCTCATTTTTGTGACCCCACCTGAGGGTGAGAGAGATTGGGCAGGATTTTGTCCCCTCTGCTCTGGGGTAGAGATGAGCACCAGATCTCACCACCAAAACCCTTTTGAGTGGGTTTCAAATGTGTGGAGAATATATGTGTGGACATTTTGAGCCCACCTACTTTGAGCCTGGGTAAATCAATCTTCTAGTAAGAACTGGAGTCTACCAGGTGAAGATGAAGATGGCAGAGACCAGAATAGAGACGTGATTACCATTAAGACATAAAAAAACATATTTGTATTAGGTTTATGCACCAGTCTCTGAAGATTTTGATTAGCCTGATGCAGTTCCCAGTTATGACTGACTCTCAGGTCCCTGACAAAATTCTGTCTCCTAAACTGGTAAACTGAAGACAGATCTTGGGCTGTGAGGACCCCACCAAATCACTGCCACATGGTGAGAAATGCCAGTCATTGCTTATTTGTTCTGCAGGATGTTATCTTGCTTTAATAGTGCTGCTGATCATTTGGAAAACTGCTTTCTGTGCCTGGGCCTCAGTTTTTCCATCTGTAAAATGAAGGGGTCGTATCTGATAGTACTGCAGTAGACTTTTGGAAAAGAAATCCCTGTGAGATGATTCAGAAGAGTCTGAATTCTACAACCTTGTTCAGAATATTATTATTTTCTGGTATCACTTTCATAATTAATGTCAGTGTTCCAAGTGTCTCAAGGTACTTCATTAGGGAAGGATTCCTTCATTCTATTAATAAAATATAACAATGCTATCATATTAGAGGTGCAGAGAAATGCTGTACTAAGGAGCTATGTTTAGCTCAGTGTTTCCTAAACTTATTTGGCAATCTTACTCTTATTTTCAGAACATCTGTTAAGGTTTGTTTGTTTGTTTGTTTTTTTCTCATGGAATGGTTTGAAATCCATTACTTTAGACCAATGTGCCTATCTCGTCTTAATTGGCCTTGTTCTCATTCTAGGTCACTCAGCAGCTCCCAGAATATGGTGTACTGGTGTACCAAGTTCTCCCAGAGAAGACAAGGCCAGAAGGGGAAATGGCCTTGGGGATCTGTGCCAAGGGTGTCATAGTATACGAAGTGAGAAACAACAGCAGAATTGCGACTTTACGGTTTCAGTGGAGAGAAATTGAAAAGATTTTGGCTTATGTGAGTGTCACTCAGCTGAACTGACCCAGGCTTTATTTTCCTTTGATCTGTTACCCCTTTAAAGGAACAATAGGTCAGGTGATCTTCTCCTAAGAAAATAAGCTCACAGCCTATCAGCTAACCTGTACTTCATTGACTATGGCATATTTGGAAGAAGTCTATCAGGGGATTTGAGAGTCCCCTGGAGGCCATTTCTTCTGGCCATCCCTCACAGTCCCCTTTCACCTCCATGGGCAGCCATTAGCCAAAAGGACTACACTTTCCCTCTGGGTGAAGTTCTTTTAGTTTGGGGAATCTTGATTTTGAGAGCAAGGTTGGGAGTGGCAGATGGGGAAGAAGAGTTTGAAGTAGGTGCAATGGAAGTAGGTGCATGCTTTTGAAACATTTTCCTTGTATTTTAATTTTCCCTTTGCACACATAGTGTGGAAGCATCTGGCCTGTCTCCCATGGACTACAGATGTGAAAACATTTGTCAATCATTAAAAAAAATTGCAATCACAGCACATCTATTAAATGTACAGTTTTTGAAATAACACTTGAACATCATTTATTTGAATTTAGTTACAGTTAATTTTCATACTGTTCATGGGGTTCACAAAGCAAGAACACTGAAGTGGTTTGCCATTCTCTTCTCCAGTGGACCATGTTTTGTCAGAATTCTGTGCCATGACCTGTCTGTCTTGGGTGGCCCTACAAAGCATGGCTCATAGTTTCATTGAGTTAGACAAGGCTATGGTCCATGTGATCACACTGGTTAGTTTTCTGTGACTGTGGTTTTCATTCTGTCTGCCCTCTGATGGAGAAGGATAAGAGGCTTATGGGAGCTTCCTGATGGGAGAGACTGACTGAGGGGGAAACTGGGTCTTGTTCTGATGGGCAGGGCCATTTAAAATGTTTAATCCAATTTTCTATTGATGGGCTGGGCTGTGTTCCCTCCCTGTTGCTTGACCTGAGGCCAAACTATGGTGGATGTAATGAAGATAGTGGTGACCTCCTTCAAATGGTCCCATGAATGCATTGCTGCACTCAGTTCCTCTGACCCTGAAGCATGTCACTGCCAACTCACTCCTCCGCTGGAGACTCCTGGACACTCATGGGCATGTCTGGGTCAGTTTCTTGTGGGGTCACTGCTCCTTTCTCCTGGGTCCTGATGCACAGAGGTTTTGTTTGTGTCCTCCAAGAGTCTGTTTTCCCAGTCCTATGTAAATTGTGGTGGTTCTATAGTGGGGTTAATGGTGACCTCCTCCAAGAGGACTTATACCATATCCAGGTCTGCTGCACCCAGAGCCCCTGCAGCAGGCCACTGCTGACCCATACCTCCACAGGTCAGTTTTCATTCCAATCCCAAAGAAAGGCAATGCCAAAGAATGTTCAAACTACCACACAATAGCACTCATCTCATATGCTAGCCAAGTAGTGTTCAAAATTCTCCAAGCCAGGCTTCAACAGCACATGAATTGTGAATTTCCAGATGTTCAAGGTGGTTTTAGAAAAGGCAGAGAAACAAGAGATCAAATTGCCAACCTCTGCTGGATCATCAAAAAGCAAGAGAGTTCCAGAAAAACATCTACTTTTGCTTTATTGACTATGTCAAATTCTTTGACTATGTGGATCACAGAAAACTGTGGAAAATTCTTAAAGAAATGGGAATACCAGACCACTTGACCTGCCTCTTGAGAAATCTCTATGCAGATCAGGAAGCAACAGTTAGAACTGGACATGGAACAACAAACTGGTTCCAAATCGGGAGAGGAGTACATCAAAGTTGTATATTGTCACCCTGCTTATTTAACTGATATGCAGAGTACATCATGAGAAATGCTGGGCTGGAAGAAGCACAAGCTGGAATCAAGATTGTCAGGAGAAATATCAATAGCCTCAGGTATGCAGATGACACCACCCTTATGGCAGAAAGCAAAGAAGAACTAAAGAGCCTCTTGATGAACGTGAAACAGGAGAGTGAAAAAGTTGGCTTAAAGCTCAACATTTTGAAAACAAAGATCATGGCATCTGGTCCCATCACTTCATGGCAAATAGAGGGGGAAACAGTGTCAGACTTTATTTTGGGGGGCTCCAAAATCACTGCAAATGGTGACTGCAGCCATGAAATTAAAAGATGCTTGCTCCTTGGAAGAAAAGCTATGATCAACCTAAACAGCATATTGAAAAGCAGAGACATTACTTTGCCAACAAAGGTCCATCTAGTCAAAGCTGTGGTTTTTCCAGTGGTCATGTATGGATGTGAGAGTTGGACAGTAAAGAAAGCTGAGCGTTGAAGAATTGATGCTTTTGAACTGTGGTGTTGGAGAAGACTCTTGAGAGTTCCTTGGACTGCAAGGAGATGAAACTCGTCCATCCTAAACGAAATCAGTCCTGAATATTCATTGGAAGGACTGATGCTAAAGCTGACACTCCAATACTTTGGCCACCTGATGTGAAGAGCCGACTCATTTGAAAAGACCCTGATGCTGGCAAAGACTGAAGGTGAGAGGAGAAGGGAGCATCAAAGGATGAGATGGTTGGATGGCATCAGTGACTTGATGGACATGAGTTTGAGTAGGCTCTGGAAGTTGGTGATGGACAGGGAAGCCTGACGTGCTGTAGTCCATGGGGTCATAAAGAGTCAGACACGACCGAGTGACTGAACTAAACTGAACTGAATACATTTGGCATCAAAAACGTTTCATGTGTCCCCATAGTAGAGAATGGACCAGTAGCTAATCAACTCTTCTGTCCTCTGAGTCCATGTCCTATACCTTCAGCAATGATTTCATCATAAAACATGAAGTTCTTTGACATGTGGCTCAGTAAACATTTTCATTTTTTTTCTACTGCATTTTCTCTTGTGGTTTTCAAATTTTTCATACTAACAAGATTTTTTTTTCATTTTCTGATTCTTTAGTTCTTATTTTCATTATTATCTGATGTTAGAGTTTCGTAAGCAGAACACAATTGGGTTTTTTCATTTTCTCAGTGTTTTTTGTTTTTCTTCCATCTTGGCTATTGAAGTTGACATTGTTAAAGTGTGTTTCTCAATAGAATTTCATAATAAAATATTATTTTTACTTAGGAAAAAAAGCTTACATCTAAAAATAAATAAGAATTGAGCATAATTTTATTAAAGTGGCCTTTACGATATCAGAAAGCTGACTTTTTCCCAAATATTTTTGACCTTCTCTAAAAAAAAAGTAATTGATATTTATATTTGTGGACTTTTCAGAAATTTAATGACTCAAATGACTTGATTTCAATTGAAAGATTATTTGGAGAAATTTAATTATTGAATGAGGGCTTCCTTGGTGGCTCAGATGAAAGAATCTGCCTGCAATGCAGGAGACCAGGCTTTGATCCCTGGGTGGGGAAGATCCTCTGAAGAAGGGAATGGCTACCCATTCCAGTATTCTTTCCTAGAGAATTCCATGGACAGAGGAGACTGGCAGGCCACAGTGGGGTCGTGGCTGTTGAATATTCAATGTTCTTTTTTTTTTCTTTTCTTTTCTTTTTTTTCAATGTTCTTATTACTTCCTATTTTCTCTATCTCGTATTTGATTGTTCAAAATTCTCAATTCTCAGTGAAATTCCTTTTAAAACATTTGTAGAAATGCAGTCAACCTACCAAGTAATTTTGAAAAATAGAATTTTTGAAGACATAAATTTAACAGCCCCCTTAAGTATTTTATATTTAATTTGGTTTAACTTTTACAGATATTTATTTTCTCCATGACCACAAACAATTTCTTGTTTAAAGCTGGAAAGTCATCTGGTTCACAAAACAAACTTAGTAGCTCAAAAATACCCAGTCACTAATTAGGATTTTCATGTTCTGATGACCAGTCTCTTCCTCAACATAAATATCCTTTTTTATGGAAAAGTCATCATGGGAAGTAATGTCACCAGCTGCTTGCCACAAACACAGCATCTTACACAGAAAATGACTTGAACTCTTAGAAAGCTAGTTTCAAATTTGTTTAATTACTAGTGGAAGCCAGAATGCTTCAGACAATTGGTAACATTTGTTTTGTTAACCTGAAGAGAGGTTGCCAAGGAAAAAAAAAATGCCACTTTTACAATGAATATGATTTGTAGGTACATTGGCAGCCCGCCTGTGACAGAGACATCAATTCAGAAGATTATTCAATCACAAAAGCATTCATTGTGAAATGATGAACTTATCCATGCTAATAACTGTTCTTGGATATTAATTACAGTTAAAAATGTCTAGAGAGAAATGCATGAAGCCTGGGAGGATACAGCATTTGTAGGGCTCTCTTTATTTATTTATTTTTTTAAAATTTATTTATTTAAAATTTTCTTTGTGTTGGTTTTGCCATACATTGACATGAATCTGCCATGGGTATACATATGTTCCCCTTCCAGAACCCCTCTCCCTCCTCCCTCCCAATTCCCTCTCTCTGGGTCATCCCTGTGCACCAGCCCTGAGCATCAAAACCTGGGCTGGCGATTGATTTCACATATGATAATTAACATGTTTCAATGCCGTTAGGCTCTCTTTAAAAACAAGGACGCGAATTTCCAAAAACAAACAAGGTTTTAAAGTGACTGCTCATGTAGAATGAGACAATAAATCACCACAACTCTTGAATTTTAAAAGATTAACTACTGCAAAATCACAAAAGTAAAAAAAAATTAATATTCTTATTAATGAACTTTCTGATAAACTCTATAATTCTTTTCTCTTTCAAAGTTTTGGTAACATATACTCTGTACTTTTCCATAGGATGATACTTTTGTGATATCTTTTTTCTAGAGAGAAGAGAAATCTAGCACATCTGATTGAAAGTTGTTTTTATTGTTGATGAGATCCATAAAACATGTAGCTTTGCGACAGAGATACTCTTGCTCTTTGAAGCGCCACTGCAGGTTTCTAGCCTACCAACATGGGAAAATCAAATAAATTCCATATTGTATGATTCTCATCAAAAAAAGAAAAAAAAGAAAAAAAATGTGACTGTATTGATAAGGCAGTATATATACAATTATAAAGTACATTCCTGATATGATAAAAATTCCTTTTAATTAGATGTTTTTGAGAATTCAATTACAGGTTTTCATTTCTGATGATTGAAAATGTTTCCTGCAGACTGGCCTCTGGCTCTGCATTTCAAATCTTATTCCCCTCTGGCACTAACGCCACATACTTCTGAGGCTGGTTATTGTAGGGCATAGTCAATTTTACATGACTACTGGCCCTATGTCTTTATGCTGAGACTTTGGGTGAGTTGGCCCAATGGAAGGTGGGATGGCTGGCAATAAACTGTTGCAGAAGAGACTGCAAATCACATAAATAAATCCCATTAACTCTACATTGAAAGCAGCCCCATTCATTTCAGCTTCTCCTTAGTGGGATCTGCTTCTCCATCATGCAATGTTACCTCTGGTGAAAAAAATAAAACTGAGTTGCAGTGGAAAGAAGAGTCAGTGGTTTTAATTGACTGTGATGAAAGCATCTCTCTTTCTACATGACACACCCGGGGCAAGCGGACCTGCTGGGCCTGGGCTGGAGTGACCCCACAGCCTGCTGCCGGTAGACAAGACAGTATTTTGTTGTTCACATGTGGAATTAGAATATTTTGAGGTGTGCTTTCTTTCTTTACAAAATAATGGGGTCTTTGACATTCCCAATCACTCCAGTTCTACTCTGGAAATTTTGGAATTACACAGGACCTTTTGTATGAACTTCATTTGGGGAGAAGAAACGATGTAGTTTTGTTTGTTTTCTTGTTTGTTTTCAGCCCATGGAATGATTTCCTTTTGTCTGTCCTGTTTAAGTCAGATGGAGCTACTTGACATCAGCAAATTTCCCATGTTAGAGCAGTTACTTGATGAATTTTATCCTCTTCCATTTCCATCTGTAGGACGGACATACAGACAGACACCCACGGGCCACTTGTAACCCCGACGTAAAGAGCTGCACTTCCCCATTTCTCTTTCTTGTTACTTTTTGTTGTTTTTTTTGTGTTTACTTTGTTCCTGGCATAATTTTCCACTCTAAGTAATGCATTTTATAAAAACGCATGAAGCCGTTGCTGGTTCCCTTCCAGGAAATGGCCTTCCCAAGTAGGGGTCTGGAGTTTCAACTTCCTTAGCTGGGCTCATCTACCTCTGTCTGACAGAATATTATCCTGCGAAGATGTGTCAAGCCAAACAAATAAATGAGCCTGCAAAGGAACAGAAGCAACAATAAAATTACTAGGGAAGAAATATTTGAAATTATAAAACATGCTTTGAAACAAACATGATGTTATAGAAACACTAAATATTTTTGTTCTGTAACAACACAGATGTAAATACATTTTTTGTGTTTGTGCTGAAAACCCTGAGATTCAAGTTACACATCATCTTATTTACAGAGCAGCTTGCTTGTGTGAAAGTTGGCTTGAAGATATGGATTTCCCATTAAATGATGTTATCAAAGTGGAAAAAAAAATCGAAACCACTACAGTCAAGACTTCTTTCAGCTTCATGCCAATAAATGAGATAGAAATTCTACTCTCTGGGGTTTTTAATGCCTTAGGGCACTGGGGTCCAAAAGTACAACAGTTTGGCAAGAGGTTATGGTCTGAAAGAAAGATGTGGTGTATATGTGTACATGTGTGTGCATGTGTGAACAATTTTTTCTTTTTTTTAGATTTGTTACAGAAGAGTTATTCAATTTTAAAAAATGACTTATCCAAGGTTTTTAATACCTGAGTGAACTTAATATAAAATTGTCATGACTGTATATAAGCATATCAATGCATACTGACAAAGTAGATGGATTCTAAGCAAATGTTCAACTTTGGAAAAGTATGGATAAAATGATCAGCCAGTAGAGTTTAGACATTATAATTTGAATACTGAGGAAAAATTAGTAAGGATAGTTGGATAGCATCTATAAATGTTTGAGAAAACACTAAATAAAAAATACTAGATATAATTCAGTTGAATTCAAAATCCACTCACATTAGTATAGGTTCAACATTAATTTGTTAATAAAAGTAAAGGATATTTAGAGAATGCTTAAATTATTTGAAATTAGGTTAATGGTAAAAAAGAGTTTCTTAAAGGGAAAGCAATGAACAGTTGTCGCCTTTTGTTAACATTTGATTGTGTGAATGGAGTTTCTTGAGAATGGCAATTATCACAAATTAAAAGGGATTAGCCTTAAAGAAGTTCAGGAATTTCAGAGTGCCCTTTCAAGCGTAAAACCTGTATTTACAAAGTTATCTTTATGGGATCCAACTTAAGATTCTTATGAAATATCTAGAATAGAGATTTTATTTGGAAGTTATATATAAATTCATATTTAATATAATTTCTATTACTGTAGATTTCATTGTTCTTATTAGAGTTATATATTGCAAACATTTAAGGATCTTTTCCAGTAAGCTCCATATAGATAGCCCCATATAGATACTCCTCTCCAGTTTATCTCAGTGAGCAGTACAAAAATTATCTCTTTGTGCATGGGCCTTGAAGGTATAAATGTTGAGGAAGTGTTTCTTGGTGATATGACCTCAGTTCCTGCTGCATTCTGGGGAGTCTCTGTCTGCTTCCTCATCTGTAGAATAAGGATAATGATGGGACTGCTCTCATTCTGTAGCTTCTAGGATGAAATGAATTAAAACACAGAGAGGATTTAGAACAGAACCTGGCACACAACAGCGTGAAATATAAGATGACTGATGTGATTTTATCTTTTCTATAAACCTGCTAGCTGAGATTTTGCCTTCCACATCTGAGAATTTGGACAATGCAAACTATAAGTATATTTAATGGCCTTTCCCAAAGCACGTGGAAATTTTATTCACTCCTTGCTGAGGGCAATGCCTGTACTGAACTCATTTCATATTCTTTTCGCCTAGCACAGTCCTTGGCAGATAGCAATTGCTCAATAAAGAAACATTTGATTTATGAATGAAGGGGGAAAAAAAGAGAGATTGTATTAAATCTATGAAAAAATATTGGGCCATAGTCAGACAACATCTGCCATACCCTTCTGGATGCCTACTACATTGGTACCTAACTGACAGCTCCTGTATTTGGTTATTTTCTGTATAGTTGTGCTTCGATGGATGGGTGAGAATGATCAATATAGTAAAGTCAGTGTTTGTTCCCCACAGCGAAAGAAGTTCATCATCACAAGCAGCATCACTGGGAAAAAGCACACATTTGTCACTGATTCAGTCAAGACCTGTAAATATTTGCTGGGCCTGTGCTGTGCCCAGCATGGGTTTAATGCTCAGATGAGCTCTCCTGGAGTTACAAATGGTGAGTAGACACTACGTTCTCAACCTAAAGCTATTTGGGTTTGAAGGCTGGGTGTATCACATTTACTGTTGAGCTCTCACCATTATTTCCTATTCATTTATAACAAGGAGCAATATAATAAAGTGGTTTCACCATTCATATTCCCAGAGCGGTCTCTGTGTGTGAGCCAGCTAGGAATGCAGAATCTCAGGCCCCTAAACCAGAATCTGCACTTGTAAAAGAACCCAGGTGATCTGGATGCAGATGAAAGTTTAGGAACCCCAGGCTTGGAATGTGGACCCTGGAGTCCAACAGACTCAGAGCTATGTCGTTTACTAGCTGCGTGACTTTGAACACTTACGTGCCCTTTCTGGGCCTTGGTGTCCTCAATTGAGCAACTGTCCATCCAGCAGGTTTGTGCTGTGCTCCAACAGGATAGGCCGTGCTGTTTCTTGCTCATCTAGAATGAATGTCTGTTGTTCGTGGCTCCATGTGACTAGTAGTGGCAGCTCCTGGGTGTGGGGGTTTTGTTTGTTGTTGTTGTTCGTCACTCAGTTGTGTCTGACTTTTTGCAACCCCATAGACTGCAGCATGCCAAGGGGTTTTGTTTGGCACCAGTCAGTTCACAGGGGAGCTGCATCATTGGGTCCTGGCATTCTGGGGTTGGGGATCAACTAGGAAATAAAATAGTTGAGCATTCAGATGCAGAACTAAATATAGAAAATAAAAGTGGCCTATTATTTTCAGCAAAACCAAATAAATATATAAATATGTCTTTGAAGTCACAGAGTAGCATTTCTATGATGTTTCCAGGGAGCTAGAAATAATGAATGTAAATTGTGTCTTACCTGCTATTGCCAAGATAAAGTATGAGACATCATCAGGATCTATTTTATTGCCTGATATCAATGAACGTAAAATATTTATAAAGACTCCATGGGCTTACTAGCAAAATTAGTCCTTTTAAGCCTGTTTATAATACACTGTTTTCCCAAACTACAATTCTACCATAATAGGAGTTTTGGGGAACCTAGTATTTGCATGTTCTCTATCTGCCATGCTCTTCCAGGCTCAGACCACCAAGATAAATCAGATTCTCCAAGAATAAGTTCAAGGACAATCTTGAAGTCCTTGCTAGTTAACTGCCTCTGTACTCCCTTCCCAGATGGAGCTGACTACTCCTTCTTTTGTGCAGGCTCCATCTTCTCACATGTGGTGTTCTGCCCCTTTTATTTGTGGATGTGTCTGCCTCCAGTTTTCTGTGAGCTGGGAGTTCCCAGAGGGTAGGGAGAAGGTCTTTGCCTTTATTGATTCAACATGAAATAGAGGTGTATCAAATGGGAGATGGTTAGTATTAACACATGTTTTTTGAATGAATGGATGGATAATTGGTGTGGAAATACAACCATTTAATTAATTGTTCCTCTATTTTGATTTTATGTTTGCTTTTCAGTTTCCTTATCATAATAACATTGCAGCAAACATCAGTGGAAGAAAAATTTTTTTGCATCTTCTTTAAGCTATATTTCATTTAAATTTGGGATACAAAGGCAGGGACATTTTCAGTTCTTTTGCTGTTTTTCTGAGTGCCATTCCCATGCCGAGTATCATTGTGCCTGTTTTATTGCATCTTTGTTGGAATAGATATTGTCATGTTTATCTTTGTTCATTTATAGGGAGAAATAATTTCGTAGTGTTGTTTCACTTGACATTTCTTTGACTGTTGGGAAGTTGGACATTTTCCAAATGTTTCATAGTCATTCTTCTGTGAATTGTCTCAATAAGCATATTACTTTATAATTACATTTGATTCCCTGGGGAGAGAGAAAAATCACCGAGCTTCTACAAGTGCATAAATTCAGGATTAAATCAGAAAGAATCTGTCAGCATTTCAGAGGGGGACAATGGGGCTTCTCGTCCTTTCAGACAGATGGCCAGAAGCTTCAGGGGTACTTGTAGCCCTTCCACAAGCTTGTGGCTGTAAGACTCCACAGATCTGCAGTGACCAGCCACCATCCTGCCCTAGTTCCCTTTTCTGTTTCCTTGTGGCTTCCTCTCTGGTGCTCCAATGCTCTCCATCTTCTGCTGGGGACAGAAATCTGCTGGGAATTCAGGCCCTTGGTGATCTGACTCCTCTGCTACCTTCTGGAGCCTTCCTCTCGAAGGGCACATCCTCTTCTTGCTGTACCGCCAACCGCTATACATAGGCTTCTTTGAAACCCACAAAATCTTTTTGAGCTGAGTCCCTGTCACCACTTTATTTCTCTACAGTGTCTCTCTGTGAGTATTAAATATCCTCTATAATTAAGGCTAAGGTCACTGTCCCTTTAGACCTTGGCAACCAGAGGGGTCTGGACATGCTTCAGATGAATCTCCTGTGCTGCTTTTATCTCCGTGTCTTTGGTACATACATTTTCTGGTATGGGCTGTAAAGTCAGATAAGTGAGTTTTGCTCTACCACCTACAAGCCCTGGGAACCTTGAGCAAATTGTTAACTCTCTCTTAGCCTCACTTTACCCCACAGGGTTCTTGTGAGGATTAAATGAGACAATACAGATAACCTGCTTACCACTGTGCCTGGCATGTAATAAGCACACAGGATGGGTAGGCTGCTAGTGTGGCTATTACTATCATTGCTGCTATATCATATTCAAATTGCGTTTAGTCTTCTTTTCTTCCTTGCCTGTTGTTGTTCAGTTGCTAAGTCGTGTCCGACTCTTTTGCAACCCCATCTGTCCATGGGACTTCCCAGGCAAGAATACTGGAGTGGGTTGCCATTTCCTTCTCCATCTCCCTTGCCTACTGTATGTGAATGATGGTACTGAATGCCTCCTAGACACAGAATGTCCCCTCAGAGTATTTTTTAAAGGATACATTGAGACTTCTCTGGTAGTCCAGTGATTAAGATTCCTGGAGGCGGTGCAAGTTTGATCCCTGGTCAGGGAATTAAGATCCCACATGCCATGTTGTGAGGCCAAAAAAATAAAAAGAGCTACCTTTTTCAGTGGGTACAGTACTAACCATGAACCAGGCACCATTGTAGGTAAGGAGGATTATCTACTAGAGGATATAAATGCTCATGGACAAGCTCTCATTGAAGGCACCTCACTGTGCTTTAGATATGAGTGCACACACACACTCACACTCACAACTGGAGCCACACAAATGCCATATGCTGAGCATTCTTTTCTTCTTGGTCACAACAGGGTCGTACCATCTGTTGATAGAACATAGTCATCATTTTCTTTTTTCAAATTACAAACTGGGCTTTGTATAAATCCTAGTTAATTTAAGGAATCTATCAAATCCAGTTTCTTACGAATGACATAAAGAGTGAAGTGGTGAGAGTCACTCATTCCCAGGATCACGTTAGGGATTTCATCAAAATTGTTTGTTACCTCTTTCTGCAAGAAAGGAGGGAGGGCGTTGTTAAAACTGGAAGACAACACATTTGATCTGTTCATATTTCAGAAAATCAGATCTTAAATCTTATCAGTAAGGAAACTAAGCTGTGTAGAGATGAAAGATTATGTTCCACAGGGCAGAGAGTAATCTTGGGAGCTCAGGTAATCTGTAGAACCATTTGTTAATGTTTGGAGGATGGTTTGTAAAGGCAGTGAGCAGAATGGGTGGCGGCAGGTAATTTTACCCGAGGAACTGCTGGCGCTGTGACACTGCTGTGAACTGTGGCTCAAAGTCCTGTCAGCTGCCGGAGGATGGAGGGTATCCCGGCTCCTCCTACCTGGGTGTCTGAATTTTCTTTCCTTCGGTTCAGTACAGTTCAGCCGCTCAGTCGTGTCCGACTCTTTGTGACCCCATGAACTGCAGCACGCCAGGCCTCCCTGTCCATCACCAACTCCCAGAGTCCACCCAAACCCATGTCCATCGAGTCAGTGATGCCATCCAGCCATCTCATCCTCCGTCGTCCTCTTCTCCTTCTTTCCTTAGTAAGTGCTAACTAGGCAGACGTGGCATTCTCAGGGCTCATCACAGCAGTCCCATGAGCCAGCATGAGGAAAAATAGGTCCCTCCATGCAGACAAAGCAAAGCCAGGACAGCACCTGGGGCCTGTGATCCCCATAAGAGTGATGGAACCAGCATCATTCTTGTGGGTATTTATGTTTATCTGTTTCTGCCACATTTCAGACTCCAATAAGTGTGTGCAAATGGCCAGTCTGAGTCTTGCACACCTGGCCCAGTCCAACCAACTCACTTGGATTCAGAGACTGTCGTGCTCAGAAAATGCGCTGTTCATACCCGGGCTGGAGGATGCCGCAGGAAGCCTGCTGCACAGGTCACTGGATAACTTCACTATGGACACCAGCAAGGGGACAAGGGCACAAGGACTCAGAGGCAGGTGGGTTTGACACATCTGTTTTCTGGGCCTGAATCACCATATACTTGGTGTTCTGGAGCAATCCCTATGTGAAAACATTGTTTAAAGGAGGTCAGATGTCTCATGGAAGTATGCATTCATTGGGTAATTATCAATTAATTCCACCGAGATTTCCCGAAGGACATCTGTGGGCCAAATCTATGCTAAACAATCTAAGGCAGATATCCCGTGTCCCCCTACTATGTTGCTCTATCTTTTGGTGGAGAAAGAGCTAGGTGATGATATGAAATTGATGAGGACAAAATAAACCAGTTGTAGTAGCCTTTTCGGGTTTATCATGAACCAGGTACTATTCTAAACACTGTACCCATCAAAGACTTTAACCTTCACAATCCTACAAAGTAGTTTTATTTTCTCTCATTTTGAGACTTGAACACACACAACTGGCCCTGGAATCTGCACTCCTAACTACCTACACTACTGCTGCTTTCTTTGTTGATGAATTACTTGTAATTTAATTTGCAAGGGAAAATAATGAGCTTATCAACATAACTCTACATTATAACACAATTATCCATAAATTTTAAAATATCCTAGAAGTTGGATTGCACTAACATGGTAAGTTCTATAAATAGCACAGATTCACAGGCAGCATGTGACCAATGAAGATATTATAGGAGCTGTTCTTTGGAATGAGTTATACATCTGTTGCAGCAAGAGGAAATGGTGGTTGATTTGGATTGTTGATGCATATATTATATCTTAAAGCAATTCTTAGAAAATTATGGCTCCCAATTCTGTTGATGCAAATATGCATCATCATATACTGCAAACCCAATCAATAATGATGAAACAAAACTATCTACTACTGTGTAACAAACAACTCCAAAGCACAGTGGCTCAAAATAACAAGCATTTTGTTATTCTATTTCACAATTTTCTGGGTTACAAATTTAGGGCAGGGCTTGGCTGACTGATTCTTCTCTTGATGGTACTCATTGGAACTGGTATGAAGGTTCCAAGACTGTGTTATTTACGTGCTCAGCCCCCTGGTGGGGACGACTGGGATGGTAAGCTCAGTTCACTTTATAGATTAAAAGCTCAAAGAAGCTATGGCTGACTTGAGGCCATCTTGAGAATGTTTTGACTACAAAATGCCCTTCCAGTGACCTGCTAGTGGGCATGCCCATGAGGGGACTGGCAACACTGCTTGGCAGGCAGCCTTCTCAATTGAAAGCTGAATCAGAGTTCTCAGTAGTATCTGGTACTCCTCTGCTTTTAGTTTATGAATGCCAGATTTTTACAACCCTTAATGACTTGCATCAGTCAGACAGAGAGTTCAGTTACTCAGTTGTGTCCGACTTTTTGTGACCTCATGAACCACAGCACGCCAGGTCTCCCTGTCCATCACCAACTCCCGGAGTTTATCCAAACTCATGTCCATTAAGTTGGTGATGCCATCCAACCATCTCATCCTCTGTCATCCCCTTCTCCTGCCTTCAGTCTTTCCCAGCATCAGGGTCTTTTCAAATGAGTCAGCTCTTTGCATGAGGTGGCCAAAGTATTGGAGTTTCAGCTTCAACATCAGTCCTTCCAATGAATATTCAGGACTGATTTCCTTTAGGATGGACTGGTTGGATCTCCTTGCAGTCCAAGGAACTCTCAAGAGTCTTCTCCAACACTACAGTTCAAAAGCATCAATTCTTCAACGCTCAGCTTTCTTCATAGTCCAACTCTCACATCCATACATGACTATTGGGAAAACCATAGCCTTGACTATACGGACCTTTGTTGACAAAGTAATGTCTCTGCTATTTAATATGCTGTCTAGGTTGGTCATAACTTTCCTTCCAAGGAGTAAGTGTCTTTTAATTTCATGGCTGTAGTCATCATCTGCAGTGATTTTGGAGCCCCCCAAAATAAAGTCTGACACTGTTTCCACTGTTTCCCCATCCATTTGCCATGAAGTAATAGGACCAGCTGCCATGATCTTAGTTTTCAAAATGTTGAGCTTTAAGCCAACTTTTTCACTCTCCTGTTTCACTTTCATCAAGAGGCTCTTTAGTTCTTCTTCACTTTCTGCCATGAGAGTGGTGTCATCTGCATATCTGAGATTATTGATATTTCTCCTGACAATCTTGATTCCAGCTTGTGCTTATTCCAGCCCAGCATTTCTCATGATGTACTCTGCCTATCAGTTAAATAAGCAGAGTGACAATATATAGCCTTGAGGTACTGCTTTTCCTATTTGGAACCAATCTGTTGTTCCATGTCCAGTTCTAACTGTTGCTTCTTGACCTACATACAGGTTTCTCAAGAGGCAGGTCAGGTGGTCTGATAGTTTCATCTCTTTCATCAGAGGTTACTGATAACTTTCCATGAAAAGGGAAATATAGGGTCTCTTATTTTAACTGTGGGCAAATATATGTAACATAAAAACACTGATCCCAGGGTACAGTGAGAGGCTTGGTGGCAAGCTGCCTGCCAGAATCCATCTCCACCTTGGTCTAGCTGCGTAAAACAGTGGGGGCAGGCGTGGAGTCCCTCAGGTTGGGGTCACCCTGGGTGATAAAGGGCTACTGGATCTGTTTAGATGGTTGATCGCCTGGCCTACCTTCTTCAGATGAGGCCCAGTGCTGGCTTTTTCCAAGGCTCTAAGTCCTGTGGCTTTGCCTCTGTTTTTCCTGCTCATTCTCTACTTTGTTTATCCCTGAATGTAGCTTATCTTGAGCAGAGGTGGCCCTGTGGTAGGGCAGGCTCCCCACTCATTTATTATTCTCCTAGGGCCTAGAACATCCTTTGTTTGCTAGAATGCTGGCTCAGTAAATTCAACTGAATGCCAGCATGAAAGGTTCCTGTTTTCAGCTGCAAGTTATTGTGTGAAGACCTCAGGGGCCATCACAGTAGGGGTTCTGGAGCATGGCTGGCCAGCTAAAAAATGAAAGCAAACAACAAAAAATCAGGACCCACTAAAAGCAGCAGTGCTGTATACATACTACCTTATTTTGTAGCTATCACAGTTCTGGGAAATAGGAATATTATTCTTATGTTATTGTTAAGAAAGTGGAGGTTTTGAAAGGTTGCTTATCAAACCCAAAGAAGAGATAATGGAAGGTTCATAGGGGACCTGAGTGACTCTAGGGTTTCCTCTATGAGAGAAAGCCCCCAAAGCCATTCCTTCCAGTGTACTTCGAATAACTAGATCAGCCTTTGATGGTGTCTATGGATCTGCTGATAGATAGAGCATGGGATCACCACACATACTCTGAATGGTAGGAAGTTGCCTCCTAGCGGCCTCTTAATCTAAACTTGTTGTCTTTCCCCACAGCCCCTGCCTTGGCCGAGAGCAGCTGGAGCGCCTCTGTTTGATTCAAAAGCCAACAACTTGTGACCCTCTCTCTAGGCAGCCTGCTCAGAGCATGCACACAGGTACAGGCCAACCATCGGCCGGGTAGGGGTAAAGGAAACATTACACATTATGCTTGCTTTCAGTCTTTTGCCATCACTTCAGTTTGCTTCTACAATAATGTTCACAGTCTTTTTGCTTTTCCATTCATCTCAAAGCTACTTATGGTTGAGAAGAGCCCTTGTTGTCCACCTTTGACTTGGGCTGGGCACATTGATCTGAAATGTGTGAGCACTGGGCAAGATTCTGAGCACTCTGGTCCAGTGTGAGGAATACCTGCCATGGAGAGGCATGGTTAGAAAAATGATTCATTCATTTTTGTTACAACTCTTCATGCAGTCCCAGAATATCATCTCCCACTACTTACCAGAAAGGGGATTCCCTGGTGGCTCAGATGGTAAAGAATTTGCCCACAGTGCAAGGGACCTGGGTTCAATCCCTGGAAAATTCCCTGGAGAAGGAAATGGGAACCCACTCCAGTATTCTTGGCTGGAAAAGTCCATGGACAGAGGAGTCTGGTGGGCTACAGTCCATGGGGTTGCAAAGAGTCAAATATGGCTGAGCAACTAACACTTTCACTTTCTCTTACCAAAAACATATACAGGGCAGGCAGCCTCCCCCTTTGTCATATATTCTCTAGAAAGGTCCCCAGTGGGACATAAAGATCCCTGAATTAGAGAAGATATTTATATTGGATGAGCATTAAGCCTGGGGGCTGGATCTGGAATACCACCAGGTGGCTCTTTACATGACCTGTGTGCCAGTCCCATTATGGTGCCTTGTGGGAGGGAATGATGTGGAAATCCTTGAGGGGTGGGTTACCTTTTGGGGATTTTTCCATGTGGTCAGCGTTGGAATGCCCCTTAAGGCTCTGTCTTGAGTCCCCTGTAAGACCCAAGTTGGGGGAAAACTTGCAGGGTACCTCTGCTGGACTTTGGGGCCACATCACCCCCGGTGGTGAGAGACCAATAAGAGGAAGGCTTTGCTGTCTCATCTCTGTGCTCCAACTTTAGTTTTAGCTTTCATTGTCAGCAAGGTTGTACATGCTCAGTTGCTCAGCCGTTTCCGACGCTTTGTGACCCCATGGACTGTAGTTCTCCAGGCTCCAATGTGCATAGGATTATCCAGACAAAAATACTGGAGTGAGTCGCCATTTTCTCCTGCAGGCAATCTTCTCGACCCAGAGATCAAACTTATGTCTCCTGCATCTCCTGCAATGACAGGCAGATTCTTTACCATTGTACTCCCTGGGAAGCCCTGTCAGCAAAGTCATCTCTGCTCAAATTCTGTCTTATCCTAAGACCAGTGCAGAAAAAGAATAGCTGCAGTAAGTCGTGCAGAACAGCACGTGGCCCACCTGCCTTGCCTCTGCTTTTGGTGAGCCACCACTGACCTACTGAGCTCATCCGGAATGTGTGCAGTGATCCATGCCCAGTATTATGCATGTGCACAGGCATGTGTGTGTGGAGTGCTGTTCACACCTTTTGCATTACATCTCAGATAATTTTGGGAAAAAGCACAATGTGTGGCTTTGTTTCCATATCTAGGATCACAAAATAACAGGAGAAGGAGCTTTATAGCTGAACCAGATGGAGAAATTGTGCATGTGACTCTGACCCGGGACCCACACCGCGGTTTTGGTAAGAGGGCCCCCAGGTAGAGGAGTCCCAGTCTCTCTCTCTGGGCAGAAAAGAGCTGTGTACCATCTTCCCTTTAGACTTTCCTACTCCCTTTTCCTGCCTGTCCTCTTCCAATTTGCCTTTTTTCAATGATCACTTCTTTTTCTTCCCTTTAAATATCCCTAATGAGTAATGGAACTTTGGGGACAAAAGTTTCTTTTTCGATCCTATAAGATTTTGGAGTGCATATCTTGAAAATCTAAGAACAAGATAGAAAAACAATTTTTCACCTAACACCATTTCTTAGTATATTGAAATTCTTAGTGATGGAGAAGAACAGACAATATTTTTCACCTCTTACAATTTACCACATTTGAAGACCCCTAAGAACTTTATTATAACCTTACAAGAAATAAGGCACTGAGAGAAATTACTTGATTAAAAATCATCTTTTTCTTATCTCTGATTATGTACTAGAGCAAAATCCATGCACATTGATGGGCTTTAGCTGTGCTTCTGAAAGGGAGACAATCTACTTTTCTGCATGTGTCATGGCAGAGTACAAAGAGCTGTTTGAAGATCAGAGGGCCTAGGTACAAATATCAGCTGCATAATCTCAAGTAAATAACCTAACCTCTCTGAGCTGCAAAATCATTATCATCTTTTTTAATATAATTTGACTATAGGTTTTGTGATTAATGAGGGGGAAGATGTAGGCAAAATCGATCCTGGCATCTTTATATCTTCTATTATACCTGGAGGACCAGCTGAAAAAGCCAAAAAGATCAAACCAGGTATGCCTTTTTAAATTTTCCAGAGATGCTGCTTTAAGGAATTGCTCTTCTTCATTTTCTTAATGGGATGATTGAGATGTCTTATTCTTCCAGGAGGGCAGATATTAGCCCTGAATCACATCAGTCTGGAGGGCTTCACGTTTGATATGGCTGTTAGAATGATCCAGAATTCTCCTGACAACATAGAATTAATCATTTCTCAGTCAAAAGGTATGTCTTCATCTGCTTTCAGAAGCTGGAGAGTCTTCTTTATTCTCAGGAGTGCATCTTTACCTTCGGGGACTGGGATTTTAAGTCATGGAGGTCTTGTTTATTATTTTCCCCGTGGTAATGGCTTTGGCACAAATCAATGAACTCTGCAATTTCAGGGCCAGCACAGGGTCTGCCATTGCTTGTCCTGCTGAATGGGAGAAGCCTACCTTAGCTCTTTATCACATGCAGCCGTTGTGTGTTTTGCTGCCACTCTTCTTGCATGACAGGGAGGATCTGCTTCCTGTCATCCAAGTTCTTATTGAAAGTGCTGCTACGGAATTTTTGCGTAGTTGGGGCATAGGTGTGGCAATCAAAAGGGAAGGAGATGGGGGTGGGGGGCTACTCACATAATAAGCATTCTGTTCTTACTTCGTCAAGGCTCAGCATGTTACAGATCAGTCAAGAGAGTAAAGGTCTGTTTTTTTTTTTAAAGATGTTTTTATTCATCCTTTAGATAATTATACGACAATTATATACTATCAGAAAACAATATTACTATGTTTATCTGGGGCAGATTTAGTGGGGGCTTGATGGAAGTAATGAAGAGATATTAACATCTCTTTCCCTCCCAGTTACCTGGGCCCTCTATTGCTTTTTGGTTGGATGATCCTGCAAATTACCAACAGACTGTCTACAAAGCAAGGCTCACACTCCAGGAGCTTTGCATAATTCCTTCTCATGTACAGCAATGCTTCAAGCCATACCAGCCAGCAATTCTGGGTCCTAAATGTAGTTGCCCCCTTTGCCTTGCCCACTGAAAAATCTCTCTCATTCTTGCATGTGTGCACACCATCACCAGATGGCTTTCCCAGGTGCTGCAGCTCCCCCTGGTCCAGAAGCTATGGGGAGTGGGAGAGGTGGCAAAGCTGGGGCCTCAGACATGCGCCTTTCATCTTGTGTTTAGAATTGACCCAGGAGCCTGCCCAGCCCTTCCAAAATACCAGCCACAGCTCACTGCTTTATTGGCTTTTGTACATTGTCACTGTTCTTCCCACATTATTTTAGCTGTCCTTGGTTTCCCTCTACATTTTCCACAGGAAGGACAGAAAGGAAAAATCAAACCATCCTTTTCTTAAATCAAGAAACATAATGCAGCTGAGCTGGAGTCATTTGGGTCAAGGGTGCCTTCTGGGCTTGGGGGGTGACCAAAAGTGGCACCCCAAATCTGTGAGTCTCAAAATCAGAGTCTCACATTAGAATTTGAGATGATAGAGTACCCACAGTGCCTCTGAATTACATGTACTCTCATCCTGTAAAACTGTCACCTGTTAGTAACTCTGCTTGGGCACAGCTGGGGTTCCTTGACACAGCTGCTGCCTTTGTTGAAGGAAGATGTTTTCACAGAGACTCCAGCTGGTCACTGTGGGCAGAGGCTTGACCACCAGGAGTTTCTATCTGGTTGGAGTGCTACTGGGGGAGGTGATCTAGATTGGAGGTCAAGGACAAGACAGATATCATTCCCTCAGGAGCAGTCATCACCATCTACAATAAAATGAGTTTTAATTACCCATAGAAGGTCTCATAGCTTGTATTTCCATTAGGCAGGACATACGTTGCACAGCTTGACATTTTAATCCAATCATAAGTCCTGTTCTCGTCTCTTGTCGAGGGTTACAGAAGAAAATGAACAGATGCTTCCAACATTGCCAGAGGACAATGACAGTAGAATCTGAATAAAATGGCCAGAAAGAAGGCATTACTGAATGGTGGCTCCACCACTCTCTACTGAAAACCTTTAGGATTGAACAACTTCTAATCTAATACACTAAATAAGTTCATTCACTGGATTTGGGCACTTTCTTGGGTAATAATGAGTGTGTATCAAAAGTTGTAAACTTACTTGTGTGTCTATATATCCAGATTTAAAGAAAATCTGTATTCCTTCCTCCAATATACTGGGATCTAGTTGAATCACTGATACTAACATATAAATAGTAAATACATGTATACAGGCTCTTAGTAGCGAGTACTAAGCGGTAATCTCTCACTCCCTCTCTCTTTCCATATATAAACATCTTTCTCTGTACATAATCTCTAAGCCTCACCAACCCTGTGAAGTAGTAGATATTATATCTATTTTAGATATAAGGAAACTGAGGTCCAGAAATGTGTATCACCTTGCCCAGGGTTTTACCTATTGATTCTTCAGGTTCTTTCCTCTGTTTTATGTCACTTTGAGGGTAAGACATGGGGTAAGAGGGAATCAGTGGCCTAGCCTTCACCTAAAAGGAGTCCACCATCAGTTAGTACAAAGTTGCTCCCAGTGACTGGACACTTTGATCTTTGGATCATATGGTGATTACAGGTGTGATCAGCAGGGACCCTGGAAGAGGCCAGCTTTAAGAGTGCTACCACCTGCTGGTTATGGGGTCTTGGGCAAGATTTAATCCTTTTCCCTTTGCTTTCTTATGTTTGAACTGGGGTCACACCTTCCTGGTGGGTATGTAAAAAAGATTGGAGAGATACATATGTATGTGTATGTTTGGGGTCCATCACATGACAAGAGCTTAGTAAGGGGGAACTGCCATTATAACTGTCTGTTGCTCCTGTGTTTTCATAATTGGGTCACGTAAGTTGTATTGAAGTTTCTAGAACACCTCCAGAACCCTCCCTTCCTCTACTCTAAAGGCATCATCTTTCATGAGGTGCTAAACTCACATGGCTCCCAGCTGCTATGAAAGATCTCTCCATCATTGAAGGAAAACATGGTGCCCCGCATAGAAGTGCCACCGAGATGCTAGCCTTTTTCCAAGCTGTCACTCTCCTCTTTGCTTGTTTTTATAGGTGTTTGTGGCAGTACCTCAAGCGAGGAGAAGAATAGCACAGCCAATTCAGGGGTATTCTCTACAGACAGCCTGAGCAGTGGGCACCGGGGAAGTTTTTCATCACACACACAAGACCGGGAGAGAAATATTGAAGAACTGGAAATGGCTCAGACTCAGAGTTTAATGCCCAGGTTGAGGCCTCAGCTGTCCACTCTGTCATTAAAGGTAATCATCCTCTTGCTTCACTCTAGAACCCAGAGGAAAGAGAACAGGCTGTGGAGCCCAACAGCTTTGGCTCAAAAGTTTTTCTTTGTTCTCTATTTGACATGTCAGGTGGATAGAGGTTACTTAACCCCTCTGGCCCTCAGTTTTCTCATCTTCAAAATGGAAACAAATGCTTACAGTGCATGGTTGTTGAGAAAACTATAAAAGGGAAAAGGTAAAATTTCTAGTGAGGTGCCAGGGCTCAGTGTTCGGGGTTTCAGTGACCCCGGTCACTAATTAAAACTGTGGCTGGTAATGACTAGCTGCTACCAATGCCAATGCAGGGACAATCAGACATCTCGCATCAGACATCTCGCATTGCTGGCCTCTAGTTGGCCCTCCAGCTGCAACTCATTGGCTTTGCCCTTGACAACACACCAAGGAGGAAGAAGACAAAGGCTGGCTTTGGTGTGCAGAGAAGTGTCTGCTTTAGTTCCCGGGCCACCACTCCAGCTTTGTTTCACTGACACTAGATGGAAAGGTCTCCTTGCCCCACCAGACCTCTTTCCCTTTAGCTCTGGGCCCCATGGAGCTGTGTCAGTTGTATGTCTTCTGGTTCACTCCGTCTCAAAGCCCTGTGTCTAGAACGAAACTCTGTTCTCCTTTATCTCACACACTGTGAGCCCGGTTGTGTGGGTTTTCTAAATCAAGCAATTCTGACACTAACAGGCTGGAATTAGCACCAGATCCCACAGGTGAAGGACTAGTTCCTCGAAATGGCTCCACTTCAGACCACAGTCAAGTCGTTGGTTCCCAGGTTACTCACACTCCTGTCTGACTTGGCTGCAAACTGTAGTTCTCTGTAACCACCTCCTTGGGTTTGTTAATTTCCTAGAACAACTCACAGAACCCAGGAAAATAGTTTCATTCAGAAATGGTTCAGTTTCAAACAGAAATCAGCCATTGCTGATTTATTGTAAAGGATGTTTTTA
This sequence comes from Antilocapra americana, assembly GCA_007570785.1. Taxonomy (NCBI): domain Eukaryota; kingdom Metazoa; phylum Chordata; class Mammalia; order Artiodactyla; family Antilocapridae; genus Antilocapra; species Antilocapra americana. The sequence continues at coordinate 6,602,993 of ML662447.1, read as the reverse complement.
ATGGAAACAGGCACATGAAGAGATGCACAGGGTGGAGTCTAGAAGGGTCCTGAGAGCACGATCTTCTGTCCCTCTGGAGTGCGGGTGTGCCATACTTCCTGCATAGATGGGTTTATCAACACAGAAACTATGAATCCCATATTTTTTAAAATGTTCATGGAGGCTTCAGCACATAGACATGATGGATCATTAGCTCAATCTCCAGCTCCTCTTGCCTCCCCAGAGGATGAGGAGTTGGGTGGAGTGGAAAGTTCCAAGCTTCTAATCATGGTTTGATTTTCTGGTCACCAGTCCCCATCCTGAAACTGTACAGGAAACCAGAGTCAACTCTTTAGAACCAAAGACATTCTCCTCACCTGGAAAATTCCAAGGGATTTGAGAGCTCTGTGTCAGGAACTAAAGTCAAAGACCAAATATTAGTATCAAAGATTTTTTTTTTAGCTTACTTCAGCCTGTTTATTTTCTATGTGCTAATTGTATTTTCTGACAAGGCAGACCAAGAGATAGCTAAGTCCAAGAGGCAGATAGGACAAAAAGCTGGGAGTATCTGTTGCCCCATCTTTTTGACACAGTTCATTGAAAGATCCTTCCCCATTAGAAGTAGTTCAATATGGGCAGGTGTGTCTTATCACTGCCATCTCCCCAACTTTTACAGTACCTGGCATATAGTGGGTGCTCAATTAACGTTGCATGATTGGGAGGATGACACAACATTTCACGCATGTCACAGCACTGAGAAGAATGCCTGGGATGAGCTAGATAATTTTCTCTTCTGTCCATTCCTCATGCATTCACTTACTGTAGAGTAGAGACCCATGCAGCTACTCTCGCTAGAGATGGCTGAAGATCCTTCTGAGTTTTTCTTCTGTTGGGGAAGCTGCTATGTGTCTGGTATCCAGCATGCCCTCGCTTGAATGATGTCATGTGTGTAGGAAGTGTCTGAATGACTTCAGTTCTCATAACAATATTTGCATCTCAAGTAGAAACAAAAGGGACTCTATTGAGTCCTTGGTAGGTGTTGGGCATCATTCATACTCACTGTTAGAAGGAGATCTCTCATTTCAGTTCTGTGGATTGGGAAGCAAGGCTGGAGAGACCAGGAGACAAGTCCTAGTTTCATACAAGGAATCCTCTGTTGGCCCAACCCTGAAACTTATGATTTTTTTTAGTGTGCAATTTTTTTCTCTATCTCCTGAGAGTGAGGGAGAGGTAAGAGATGGCATCTGCTTAGGCAGGGCCAGTGCCTTCACACCTTCTCTCTTTCTGTTTGTTTGTGGCAGGATGCTGGTTCTTCCTGTCCTCCATCACCTTCAGAAACCAATGCCCAAGAAATTTACTTCGTGGAGCTGGTTAAAGAAGATGGGACACTTGGATTCAGTGTGACTGTAAGAATTCCTAAGAGAATTTGAAAAGTAAATAGTTGAAAAGATGTTCATCTGGAGCCTTGGTGGGCATTGCACTCATATGTCAATCTCTAATAACCCAGTGCCCATTGGGTACAAGCAGCACACCAGAAGTGATGAACCAAGAAAATCTATGGGAGCTTCAGTGAGGAATAGGAGTTGAAGGTGAAATTGGGGGATTGCTGACTAACTTGGGATGAGCAGAAACTCCAAGGAGCATGCTTGGAATTAAGGTTACACTGGACAATAAGGAGAGGGTAGCAGGGTGGAGATTCAGGGACATAAGCCAAAGATGAGTGGGGTTGTCTCCAGTCATCCACAGCAGGGACACAGTGGGGCCTCATGCTCCCATGTCCAAGGCCAGGACAAAGTCAGGTTGGCACGACTTCTATTCAGGATGGACACTGCATTTGATTCCTGAGCTCCATCTGGCGGACCCTGGAGGAGTGAGGATAAAAATTGTACATAAATGATACAATCCCACTGAATCTTTATATGTATGTACACACATGCATGGAAAAATTAGAAGAAAAAGAGTTAGATCTCTGTCTAGTGATGGTACAGACCTTAGTGGTCTAATTGCAGAACACTGTGTAGTTGAATTCTACCTTTGCATATACAGATCAACACACAAGCATATGGGACAGGCCAGGCACCAGCCTTTTGGATCATAGCTGTATCCACCCTTGCTGGTCTCTGCTTATGGAGACACAAAGTAGTACATTGATATGATTCATTTCTGAGCACCTGCCATGGGCCAGTGCTGGGCTGGATACAGCACAACTCTCTCATCCTTCTCATATCGTTATACTTCTTATGAGCATCTAACCTTCCTGCTCAGTGGATAATATAGCCTAAATGAACAAGAGAATATATAAGACGGTGTCACATGGATAGGAGGTGATATGTAGAGTCGCACGGCAGATGGGGGCTCTCTGAGTCAGGGAGGTTGGGGAAGCCACTTTAGGAGGAGAACAAATGGCTGGTGAGTTTTTTTATTGTGTTTTCCAGGGTGGCATTAACACAAGCGTGCTCTGTGGAGGTATCTATGTGAAATCCATCGTTCCTGGAGGGCCAGCTGCCAAGGAAGGGCGGATCCTGCAGGGTGAAGGATGGGCTCTGCATTCTGGGGTGTGAGGAGCCCTGGTCTGGGGGTTGCAGCCTGCAAGCCTTGCCCCACTCTCACTCTGTCCCCTGTGCAAATGATTGTCTCTCTAGCTCTCAGTCTCTTCACCTGGAAAAGGAGATGATTTAACCTGGCCCACCTACCTGACATGTAACATGGGACTCAAAACATTTGTGGAACATAGGTGATTTAAAAATATTAGAGTTTTAAATCAGCCTGTGGCCATTCGGCTTTCACGGGAGAAGTAGGGCTGCCCACGGAGGATGGAGTAGGCATTGGTGGTCCTCACTTTCGTATCTGGGGAGAATACCCGCAAGCCCCCTCTCTGCCCGTCCTCAAGCCCACTGCTCTGAAGGAAGGGGGAAGTTTTCACTTCTCTCCAAAATGGCCAGAATGGAGCTAAAAAAGGCACTGAGGTCTTACCTATGTACATTTCCCCTTGAATTCCAGTGTCCCTGGCATCAGCTGGGTCTCCCTGACCTTTTTTGAAACAAAAAAATTATCCCGGAGATATGAATGTTACCTGTAAGAGACTTGCAAAAACTTTCAAAAATGGTCTCATGGGAAGTTGAGAGAAAGGACAAGGCTGTGCTTGTTGGTTGGTTTAACTACTCTGTGAGCCAATGACAGAAGTTTCTAGACCACTGGTGTGGACCACAAGGGGCCAGTACTCAGGCCCAGTCAGGGCTCCTCCCAACTTAGCTCTCTGTTCCTCCTTGAGGCTGCCTGGAGGGGTGCCAGGCAGGGTCTCCCCAAAGAGTCCCTCCTGCAGCTTGAGGAGCTCAGGGACATGACATCTTGCCCCTTCCAGGTGACCGGCTCTTGCAGGTGGATGGAGTGAGTCTGTGTGGCCTCACCCACAAGCAGGCTGTGCAGTGCCTCAAGGGCTCTGGACAGGTGAGTGCAACATTACTGGGGAGCTTCCCATCCCTCCAGAGATTTCCTGGCAACATCGAAGCTGCAGTTGCCTCTGGGTGTGAGAGGGGTAGGCAGGAAACAAACTTCAGTCTGCTTTTTTTTTCCCTTTCACATCTACCTTTTAGCAGCACTTTTCCCTGGAGGTGTGAAAGTCAGGAGGAAGCAGGCAGATGTTCCCAGGCAGGGAAGCTCACCTCCCATAGAGAGCCCTGAAAATCTTACTATCACTTGCCTAGAGTCTGGAATCAGACAGTTGGACTGAGCTGATGAAGCAAAGGGACTTCTCCTGTCTGGCTCCGGCTGTCCCCTCATACCCTCAGCTCCAGCTGTAGCTAACCAATGCCTCTATCTGCTCTCAGGGTCTCAGCACTTGCTTCAGTATGCACTGACACCCTACAGCTCCCCAAGTTCATGCCAGTGCCATCATCTTATGTAATTATAGGACACACTGTCCTGGGTGTCCTTAAATGACAATGAGGTAGAAATCAAGATGTCCAGAGCATTAACTTCTAAGTTCTCTTTCTGTGCAATATCCAGGCAGCATCTGGATGTTATTGTTCTCTGTTCCATCCTCCACCTGAGAGTGGGAGCCTCTGCTTGCCACAGTGTCCCAAGCCAGAGAGCTGAGATCTCTCTCTTGGCAACTGAGCAATTGGCAGAAATGCAGAGGACCCCTGGGGCCTCCTCTGGCAAATAGAGGCAAGGAAGGGCCTCCTTTTGCTTCCTTGCCCAAAGCATTCTTCTAGTTTGTGGTGAGATTTACTTGTCTTGATGACCATGGTTGACATATCTTGAAAGCAGAGTCATCATTTATTAGTATTCACTATTCTTTAGAACTTTGCTAAGGGGCATGCTTAGAGAATGTATTTGGCCAACCTGCTAGTGGTGATGACAGACAGCAACTGTCACTCTGGGGTCACAGGCTTGGTGCTGAATGACCATTGCTGTAGGAGGATGCTGGCAGGGTCGGGTTCCCTGAATGGAAGCTTAGAATTTCTCAAAAGCTTCCAGGTGATGTTTAGTCATGAGATCATGCTCTGGTTAATGGGAGCATACATTGCGGGGGAGAAGGATGGGAAACTGAACAAGAAAGAAAGAGCGGGGGCGGATTGACATAAGCCTGGGATACTGCCCCAAGGGGTTGAATTTTAGGTGATGGAAAACACTGGAGACTTTTAATCAGGAGTGTTTTACGTTCAACTCATGCCTTATTTTAACCCACCAATAACCTTGAGGGGAACGGACTGAAGGAAGAGGAGATAGGGTCCAGGACATCAAGTGAGAGGGCACTTGCTCCAGTTCAGCTGGCCATTGGCAATAGGAGAGGGAATGGAGAAGGGAACGTGGTGAGGGGTGTTTCTGGTGGAGAAGATGCAAGCCTTGGAAGCTGGGTGTGTATTTGGAGGGTGGAAGGAAGAGAGCTGGCCTACTGCAAGTGTAGCCCCTGGGAGGTTAGTTGAGGGGCAGGTCTGGGTTCTGAGACAGCAAAGGCAAGAATTGGAGTGTTTTAGGCAGAATGAGGAGGGGGCAGGGGGGGTGAGCAAGACAAAGAAGATGATCTGGCCTTGAATATACTGAAATGGAAGTACATGCATTACTTCCAGGAACATATGTCCAATAGACAGTTGGAAGTGTGACTCTGGACCCCAACAAACAGGCTAGATTGGAGGCTAGAGGGATTTGAGATTCAAATGAGGCAGCTACTGAAGTATCAAAAAAAATTATGAAGCATTTGCAGTGTGGAGGGAGAGCCTCCTTGTTGCCATATGAGGTGTAAATTGAGTTCATCCACCCACACTTCTAGGTTGCAAGACTGGTCTTAGAGAGAAGAGGCCCCAGGATTGCACAGCAGTGTCCTTCTGCTAATGACAGGATGGGAGATGAGTGCACTGCTGTTTCCTTGGCAACAGTCTTGCCTGGAAGGCCCGCAAGCAGTGTCTCGGCGACAGATGGTGAGAGGAGAGAGAATTGAGTGTTACTATTGTCATGTCATCCTGTGCTGCTTTTGAATTGTCATTTCCAAAGGGAAAGCAGGGAGGCTTCATCTGGGTTTTCGAAAGATAATGAGCAGTGGTGGTTATAATGGGGCCGACTTTCTGATGTGATGGAAGGCAATCTAATGAAATATTTCTGGGGAAAAAATGCATTGTCCAAAATATGATGACCAGGTATAACTCTGCCCCAAAGCCTTCTGAGATTTTCTGATCAGCTGCTGGAATGCTTGTGTATAAGTGTTTGGGGTTGAAATTGAAATGAAAGCGTCATGCCTTTTCTGACCAAGTGTCCATATTTCAGCCAAGATTTTTGTGGCAAAATCTGAGGAATGCTGAGGTGGGTGAAAGAGGAAGGTGCTCAGAAACCTAGCCTAGTTATTAGCATTTAAAAAAGCAAACTCACAATCAGATTACAGGGACACTATAGCACATCTTCTGACGGGTTGCCTTTCTGTACTTCCCTATGGTTTTGTTTCCTGCTAGGAAGACACTTATTCCCTTAAAATATCATGATTTGGAACTTAATTGCTTTTCAACCCCTTAATAGAGATTTTTCTGAAGGCATAAGTCAGGCTGAATACACGTGGTGGAGGAGGGAAGGTGTGTGCATAAAAAAGCCTGCTTCCTCTTTCATTGTTCCTCAGCTCACTCCACTGAGGACCTTTGAAAAAGTGAATACAGAATGAGCTACAGTGGTCAGATGATGATGATGGTGAAACTGGTCATGTGACATACTTGAACCTAATTGCTTCAGACATTTTTCTTGCCCCAAATCTGAGTTTATAAATTAGTGCTCTGTCCCTCTATTGGGGTGGTACAGGCAGACTAGGGAAGGCCTAGAGACCTCTTTGGCTGCCAGATTATAAAAGTTGCTACATCTGTGTCTACCTTGCGTGCCCAGAAGCATTTGTTTTGTCTATGGTCAGTTCATAAGGCTAAACAAAATGGCAGCAAAAACATGTTCATAGTGTTGGCCATAATTATTGTCATGGTCTAATTATTCCAAAAGTTTTTTTCAAGTACACTGAAACATGACTGGGTTTCTAAAAGGGTAACAGGAATATATGAGATAAAGTTTTATTAAATTATATGGGTCTATTGTAGATGGCTATACATTGTAACTTTACATATGACTTTGTTGGCTATCTATAATTACTCTGTCCAATATGGTAGCCACTTGCCCATGTGGCTATTGAATACTTGAGGTGTGGCCAATCCAAATTGATTAAATACACACTCGAGTTTTAAAGATTTAGTTCATAAGAAGAATGTAAAATACCTCATTAATAATTTTTTTCACATTGATTGCATGTTGAAAAGGTAATATTTTAGATATGTTGGGTTAAACTTTGAAATTCCATATGTAGTTTGCATATGCAGCTCACATATTTCTATTGGATGGCATTGACCTATAAAATGTATAATAGACTCTGTATAAAAGTGAACAAAATGAAATCTTTTAACATAAAACAGAAATAATTCATCTATTTGACAATTTGAATTTTGAGGCTGGCAAATTTCATCTGTAATTTGCTGAAGGATGGATCTCATTCACATCTCATGATACAGGCCCCAGGTTTGAAGTCAAGCTAAAAAAGAATGCCAGTGGTTTGGGATTCAGTTTTGTGCAGATGGAGAGCGAGCACTGCGGCCACCTCAAGAACGATCTTGTGATGATTAAGCGGCTCTTCCCTGGGCAGCCGGCGGAGGAGAACGGGGCCATTGCAGTTGGTGACATTATTCTGGCTGTGAATGGAAGGTCCACAGAAGGCCTGGACTTCCAGGTGGGAGGACATGAGGGATGCATTCCTGTTTGTGGACTAAGGTTTGTGGGCTGAGAACATTCCGTTCAGGGCCACCCACCCTCAGTGAGGAATACTGTGGGCTACTGGAAATCACACCTGGAGTCTGAGCTTGAACCACATAAAGAGAGAAAATGGCAGAACATCCTCATATGAAAGTTTTCATCCTAATTCTTAAGTATCTGACCTTGAGTAAGCCTTGTTTTGAGTTAGGTTTGTAATGAAACTCAAGATAAAACTCTGACTTCTGCACTAAAGGTTTCCTAATACTCACTCCCAGAGGTGGGCATGAAGTTTCAATGGGCCACTGTAGGTCCTTTTCTACCCACTTTCCCATTTCTCTATTAAATTTACAGCTTTGACATGTAGAGTTGTGTAAGTTGTTGTGTTTATGATTAAAAATGTAATAAAAAATAAAATAAAAACTGGACACTAAAGGAGAAGAGGGAAGCAGAGGATGAGATAGTCAGATGGCATCATTGACTCAATGGACATGAATCTGAGCAAATTCCAGGACATAGTGAAGGACAGAGAAGCCTGTGGCGTTGCAGTCCATAGGGTCACAAACAGCTGGACATGACTTAGTGATTGAACAACAACAATGATGTTTATAGCATAACATCTCAATGAAATATTGTACATATCAGTCAAGGTCCTGGCAGAAATTGGACCATTTGAGAAAGCTTAATAAAGGCGTGGAGGTTGTTGGGAAACTCAAGAGAAAGTGTAGAGCCCTGGGGCTGAGAAGAGAGGATGCAGTTATCTACCCTCTCTCCCAAGTCCAGAGGGAGTGGGTAGAAGTAGTTACCAAAGCAGAGAGACTGAATGAGCTGGGTGAAGTAGACTTGCTGACATGAGCTATGAAATTAGCTGAGGAATATCATTATTCCATGATAACCCCATGGGCAGGAAAGCAAACCTGAACCTCCCCCTCTTCCTCAGATCTGATCCCTGCTCACCTAGTCGTTGGCTGAACCCAGCAGAAAGCTTCTCTATAGCCCATGATGCAGGTCTACCTGCGGGGCACAGAGCAAGGTGCATGAAGCAGGGATGGGGAAGGGTGGAGAATCCTCAGAACAAGATTAGAGGGGGAATGTCTTCATCCATCCTGCATCCTTCATCTGATCCAGGAACTGTCCTCCGAGAACTGCTGCTGGGCCAGCAACTGTATGAGGAACTGAAGACACACAAACGGATAGTTTGTAGGGTCTCAGAACTCGTGGGGCTAGTGGGATAGACAAGAGTACAACACTCCCTGTGGGAAATAAGTGTCATGAGAGAGAAAAGCTCCTGCTCCACTGCTTGCACAAGGGAGCTAGGAAGGAGCCCCTTCTGTGGTAGTCCATTGTAGCTGGGGGTACTGAGTAGGATCTGGATCAGTGGTTCCCAGGTAGGGGTGAAATTGCCTCTTGGGACATTTGGTGAAGCCCAGAGACACTTGTGGTTGTCACAGCTAATGGTATCTAATGGGTAGAGACCAGAGATGTTGCTCAACATCCTGCAATGCACAGGACAGCTCTGACAACAAAGTTATTCAGCCTAAAATGCCAGTAATGCTGAGACGTTGAGAAGTCCTGGTCTAGTTAGGTAATAAGAGCTCCTCAGACAACCTCACGCCTGGAGCTTTGAGAGGATGGCTTGGAGCAAGAGGTTCACTATGGTGGGAGCTACAGATGTGGGTGCAGAGAGGAGAAAGTGGGAGAGAGACAGCAAGTAAGACCAGGTTCTGGGTGCTGTGCTTATGCTGAGGGTGAGGTGAGCCTGAGAAGGGGTTCAGCAGCAGAAGAACTTGATGATATCTGCATTTTGGAATGATTGCTCATTAGCAATGTAGAGGAAGGGAGGTGGGTGAGGGTGGACGAGACAGGGAGCAGAGAGGAGGTCACTGCATTGTCACAGGTGAGAAGTTCCTAGGGCCTGAGCTGAGCCTGGGCAGAAGCTTGGGGCTGAGGGTCAGGCTTTAGAGATTGGGGTGGTGGTGTTTATGTGACTGATAGCTCCTGATATGAGCAGGGCAGAGAAGTCATGAACATTGAGATGGAAAGAGTCATTTGCTAGAATCACTCTTTCTCTCTGAAGAAGAGGCATCAGTATTGGCAGATGCTGCTGTGAAAAGGCCCTGAACAGACCTTGTTCACTTAAAGCTCAGCATTGGCTCATCATTTTGGGGCCTTGGATCCATGCATTTGGGGAAGTCAGGCCCATAGCAGTGCTCTCCAAAGTTCCCTGCAGCCAAGAAACAGAACGAGGTAGGCAGAGGAGGGGCCAGAGAGATAGTGGGGGACACAGAGGAGGATACCCTCACAGCCAGAACAGCCCCATAATTAACCATAGATTTTGGTTTCTGGTAGGAGGTGCTCCACTTACTTCGAGGAGCCTCACAGGAAGTCACGCTCCTGCTTTGCCGACCCCCTCCAGGTGCGCTGCCTGAGATGGACCAGGGCTGGCAGGTAAGGGTTGCTGCCCTCTGCTCTCTCCACATGCATCACGTTCAGGCACCCTTTTCTTGTCTGGTGGGTCCTAAGAAGCCTAACTTTTGCCTTCAATAGGGTTCAACGCCATCTTATTTCACTGGAGTAGGAATGTAGCTCACCACCCTAACCTCAATTAGTCTATGACAAGTTCATAAGGCTCTATCTGTCTCTTCCTCTCCCTGCTTCTGTCTCTCCCAATATTTGGGTCTTCCCATAGTTGGTTACATATTTAAATCTTGACTGTGAAACTTCCAGAACTGGGTTCTCTGGCATCAGAGGCAGCCAGGCATCAGAGAGGGGAAACCAAGAGCAAGGAGAGTACATATAAAACCAGACAAAGAGGAGGTAAGAATTTCCATTCTGAAGAATGAAATGAAAGGAAAAAATAGGAAGGATCTAAGTCTACCCTTCTAAACATGAATTAGGCATGTATGGTTTGGTGCAGAGAAGAGAGGCATTGGAATCTGGAAAATTCAGATTGTTATGTATGCCTGTATTAGGTTCTTGGGAGAAATATAACAAATAGGATATGTGTGTGCATGTGTGGAGAGAGAGAGAGAAAGAGAGAAAGAGATATTAAGGAACTGACTCAGGTAATCATGGGGCTTCAGTTCAGTTCAGTCTCTCAGTTGTATCTGACTCTTTGTTACTTCATGGACTGCAGCACACCAGGCTTCCCTGTTGTGGGGCTTGGCCAGTCTAAAGTCTGTGAAATAGGCTGGCTGACTGGAAAACTAGCAGAGAGTTGATGTTACAGTGTGAATCTTAAGGCAGTCTGGAGGCAGGACTCATTTTTTCTTGGAGATCTCAGTCATTTTTCTCCTAGGGCCTTCAGCTGACAGAATGAGGCTTTCTCACATTATAGAAGGTTATTTGCCTCACTCAAAGTCTACTGATTTATCAACAACTCTCATTTAAAAAATACCTTTAGAGTCACATCTAGATTTGTATTTGAACAAATATCTGGGTACTATGGCCTAGCCAGGTTGACACTTAGCATTACCCATCATACTGCCACCTGTTGAGTCTCCAGGACACAGAGTCTGTGATAGAGACTGGAGTTCAGGAGATGTATGGGGACAGCTCTTCGAAACACCCTTGTGAAGGTGAGAGAAGCAGGGCTGGGCGGCAGGGGAAGTAAATGAGCTTCAGCTGCAATAGGGGCTTCAGCTGATCCCAAAGGGAACTCTGAAGCTGAGATGGCCCCTCAGAGCTGTCCTTAACTGGAACAAAAGAGCCTGTACTTTTGCTATCTGCTCCAAACAGCACTGGGGTATGAGCTTCCCAAGGGAGGGGCCTAACTTTGGCTGAGGCCGTTCCCTTAAGCTGAACACAATTCCTGGGGAGGGGCTTGCTGTGAGCCACCAGTAACCAGCAGACCTCTCTCATGGAGGAGGGTCTGTGTAGACACCCTGGAATCATCTGTACCTGCTCTGTTTGCTGCAAGGACCTTAGACACTTGCCTAACTTTTCTAGGTCTCTGATTCCTCACCGGAGATGTGGATAAGCCGTGTATAAAATTAATCACTTATCACTGAGGGTGACAGTTGGTAGAGACAGCACAGGGACTTGGTGACCCACATATTCGTGACGCTTGGACTCTAAGAGGTCATTTTATACCAACTTTGGTGAGACAAAAGCTATAGGAAGGAAATCAGAGAGCTGCTAGTTTGGAAAAGAAGGTAGATGATAGCAATTGTGTTAAGCAAGTGAACAGGGTGGGAGAGGGTCACATTTCACACACTCAAAGATCATCAGGCCAAGGGGCTGGTACCCTGTGTGTTTGTTCAGATATCTGGTAAATGCCAAGGAAACAGTTGTCCTGTCCTGGAGAAGATCTTCTACCAGAGAACCCAGAAGTGTCCAACGGAGAGGGTTTGAGGCAAGGAATGGTGGGCATGCTTCTTCTCTCCTCATACCTGAGGGCCACATGGAAGAAGAATTTTCATTCATTCACTTGGCTCCAGAGGTCGATTGAAGACCAAGGAAAGGAGACTTTAGTTTAGAACTAGAATAGTTACAAGAAGGAGGCAGCTATACAAACATCTGGAGTTAGGTCATTTCAGGCAGAAGGAACAGCAAGTGCAAAAGCTCTGAGATAGGAATGACCTAGATTTTTGAAGGGCACAAAGATAATGATTGTGCCTGGACAGTAGTTAATGAAGGGAACTGTGGAAGGGGAAGAGTTATAGAGGGGGTTGGGAACCACATCATGTAGGGCTTATAGGTTTTGATAATGTGCTGATTCCATCGTGGCTGCCATGGGAAGCCACTGGGCTGGGGAGGTGGGAGGATGAAGGGTGAAGCAGAAATGTGGCCTCATCTGGTCCACACTTTGGAGAGGTCACTTAGGTTGCTGGGAGAGATGGAGTGGAGCAGGTAATCTGGCAGTGATTCAGGTAACATACTGTGTCTTAGACTCGGGCTGTAGCCAAATAGCTGTACAAAGGAGTCAGATTTAGGATACTCTGTGAGGTAGAGCCCATTGGATGATTTTTGGATTAGACATTGGTGTAAAGATTGGGAGTAGAGTTGGCTCAAGTAACTGAATGAATGGTGGTACCACTTATCAAGATAGGATGTGCTTGGAGGGAGCAGTTTAAGGTATGTGGAAAGAAACAGTAGTTCTTGATAGCATGTAAACAAATGTTTATAAAGCATTCAATGGAGATATCTGCTAGGGTTGGAAAATGTGAAATTGAAATTACCAGCAAGTAATGCCACTGAAAGCTGTAAATTTGATGAGATCATCTTGGGGAGGAATACAAAAAAAGTCAAGAAGAGGGCTGAGAAGTGAGTGATGCGACACCCCTACACTGAGTAGTCTGGTCCAAAGAAATGAGATAATGCAATAGACTGAGAAGGAGCCTTGGAGGTGATTCGGATAAGGGTGGAGCTTAGGGTAAACTCAGTGTTTAAGTAGAGTAAATGGGTAAAGGACATTCTCAAGAAGGAGGAGGGTCCAATTATTTTGAACGTTACTGAGAGTTAGAGATGAAGACAGAGAATTATCTTTTGGCTTTAGAAAGATGTAGGTAATTAGAGATCCTAATTAGATATCTTTCAGCTGAGTTATGGGGACGGAAGCCTGGTTTGGGTGGGTGCAAGGAAGAAGAGGTGGACACAGAAATAGCAAGTCTAAGCACTCATTTGAAGAGCACAGAAAAGGGGTGTAATGGTACCATCTGGTACGAAAGCAATATTTAGATTTTGCTCAATGTGCACCATGGACCCAATAATCTGTAGTATTTTTTTCTTTCTTTTTTTTTTTTAGACACCTGTGCTCACAGCAGACAAAGAATTCACCAGGGCAACACGCACTGACTTGGAGCTGAGCCCCAGCCTGGATCAAGAGGACAGCCAGAGGGACAGTGCCTCCCCAGACACAGGGGAAGGCCTGTGTCTCCGGCCAGAGTCTTTCCAACAAGCCACCCAAAAGGCACAATGGGACCAAGACATAGAGAGACCCTGGGCCACTTCCTTGACTGGTCCTCGGGATTCCTTCCCTCATTTATGCAGACTTCACCAAGAAATGGAGGCATCAACATTGGCTGTCTCTTTGGAGAAGGATTTGAGGCAAAACTGCGATTCAGTTTGTGATATCAGGAGACTTGGAAAGTAAGGCCCAGTCCATTTGCAGACTTATTGTAAATTGTATGCATGTCATTGCTAGAAATTACAAGCAAGCAATTAATAACATGGCTCAGATGCTTGCTGGGCCAGGAGGGTTCTGGGCATTTGGAGGGGAGGAGAAAACAAGAGAAACATGAAATCTGGGGCCACAGTAACAACAACTTGTGAGATTTTGGGAAAGCAAACCCCACCAGTATCCTTGGAGACTACAGATGGCAGGCCTTAGGATTTCCTCACATACAAACCTTTGTTCTGCATCTCTCATGGCCTCTTGAAGCTTTGTGGTAAGAAAGAGTTTCCCTTGTGTGCATCATTACTTCTATAGCTAATATGATGCTTTATAATCAGCAGAAGCTTAAAAAAAATACTACATCTTCAAAACCAGACTGAAACCTTCATTTTAAAAAAAGATTTATTTATTTAATAGTATTTTTAAATACTATTTAATAAATATGCCTGGGTTTATTACTCTGAGGCATGTAGGATCTTCCTGTATCAGGGATCAAACCAGTGTCCTTGCACTGCAAGACAGATTCTTAACCACTGGATCATGAGGGAAACCCTATACTGTTCATTTTAATAGCCATTTGTTTTTAGCTTAGTTTACATTTTTGTGCTCATCCACCCCTGAGTATTTCCACTTCTCAGTCCTGTTCTGATGGAAAACAAACTGTTTCATTCAGTTTGATGAGTATTTACTACACATATCCAAGATGCTTGGAAACCTGTTAGAAGCAAAGAGACAGGTATGGCTACAGAGAGAGGGTACGATTGTGCTCCTAGGCATGTTGTTAGTTAGATGCATGGGCACAAAGCAGCCAAACAATGGGGAACAATGTTTCAGGTTTGACATTGTATAAACCCACTGACATTAAATGGCTCTTAATTGCTGGCATCCTAGAGGCTGATAAGGGCAAATCTATAGGGACTAGTAGGTGACACGAACTATAAAGCAGTTGGGGTAATGCAATTAGACAGGGTTCGATCTGTGACAGACAGAAGCCAGGCATGTTTCCTAGAAGCATCCAGATAGAATTTTTAAAAAGTATGCTGTATTGTGCCAGCCAAACAAAATTCAACTATGTTAGCTTCTCCTCCAAAAGAACCTTAGCTTGCGCTTAAACCCATATAGTTAGTAACTTCCTCTAAGGAGGAAAAGCATGGCACATGACCAGCAATCTCTGGACACAGCTCCCCCAGCTCCTGGGTAGGGTCAGAATTAGGATTCCAAGGTGGAATTGTAGTTCTTTGTGGATCTCCCTTGAATGTCCACAGTTCAGTTCTGAAGTGACTCCCCCAGGTAACTGTCTCTTTGTTTCTGGCATCCACGAGTGAAGTTTTCTTTCTGTAGTTTATATCAAAAAGATCACTGACTTCTTGATCATATAGCCTTGGTTTCAGCGCTACTACTTACTAGTATGTCTAGAGAATTGATTTCTCTGAGCTTGAGGCTTCTCAAATGTTAATGAAGACCTCGGTAACTCCAAAGTGTACTGTGGCCTTCAAAAGAAATAATACATGCAGAGCGCTAACCCAGGGCCTGGCACACAGTAAGAACTCAACACAAGTCAGTTTTCCTTCCCTTTCCTGACCCATTTCCAGTTAAAGACAGATCCCAATCAATTGAAATTCCCAGCAAACTGCCAGATCATACCATCTACCAGTGGTTACTCCTACAGTCAAGTGGCTGCCAGCACCCTTTCACACCTAGAGTGTTCATGGAGAAGATGAAATTTTACTTTTCTTGCCCCATTCTCTTCTTTTACCACACTGTACACATACTACTGCCATATAGTAGTAGATCTCTGTAAAACATGTAAGAAAGCAATACAGTATTTGACTTCCTATGCCTCTTCTTGCCTCACCTCTCTTTTCCCACATCCACAAGCAAACCCCAGGTCAGAGCTCCAAGAGCAGTTGGGAGCTTGGGTGGAAGGGTGGATGGAAAGGCAGTGATTCTCCCTGAGGTAATGGCCAGAATTTCACCCTGGAGATCACCAACCCTTCTCCAGACACCCAGCGGCTTTGCCTCTTGCCTCTCAGGCTGATGGTCTCCCTGGATCCCCCTCCTGGTGGGGCCGGTAGCTAGAGTCCCAAATCCAATCTGGAGAGCATGGAGATTATTAGAAAGATTGGAGGAGCCCAGTGGTGGATGGTGACGTGTGGACAGCCAGGCGTTGCCCTGTCGTCACCTGCTTCTTGGCAGGGAAGGTAGGACAGGTTGGCTGGGGGAGGGGAACAGAGTGGGCCTGGGCACCAGGCTGGATTTCCTGTCCTTTGGTAAAGCTTCCATGATGTTCCCTCCCTATATTTATAAGGAAACACATTTTTCTACACAATTTGGTTGAGTAGTTTAAGGTTTTAAACCAATTTTTTCCTAAAAGTGCTTAGAGATTTTAAAATATTTTCTTAAAGTGAATGTCCTTACATAATATAGTCCCTTTTTGAGCACATGAGTGTGTGTATATTTACATGAAATGGACATTTACTTGAATCCTGTATCTCTCGTGAGCAGAAAGGGTTTCTCTGATAGCAAAACTCAGATTGAGAGAGCTACTCTGGCTCTACTGGAAGGAGGGCCAACCGTATGAGTGTTTGGGAGCTCTTGGCTATAGGGAGTTGCCAGCGCTGATTTTAAGGGAAAGGCATATTGCAGAAAAGGGAATGGGAGGGCAGGGGATACTGACAAAACCAATCTGTTGATATAGGGGTGGGTAAGGAAGCTAATAAAGAAGGACATGTGTATTTGGTACGAAGATCAACCTGTCTGCATTTCTTTTAGATTTTCCTACTCATCTTCTCTAACCAGACTCTCTACAGATATTTTCTGAGTACCTTCTTTGCATGTTGGAAGCCCTATGCAAAATGCTCTGTCATCTTCATGAACTGCTCTTTCTAATCAAAATGGAGTGTGTGGTGACCTTTGGCAGCCCCTGGAAGCCTTATTCTTTCACCATTGCTTCTGCATCTTCGTCGCCAGACAATGAGCCTTGCCATTCTTCTGCTTCCTATGTCACGCAGGGAGTAAATGTCACTCCAGCTAGCTACCTCTCCAAATAAGCACTTTTGCAATGCTCAGAAAATGTCCTGATATTTGCACTAAGTGCTTTGAAGGTCACTTGCTTGAGTTGTTCTGAGCCTCTTGCTTTGGCCCTTTCCATCTAATTCCTCTGTTGAAAGAACTATAATCATACTAGTAATCACGGCCTCCTCCATTTACTGAGAACTTACCCTGTACCAGGAGCCGTGGATGGCTGTATCAGAATTATTTAACTTAAGCATTCCAACACTCCTATAAGTTTCTTGACCTTCCCATTTTTTCAGATGAAAAAACTGAGGCTCTAGAGAAGTTAATAAACTTGCCTGAGGTCTGACTGTCTTCCCATATGAAGCACGGGTCAGACTCTGCTTTTGATCCATGTCCTCTGGCTAGTCCCCCCACCATCTCCTGGATAACACTCTCGCCCACTCTCACTGTAACATCTGTGCTGCAGCACTAACTACCTGATTGTAACATCTGTTCACTGCTCACTCTTCCCATTAAATCATGGACTCCTCAAGGGCAAGGGCCGTGCCCTGTTCACTGTTCACCTCCCGGCCCCAGAGGAGTCTCTGGCAGGAACTGTTTGAAGCCTAACTGGCTTGCCTGTGACATGTCATGACCAGCATCCTGAAGGCAAGGGAAGGTGGGGAGCAGGATTTGTGATCAACCCTGGAAGACACGTGGATTTCTGTTTTCTAGTCCTGAACTGTACAGTGATAATGAGGAACGAGACATGCACTGTCCACCTGGGACCCCTTCTCCTACCTCGGAGGATGAAGTGTATCTTACTATCAACCCTTCATTGGGAGATCAGCTACCCTGTGGAGAATGTTTGGAGGCAGATTCAGGGACCATTCCCCTACCACAGTTCTGTTCCTGAGGTACTTTCTCACAGTTTTTGCCTCCAGAAGTGTCCCATGAGAGTGAGAGCGAGTGGGAAGACTTCGAGGAGGCTGAGGACCCAGATGATGGTGCCCTCAGGTGGGTAGCACTCTGGGCGGCATGGGGCTGGGCTAAACTCTTCTAGAAGGAGTCCGTGTCTCTACTTTGGCTGGGTGATGGTCTATGGGCATTACAGCATTCCCCTTGCATCCCCTTTGGGGTCACACCTCTTCGTGGTACTTATCATAGTCCATGTTCCAAGGCAACAACCCTATGCCCTGATACATCACCCTATACCGATGACACATTCAGGACTTTCCCAGGGTCATTAGTAAGTAAGTGATGGAGTCAGAATTCAATCCCAGGCCTCCCACTTCACGGACCCCCTGCTCAGTGCTCTCCTTTGCTGCCTCCAGCACGTGGCCAGGCCCACTATCTCTCATCTCTCTCTCTTTCAGTGGGTTACTTTGTGTGCTTCTGCCTTCCCTTGGGCTCAATGTATTTCAGAGAAGAGTCTCGGTAACATGTAATGTGGCCCTTCTCAATAGCCCCTGTGGTTTTAACACAGTGAGCCGTTTATTGATCAAGAAAGCCAAACTTTTTACACAAAGTGCTACCAGAAGCCGGGACTGGATGACCAGGCTGGAGTCAGATCAGACTGATGAAGACATGGGAGGAGTAAGTGTCACAAAAACTGTCAGACTACAAGTAGGGAGGGTTCAACTCTCAAATTCTGTTCATGTGCCTACAACACAGGTAGTTCCAGTATTTGAAAAATGCTGAATGTTTAAGGAGCTTTCACATCAACACATTTTCATGACACACTGAAACTTACCAAGGCACTGGCTGTGAAGATTTAGGTATAACTGAAACACACTCTTTCACTTTCATTTCACTGTGTCCCAGCTACATTTTCATCACAACTGATTGAACTGGACTCTCAAAGGACAGAGGCAGGCAAGCTGATAAGGTGGGTGGATATTTGAAATTCAAATATGACAAATGGGCTGGTTCTTATCTGAAATAGGAAGCAACACGTTAATAGAGAGCATGACATGGAGGCTTTGAAAACCCTGCATGCCATTTATGGGAAAGTTGGACACTCTGACAACTTTAGGAGAGATGCATTATGGGTTCCCAAAAGTGTATAGCAAGCAAAGAGCAGCTTATACGTGGAGGGCAATCTTCTCAGAGGGTTCTCCTCAGGGCTGGGGAGCTAAAAGAAAATAGGGTGAGCAGTGCTTTGAGGAAACAGTTAAGGACCAAAAGTGTCAGTATTTATGAAATGTCCTAGGAGATCTGCAGCGCCCTGAAGGGAGGAAGCAGAGATCAGAGTTATGAGAGCATGGCTCCAAGCTAGGCTCCGCCACTCACTGACTAAATGACCTGCAGCAAGCGACTTTTAAACCATCTAGTGAAGTGAAGTGAAGTGAAAGTCACTCAGTCATGTCCAACTCTTTGCAACCCCATGGACTGTATAGTTCATGGAATTCTCTAGGCCAGAATACTGGAGTGGGTAGTCTTTCCCCTCTCCAGGGGATCTTCCCAACCCAGGGATCGAACTCAGGTCTCCTAAATTGCAGGCGAATTCTTTACCAGCTGAGCCACAAGGGAAGCCCCTTTAAACCACCTAAGATGCAGCTAACTGACTGCCACGTGGAGATAATGAAATCTACCTCGTGCTGTTCCTGGGAAGGTTAGAGGATGATTTGAGTCATGTGTTTAGCACACTGTAGCATGTAGTAAGAACTCAAAAAGTGTTAGCTACTTTTGCTCATAAATCATAAAGGAGGAAATTACCGCAGTGAGATGATGCAACCTTATTAATGCATTCAGTACACTGTCTTTCTTTTTTCCCTTATAGACAAAGAACTTCTGCCTGAGCATGGGGTGTGAGGTGGGGGTGAGGAGAAGCACTGGTTTATGGCAGAGATGTCAGGATTCAGGGTGGACTGAATAGCCCTCAGATGGACGATGGCTTGGGGTGTAGTTAAGCTGAGTCCTGTCATGGTCACTTATTCTCCCTGCTGACAGGTGGGCCTGTGGGTGGTGCGTGTTAGGGTGTTAGTTCCTAGCCTGGGCTCCATGGAGCTGCCCACAGATGTGCTTCAAGACAGGTGCGGAGCTCTACAGTTAGACTGTTGACTTGCTGCATCTTTTGGAAAAAGTAACTCTCAATATTCTCCAAGTTCTCCAGGAGAATAAATCTCCCAAAGGTTAAGGGCCTCTGTTGTATACATTTTCTCTTTCATCCTGGAAGTACGGAGAAGTTTTGGAGGGTATAATGGGACTTTGCTTATGGATGGAGTCACACATCCTTTAAAATTGTGTAACCAATTATTTTATTTGGTTCTTTTAGATAGTAAGACAGTAATAGTATATAGGAACTTCCGATAAATGACTTAATTGAATCTTCATTTTAACTTTGAGTGGTATTCTTATTCCTCTTTTTTAAACAGAGCTTAGAAGGTTTATTTAATTTGTCTGAGATCATGCAGCTATGAGGGGCAGATTCACACCGCTGCTGTCTGATTACCCTTTTGGCTTATTTTAACATTTCCCTTAGAATGTGCCTGTCCACGTGGACTTACATAACACACGCATCTTTCCATCACGTGTCATGCGTCCTCCTGCTCCTCTCTTCTGAGGCTAAAACAACCACTGCTGTCCAGTAAGATTAAAAAGACAATTGAACTGTTCTGTTTAGGGAAGGCTGCTTGCCAAATGGCAAAACAACCCAATAAAAGCTGCTATTGTTTTAGGTGAACAGAAACAGTGGGGCAATCTCCAGAGGTAGAACCCGAGGGTTTCTGCCTGGATATCCTTCTGACCCTGATCACATGGAAGAGCCTCAGATGTTGGTCTAAAGAATGTACCCACATACTCTACAATTAGGAAGGAGGCCAGCAGGGCTCTGAGAAGGTGACCTGGGGTGGAAGGTCTGGCCCACTTAAGTAAATTAAAAGAAAAAAAAAGCATGCCTGTCACTTCTGAAACTCATGTTTTGAATGATTGTGACCCTCTGTAGTTTTGGCGTTTATGTTGAAAAAAGCTCTGCATGTGTGTGTGTGTGTGTGTGTGTGCATGCAGGCACATGCATGTGCCCCTGTGAGATCAAAGTGGGACTTCCTCTGGTGAAAGAATTTGAGAATCAACCTCTCACATCAAGATAAACCGATAAAGGGTACGTTGTCACTGTACCACAAGTGTGCACTGGTCACACTTTCTGTGACACATGCTTTGTTGAAGCTGGTACTTTTGGGTTCTCCATTGGTTGAAGGAGTTTCCATGGTATTCAAAGTGCCCCTGGATCCCTTGAAGGGATCTGATGAGAGACTTGGCTCAAAGGCCATGCCGCTGCTGCTACTAAGTCACGTCAGTCGTGTCCGACTCTGTGCGACCCCACAGACGGCAGCCCACCAGGCTCCCCGTCCCTGGGATTCTCCAGGCAAGAACACTGGAGTGGGTTGCCATTTCCTTCTCCAGTGCATGAAAGTGAAAAGTGAAAGTGAAGTCGCTCAGTTGTGTCCAACTCCTCCCGACCCCATGGACTGTAGCCCACCAGGCTCCTCCATCCATGGGATTTCCCCAGGCAAGAGTACTGGAGTGGGGTGCCATTGCCCTCTCCCAAAGGCCATGGGAGTAATATGTCTTGTTATCTGTCTGTGTTTTTCCCATGCAATTCTAAACGGTTATACATTCTTTTAGGAATATTTTCCTTTTTGGGCTCTGATTCTAAAAATTATAGGAAAGAAAAATAAGATGGGACCCTCTAAGAAAAAAGGAAGTGTGAAATGGCAGATTCACTATTACTAGATAGCCACCACCATAGCAAGAACTAAAATCCTAAAACTTGGAGCTATCAAATGTACAGAAGAAACAGACTTGGTGGACCACAGTGTGAGCTAAGGAACACTGAGTGCTGAATAACAGGGGACTTACGGAAGTCAGTGCCTCCACGTGGGGGAAGAGGCCAACTTCACAAGTAGACCTGAAATAGCTGGAAAAGAACTTAGATTCCAAATTCACTTCATCTACTAAAATTATATACAGTTTGATTTAAAAAAAAAGCATAGGAAAACTGGTAGAAAATAGATTCTGGTTTTATCAGATCTACAGAGGCATAGTAACTTCCTCTGGTAGCCTGCAATAGACAAAGTGTATAACAAACAAGAATTGCACAGTTGATGATATTGGAAAAGTTAAAACTTCTGTTTAGTAACAATGACAAAATTAATGTCAAAATAGGAGCAGTGGATAGGGAAAACATTTACATAATTGTGAATGCAGATTAATATCTATAATATTTAGAAAGGTCATTATAATTTATAATAGAGTAATAAAGTATTTAAACAGACAACGTATATGATGAAAATATAAACGGTAGACACATTCTAATAAAAAGTAGTGAATGCTGATATATAAATTTGCATCCACCACATTTGCAAAATTTAAAAACTACTATCCAATATTGGCAAAATTTTGGTGATTTTGGTATTCTCAGAAATATCAAAAGCCATAAAGATACTTATGCCCAATGACCCAACAATGATATTCCTGAGAATTTACCCCAAAGAAATAATTCAGAATAAGAAAATGTCTGTTTAAGTTGTTCGTCTCATTATTCTTGATTAAAACACAACTAAAAATGGCTAGAATGCCTTGGAATATATCAGTAATAATATTAAAAACAATTATTTTTGGTAAAAAAGAATAGAATAGAAATGGTAATAAGATAAAATATGGTAATACTAAAGACAACATGGTGAAAAAGAACCGTTCTAGTATATTAGCACTATTGAATATTATTCAGCCATAATAATAAAAAAAACAATTAAAATAAATACTGAAAGTCACAACTTAAGAAAATGTTTGATATAATAACTCCAAATTGTATGCTAGTTGAATAAAAAGCAACAGGAAAGCATGTATGCACATAGAGGAATACAACGAAGAGCAGGGAAGGTGAACCAATGGAATATTAGTAGAAATTGCCCAGTGTTTGGGTGATGGAATTAGGGGAATATTTTGTTAAAAATTCCTTTACTTTTATATATTTATTACTTAAATAATAAATTTTACACTGAAAATAAAAAAAAATTGAAACAGCAGAGAGAAAGAACAAGCAAAAACAATGGCAAAGGTTTAAAGGAGCCTGTGCTTGAAAATTTAATTTATGAATTCATCTCTATGTACTTTTATTTCTAATTTTTTGTATTCTTTATAATAGAAGGCATTCCTTGCTGGCTCAGAAGGTAAAGAGTCTGCCTGTAATGCAGGAGACCTGGGTTCAATCAGGAAGATCCCCTGGAGAAGGAAATGGCAACCCACTCCAGTATTCTTGCCTGAAGAATCCCATGGACCCATGGGAGGAGGAGCCTGGCCGACTACAGTCCATGGGTCACAAAGAGTCAGACAGGACTGAGTGACTTCACTTTCACTTTCTTTTATAATAAAAAAGTCTGATAGGTTATTTGGAAAGAAGTTTGCAGGCATCCGAACAGTCTTGATTTCAACGCTCTCAGGGCTGGAGTCCGCTCCCTTGGGGCCCTATTGTACAGTTTCATGGGCCTCAAGGTTAGGGGATTAATCAAGTAGGCAATGCAGAGAATAAATAACAGTATTTACAACTTTGCAACTGCTTACAGTGCTCTGAACTCTGGTTTCTTATTTTCTCTTTGGAAAAGAAATGAGTGGCTACAGTTTCAAAATGAATCTAATCTTTCTTCTTATAGGAAAGGTCCTTCTCCCTCCCTCCAGGGTTGTTTACTCATTTTGAGCCATATTTCTTGAAGGACTTGTTCATTTGCCTTAAGCGAAGTTGATTTCAGCTGCCACTTCCTTTGTTTCAGGGCAAATATCAAAAAGAACAGTGTGGTCCTAAGGGACTCAGCTCATTGCCTGCAAACTGCTTCCATGTCTAGTTTCTTTATTGTATGTTCTCAAACCTGACTGTACCTGAGAATCAATTATAGAGAGTATTAAAAATAGAGGTCCACTGGCCTCAACCCTGGAGAATCTGAACCAGAAGGGTTGGCTGAGGTCAAACCCAGAAATCGGTATTTTTACTAATGTCAGCAGAGGATTGTATGTGTAGCCAAATTTGGGAACGACTGATGATAGGTTTTCAAGATTTTGCCAGGCTCTCCTATCCTTCTTTTCTGCCAAAAATATTTATTAAGCTTCTATTATCTGCCAGCACACTATTTGTATTAGGTTGCTCAAACATACACACATTCATCATGAAACTGCAGAGCAAAAATAGCCTTCCCAACTCAACATAGTAAAGATGTCAATTCTCCCCAAATTAATTTACAGGTCTAATGTGATTCCTATCAGATTTCCAGGAAAGCATTTTGTAGACATAGATAAGCTTATTCTGAAATCCATTTTATATTTTTATTTTAAAAAATGATCTGAAAAGATGCAAACCCTAAAACAGCTAAAATAATCTTGAAAAAGTAGACTGAAGTGAGAGGAATCACTGTACTAAATAATAGGCTTACTATATAGCTACCATAATCAAAATATAATCTATACTTTGTCAATATAATCTATCAGAGAGATAAACGTACAGGTCAATGGGACAGAATAAAGGACTCAGAAATAACCCTGTACAAGTATTCCCAGTTAATGTTTGATAAAATTAAATTTAATGGGAAAAAATGGCCTTTCAATAAATAAACATACATATACCAAAAAACAACAACAACAACAACAACAGAAATCCCCCATTAACTCTATTGATTTTATACCTTAAACAAAAACAAACTGAAAATGGATCACAGACTCAAATATAAATGTAAAACCATGAGAATTTTAGCAGAATAAAAGGAAAGGATTGGGTTCTTTTGTTGTTGCGTTGCGTGCATACTCAATCATGTCCAACTCTTTGCTAGTTCATGGACTGCAACCCTTCAAGTTCCTCCGTCCATAGAATTCTCCAGGCAAGAGTACTGGAGTGGGTTGCCATTTTCTCCTCCAGGGGATCTTCCTGATCCAGGTATCAAACCTGGATCTCGTGTGTCTCCTGCATTAGCAGGCAGATTCTTTACCACTGTGCCACCCAGGAAACCCTGAATTCAGTTCTAGGGCTATGCAATGAGTTCTTACACTTGACATCAAAATCACAATCCATAAAAGGAAAAATGAAAAAGCGATCCTTTTCTCTGTGAAAGTTTCTATTAAAAGGATGAAAAGACAAACTGTAAACTGGGAGAAATTATTTGCAAGCTATGTATCCAACAAAAGATTAGTATTTAGA
Source organism: Antilocapra americana (assembly GCA_007570785.1). NCBI lineage: Eukaryota > Metazoa > Chordata > Mammalia > Artiodactyla > Antilocapridae > Antilocapra > Antilocapra americana. The sequence continues at coordinate 6,578,454 of ML662447.1, read as the reverse complement.
ATGTAACTCTCAAAATTTAACAGTAGAATATCAAAAAATTCAATTAGAAAATAGCAAATGAACAGATATTTCACTGAGGATTATATATAAATGAAAAGTAAGCATATGAAAAGATGTTTTTTTTAATTTTTTTTATTTTTTATTTTTTTTTTATTATTGTTTTTGCCATACATTGTCATGATATCACCATGGGTTTACATATGCTTCCCCTCCGGGTCCCCCCTCCCTCCTCCCTCCCCCCCGGGAAATCTCGCTGCACCAGTCCCGAGCATCAATCCTGGGCTGGC
>ML662447.1:6557122-6573167 GCA_007570785.1 Antilocapra americana | reverse complement strand
GGAATCAACCTACCTGACTTTAGGCTATACTACAAATCCACAGTCATGAAAAGATGTTAAATCTCATTAGTGATTAGAGAAATGCAAAGTCAAACCACAGATGTTTTTATACACCTATCAGAATGATTAAGTAAAAAGTAATGACAATATCAAATGCTGGTGAAGATATGAATAAACTGGTCATTCACACATTCCTGGTGGAAACATAAAATTGTACAGTCACTCTGGAAGACTGTTTGGCAATTTCTTATAGAAAAGTAAATATATAATTTCCATAAGACTCGGCAACTGCATATTAGGCATTTATCTCAGAGAAATGGAAACATACTCACACAAAAGCTTGTACATGAATGCTTATAGCAACTTTATTTGTAATAGCCCGAAACTACAAATAATCTGGAAGCCCTTCAAGCAGGTGAATGGTTAAATAAACTTTGGTACATTCAACCTATTGATTCATGCTTGGATGCATCTCTAAAGAATTATGCTGAAAAAAAAAGTCACTCACAAAAGTTTTCACAGCATGATTTCATTTATATAGCATTCTTTTTTTAAATTTTTAAACATTTTAATCATGAATGCATTTCCATGTCTACCCCACAATTTTATTTTTAATGGATTTATTGTATTCCAATGTATGAGGGAGGAAGGAGGGAGGAGGGAGGGGGGTTCTGGAGGGGGAGCATATGTAAACCCATGGCAATATCATGTCATTGTATGGCAAAACTAATTAAATAAAATTATATAGCATTCTTAAAATGACAAAGTTATAGAAATGGGGAATACATTTGTGATTACTCTAGATTTAGGAGGAAGCAGGGGAGAAGGGGCAGGTAGGAGGGAAGTGGGTATGGTTATAAAGGGGCACCATTCTGATGTGATAGACTGTTTCATATCTTGACTGTGGTGGTGGATCCATGAACCTTCGTCTGTGATAAAATTATGTAGAACTTTTTAAAAAAATTGAAACACAGCTGATGCACAGTATTATGTATGTAAATATTAGGTTGTATAGAACTTAAAATACACACATAAAAATGAGTACAAGTAAAAGAAAAGAAATCTGAACAAGTGGGATGGATCCCATCAATGTCAATATCCTGACTGTGATGTTCTGCTAGTTTTGTAAGATGTTACCATTGGGCAAACTGAGTGAAGAGTACAGGAGATCATCTGTATTGTTTCATATAACTGTATGTGAATCTACAATAATCTCAAAATAAAAAAAGTTTAATTTTGGAAAGCGGTCTTCTTTACCCTGCTTCAACCATGCCATGACTGCTCATGTATTGACAGGGCGGGGTCTATAGGAAGTTTCAGAATGACCTGAGGTGGCCCTTCCTTCCTTTGAAAAGAGGGAGGGCATTATAAACAACCAGTGAATGGCAACATCACCCAAGCCATGGAGTTGCCCTTGGAGGTATCTCAAAAAGGAGTTCTTAGGGAAATTCTTAGGGAAAGCCCAGGATTTTCTCAGGACAAACAGTCAGCAGAGGACCCTGTGTTGGATTCCAGCTGCAGAGGTGTCAGATGCTGAGTCTGGAGGGTAGAATGTGGGTGTGAATTTGGGTAAGAAAGAAGAAACTGAAGTGCACACTTCCCTTGCCTATTTCTAGACCAAAACAGTCCTGGCCTCAAGATAGAGAGAGCCCAAGAGTTAGATAAGAAATCAGAGGGAGTCTTACACTGAAAAGGACTGTTACGGGTGCTCAAAGTTATAAACCTGGCCAGCGTTTTATATGCAAGACCCCAGGGGGAAAACGCATCTGAGGATGGATTTTGAAAGATATTAGAAAGGAACAAAGAAGTTGCCTTCTGCATGCACCCTATTCTGTCCAGCTAATAAGATGCAGTCAGATGGAAACAGCTGAATTTTTGCTGTAAAGCACAGGGGTTGGCTTTACAGACCAAGAGGACCAAATACATGAGGCCTAAAAGGCATGCATCCAGCTCTTCTCTTCGAATTTGGCAGTGTTTGCAATTCACTTTCTGCTACATCATTATTTGACTCTTAATAAGCAGAGCTGGAAGTAGAAGGCAGGGCATTGTGGCAGGTTCTCCTGCCAACTTAGCCACTCTTCCATCAAAGCCTCAGGACTCTTTCCTTAGGCAACCAACTAATGGATTGATCAATGAATATTTATGGGGCATTGACCATGTGCCAGGCCCAGGAACTAGGCAGCTGGGAATCCAGAATGAGGTATATGCATGTCCTTCAGCTTTTTAAATAAACTAGTGTTCAGCTTCCACTGGGATTTTTATTGGCCTTGTACTTTCCACAATTTATTTTTATAGAGTCTTTTATGTGAAGTATCTCAAAGCTGAACAGAGAGAAAGAAACACACAGAAAAGGCCCCACAGCTTCTTCCAAGCTCACACACCCCACCACCCAGCTGGTGGTGCTGGGTGTGAAGAGGACCATCCAAAAATAAACTAGGCTATAAAGCAGAGGTCTGTACCACAGTGGAGCCTGTGGAAGGGTAGTGTGGCTGAAATGACTTTATTTATTTATTTTTTGGTCAGCGTTGCTTGTTTTTAATTATCTGCTCTTCCCTGGCCCCAGGAAATGTTTAGAAAACCCTGAACTTGAGCATAGGCCTTGGGGGCTGTGAAGACATGACTTTGGGTCCTGAGGTTCTGGGTGCAAGCTGTTTACTGGGATCTGGGAGGCCCTCAAGGGTCCTCTCTGATTGTGTCTGGAGACTCACAGCTTGAGATGAGTGGCCATTTGAGCAGTAAATTCTTGCACTTGAAAGGAGCAGATGGGTCTCAGCTCAATAGAGAGCAGAAGTATGCCTGGCTGTCAGGGTCCATCCTGAGGGAGTCTGGGTGCTCAGACCAGGGTCAGGAATGCAGACTGAGGTTCCAGAATCTGCATCACTTCTGTGCTGGTCACTGCTGCTACACTAGTTGAGCTTCCCCAGGGATCCACAGTGGACCTGGAACTGAGCAGGATATGAAAAGGTGGTATCTGGGACAGCAGGGAGGGGACAACCAAGCTACCCCTCAGTCAGGCTAGAAAGGGGACCTATCAGTAGCAAAGGAGGGACTTAAATCTTGACCTGCAGGACTCCTTGTACTACTGGTGATAGCAAGACTGTCAAAGAATGGCAGAAATTTTGATTAAGAACTAACTTTATAATTCTTCAAATTTTTCACTGGTGAAAACAGAAGCAGCCTCTTGGGTATGTAACCACTGGGAATAGGATATGGTTTAAGAGAAAGTTGAGGGACAGGATGAGACCTCAGGGACCACTTCCACCGAGTGTCCATTCAGTCTCCATTCAGTGATTTTCCTATGCCATGGGTGACACTTCTCTCCGAGTTTCCCCATGACAGCCATATAATATATAGGAACACATCAACAAAATATTCTGATTCATTTGTGCTGCTCAGATTTGTGAAATAGTGATGGTGCATAGACTTTTGACATTAAGACACTATGAGAAACAACAGAAACATCAAACAGGAGCCCACCTTTTAAGGAGAAATGCAATCCTGAGACTGGAGGAAGCCTTGGCTGCTGAGGGATGGCTAGGCCTCTGGTGGAGAGTAGGCAGCTGTTGTGACTCACCAAGCAGGAAATTGACCCCTATACCTGGACAGAGGGTGACTGTTTTTGCTCAGTCCCAGCTCAGTTCAATGATATGGCTCCCTGGACCAAGCTGTGGGCTAAGTGAGTCAGGTCTCATCATGCCTTAATGGAACTAGGTTCACCAGAGTGGCTCTGGTCAGGACCAAATGAGGAGAAGTGCTCCTGTTAGGATAAAACGATTCTGGCTTTTAGTACTGAGACAATGTCTATACGCTGAATTCCCCTACACTGACCACCATAGCTGAAACTGTCTCATTCGACTTAGCAGCTAAATGACCTCACATTCTGGCACAGGCTAGGGACTCCTGCAATAGTGTATCCTGTCCGAAGTGTCTAAACACTACTTGCCTTATCCTGACACTGCAAACCAGCACCCTATCCTGGCTCCTCTCCAATTCAGTAGGAAGCTTAGGGGCAAGAGTGAACCAGGTGATCACATCCAGAGAACGCCGTTCTCAGTGGTTCAATGGATGTGGGCATAGCTCAGAGAGTTGCTGGCGTTGGGAAAGAGCATACACAGGGCAGTGGACCAGGGACCACAGGAAATCCACCACTGGGTCCGCGGTGATCGCGGCAGTGCTTCGGAAGGCCAGCAGAGGGAAGCAGTGCTAGCAGAGGGCTCTGGAGCAGGGCGAGGCTCCGTGCGCAGGCCCACGGGAGCCTCCAGGATTGGATGGCACTGATCTCGCCCGGTCTGAGAGCTCCCGCGTGAACCCAACTGGCGGTTGGGGCCAGGCTGGGCGAGGTAGATCCAGGTGAGGAAAGGTAGTGGGGGCCAGGTGGGATATGGGGGAGGGTAGACGGGGCTGCTGCACAGGAGCGTGAGAGGGCAGACTTGGGTTTTGAGAGGAAGATGCCACTGGTGCCCACAGAAGGAGTGAACTGTGGCCCCAGTCACCACAGGGAGGTCTTTTGGGCTGGATTCGGGCAGGCCCTAGGCAAAGTGAGGTCAGAGTCCGCTGAATTCTTGCGAGTATGATGCCCAGCTGTGCTGTGACATGTGTCATGGGTCCTGTGTGTCACAGGTTTGGGACAGGAGTCACTTTGGTTCTGTGGTAAAGAAAGGCCTTGAACTCTCGCTGAGGAGCATGGAACTGCTATGATTGGTAAGAAGCCATAATCGGGTCTTAAGGACACAGTTTCTGCTCCCTGGACTGGGGAGGTTTGGAGGCCAGGAGCTCCATTCACTCAAGGACCAGTGAGGATTGTAGGGCTTAGAGAGAAACAGAGCATTAATTCATGATTAATTCCACAGGTATTTTTGAACACCTCCTGTGTGCTAGGACTTTTCTAGATGAGCAGCATCCTTGCCTTCATGGAATTATATTCCAAGTGGGAGAGAGCCACTCAAGGCTGAGTTTTGGGTTTTTGCCTTGCTATTTAATAAGATGGGAGAACACTGTAGGTGAGAGGTAGATTTCCTATCTGGAATGGATGGAATCAAAGATTGTTTTGAATATATTCTGTTGAGACTCCTAATAGGTTTTTCTCCAACATACAACATATAAACAGTATACCTGGAAAGAATTTTACAGTGAATTCCATATGCTTACCACACAGACCCTACTATTAATATTTAGCTATGCTTGTTTTTCATCTCTCCATCACTCTGTCAGTTACCTGGTAGATTTTCTTTTATTGTGGTAAAACATATATAATATAAATCACCTAGTTGATTTTTAAGTTGGTATGTCAAATATGCCATTGGAAATTTGAGTCTAAAGTCCTAGGGGATGTTAGGGCTAGAATTGGTCTTTGGAATCATTACCACGTAGGTGGTATTTAAATTAAAGAACTAGGTGAAACCACCTAGGTTGAGAGTGTACATAGAGAAGAGGAAGGGAAGCCAATCCATGGTGAATATGCAAGAATAGTTTGGCAATTAAGAGGATTTTCATCATTTTAACAAGAAAAACTTTGGTAGAGGGGTCTTAAAGTCAAGTGGAATTTTCTTTTAAGATAGGGGAAACTAGAATATGTTTATATGCTAGTTGGATTGAATTCATAGAAACGGAAAAATGATGCAGATGGGAAAGGGGAACATTTCAGGGGAAGTGCTTCAGAGAGGAGACCCCAGAGCTGGTGAGCAGTTGGCTTTGCAATGAATAGGAACATATATTCTGTTGTATCTAGAAGGGAAGCTGAGGAAAGTACAGATGCAGACAGGTGGTAGAGGCACCATCTGTCTATGAAGGCAGCCACTGGCTGAGAGTAGGGGCAGCAAGGGAGAGGAGAAGAGGTGTTAGGAGATACATGTGACACAGCCCTTCTGGAGAACGGGAAAGTGAACTAAGTAGGGAAATGGAATTGGATTGCTAGGCAGCGCTGAGTGCCTGTTTGAGATGTAGTCAGTGAGATTATCCCAGTGGGGCTGTTGGCTTCCTGTGGGTGGGAAAAGTGTTGTGAAGATTAGGTGAGGTAATACATGAAAACGTTTAATACAGTGGCAGGCATATAGTGAATATTACCTGTTTGAATCCTTACTTTGTTTTTCTTTTGTTTATACAAATGTGACTGAGGAAAGCAACATTTACCACCTGAGGGGAATCTTTTCTTGTGACATATTCTCTAACCAAAGTCCGCCACAGTCTGCAGCTACTTGAAAGTCTAGCTCCTGGTGCGATTACATTTATACAACTTGATACTTGAGTATGTTTTTCTAAAAAGAGCCAAATTATAGCAAATAGAGCTTTCCATTTCCAGACTAACTCATAATCTTAGACTGGAGGGGCTGGGGGTTTTCCGCAGTGACAGTTTAGGATTTGTGAATATCTATTATTACTTATTTTATTGGCTCTGCTGTAATGGGAATCTACAGATCTAAGATCAGCAGGGAAAATTTTCAGCTTCATAGGTTGTAATTTCTCCCTGACTGCTTGGGCTGTATTATGATACAGATAATAATAATGACTGACACTGACAGCTCTTAAAAGTGCTGGACACAGGTTAGAAGCACATTATATGAATAATTTTGTTGAACTGTCACCTCAACTCAGTGAGGCAGGTACTGTTATTATCTCTATTTTTCAGATGCAAAAGTAGGCTCAGAGGGATTAAGTAACTTGCCCTAGGTACACATGGTCTGATATCCAGTTTCTGCTGCAGACTTCAACTTTTTTTTTTTTTTAAAGAACTTAGCCATCATTCATCTATACTGTAGTAGTGGAGTAGACAAGATAATGGACTGAAGCAGGTTGACTGGATTCAGAAACTGCCACCTACTAGCTATGTGACTTTGGGCAAAATATTTAACCTCTGTTCCTTTTTTCTTTTTATTCATGAAATAATAATACCTACTTATAGGGTTCTTGTGAGGATCACATGAATTAATATACTTAATAAACCTAAATTAATGCCTGGTTATGTGAATACTGCGCTATTATCTGCCTGGTATTGCAGCCATGGTGGTGTGTGTACTGACTGATTAACACCCCTAAAATCATTTTCTAAGGTTTCTGCTGCTGGATTTAGGTTGAGTTTGGAAATGCTCTTAACTCAGGGATCATCTTTGTTTTCCCTACTTTTATTACCTCTCTGAGGGAAGCAAACATATCAGTTTTCTTCTCAGTGCAGAAAGCAACTTGGGTTTTATTCAGATTCATCTGACCAGTGATATTCATTTAATTTGTCCTGGCATTGCAATACCATTTAGAGGGAAATAAAGCTTGGGGAGTAATGTGATTCCATTTTGTCCTTACCAGATCAGCAGCCTCTTATAGGGATTTGGTTGGAAAGGACAACGGACTATATAGCTAGTGTTGGGCTTGGTGTATGGTAAATGATTGGGTCAAGGGGCATCACACGAACATGTTCTAAAAAGATCTGTAAAATCAAGACCTACTGTGATGTGTCACTTCATCTGCTGACTAAAAGCCACTGAGCAGGCTTGTCACAGGAGGCCAGTGAAATTCTAAATTATGTTTTCTGTTGGACAACAGGGAGACTGAATGCATGGCATAAAGTAGTGGTTCCCAATGGGTTTATAACAGAATAATTGGAGTTTTATGGAGCTTTGCAAAATGATAGGCTGTACATCCACAGATTCTGAATTAGTAAGTCATGATGGGGTTCTGGACTCAATCTATTTTTTAAGAGCTCCCTGAATGACTCATGTGCAATTAGCATGGGATATCATTAATGCAAATCGGTGCTTTTCAGTCCTATGTTTTAAAATCACTGTTGAGCTAAGCTTTTTTAAAAGTACTGATGTTCTAGACTCACTCCAGAGATTCTAAGTCAGTTGACTTGGGCCAAATCTGGATGTTCGGTATTGGTATTTAAAAAAAAAAAGTCTTCTTAGGTAATTAACCTACAGCCAGGTTTGAGAATCACATAGCTTCAGGCATCATCTTATCAGAAGAGTGAAAAAGTTTGTATGTATAAGTTTACCCAATGCAAATGTTCAATTTAATAATCAAGTAAGAAAGAAAAATATGAATTGATGATTGTTGTTGTTCAGCTGCTAAGTCATGTCTGACTCTTTGCACCCCCATGGACTGCATCCCACTAGGTTTCCCTGTCCTTCACTATCTCCTGGGGTTTGCTAAAACTCATATCCATTGAATTCGTGGTATCATCCCACCACCACATCGTCTGTCCCCCCTTTTCCTCCTGCCCTCAATCTTTCCCAGCATTAGGGTCTTTTCTTAAGAGTTGACTCTTCACATCAGGTAGTCAAAGTATTGGGGCTTCAGCATCAGCATCAATCCTTCCAATAAGTATTCAGGGTTGATTTCCTTTAGGATTGACTGGTTTTATTATCTTGAAGTCCAAGGAAATCTCAAGAGTCTTTAGCACCACAATTTGAAAGCAACAGTTCTTCAGTGCTCAACCTTCTTTATGGTCTAACTTTCACATCCATATATGACTACTGGAAACGCTGTAGCCTTGACTATATGGACCTTTTTTGGCAAAGTAATGTTAACTGCTTTTTATTATGCTGCTTAGGTTTTTCATAGTTTTTCTTCCAAGGAGCAAGTGTCTTTAACTTCATGGCTGCAGTCATTGTCTGAAATAAGTTAATGATTGAATTAGCATTTATCACTGAGCAGTGAAGATTTCATCAGGTTTTCCCTGGGGAGTAGGCTTAACATTTACTGAGAACTTTATCTGTAGTTTTTAGACAATAACTCTGGGAAGTGTGTATTATTTCCATTTTGTAGGTGAGAATTCTGGGGCAAAAGGAAGTTAAGTGACTTGTCCAAGGTTTACACGCAGATACATGCAGCTCTGTAGTTTAGGTTCCATTTCCTCAATGGTTCTCAACTTGATTTGGTATAGGGATCGGCATTTTGCAAAGCTCTCCAGGTAATTCTGATATGCAGCTGAATTTAACGGTCTCTGCATGTAGCCTTCTGGTGATCTAAATTCATTTTCTTTTACAACAGTATGTTGTCCCTCTGTAGTGTATTGTGACTGGGTTCCTTGTTCCCACACATTCGTTTATCTTAGTGTCCTTTCTTTTATTTCCTGCCTCTTAATAAATATGTTTTGAGTGCCCAGTTTGTGCCATTTTTCTTGGTGCTGAGATGACAAAAATGGTAACAAAACTGACCAAGTCACCAGCCTTGTGGTCCTTACATTGATTGAGATACACAGTAAACATATAAGCAGATAAATTTTGACTTATTCCATACATACATAAGCAAATTTTAAGGTAATGACAAATGCTTCTCAGAAAAATAAACAGGGTAATAAGTGATCCAAACAGCAATGATGAGCATTCCAGTTGCTTCACATTGTTGCCAAAACTACTTTGAATTGTTTTGTGTGTGTATGTTTCATTTCAGCCATTCTAATAGGTATGTGGTGATATCTTAGTATTGTTTTCTTTTGCATTTTTCTGTTGGCCAATGGTGATGAGCATCTTTTCATCTATTTGTGTACCATTTGTATTTTTCCTTTGTAAAAAAAGTTTAACTTTTTGCCCATTTGAAAAAACATTGGGTTGATTTTCTTTTTGAGTTGTAAAACTTTTTATGTATTTGGGATATGCTCTTTTTCTAAAATTCCACTCTTTTCTTTCCAACTTCTTTACTAGAATTGCCTTTAACATCTGTATTTATATATTTAATTTAAAGAAATTAAATTCTTTTCTTTTTGACCATGCCACACAACATGTATGACCTGGTTCCCTGACAAGGAATCGAACCCAGGCACGCTGCACTGGGAGCAGAGTCTTAGCTTCTGGACCACCAGGGAAGTCCCTAACATTTGCATCAATAGTGTTTTTAAGGCAATCTAAGTTCTTTCTGTACCTCAGAACTCTTCCATCTTCTACTCATTACCTAATTCCACATTTTTAGGAAATTATTACATCAGCACAACACTCTGGTGCCAGAATATATATTAGTTTCCTAGGTTTTCCCTAACAGAATACTACAAACTGGATGATTTAAAAAGAGAAAAATACGTTCTTTCACATTTGGAGGCAAAATTCTGAAATTAAGTTGTCAGTAAGCCTTGCTGGCTTTAAAGTCTCTGTGAGAGAATCTTTCCTTGCCTCCCTCTTTGCGTGATTGCCAGTAATCTGTGAGTTCCTTGGTTTGTAGACATATGACTCTAGTTTTTGCTTCTGTTATCACATGGATTTCTTCCTCTATATCTGTGTCCAAATTTCACTTGTCTTTTAAGGATATCAGTCATTGGATTAGAAACTCATCCTCACTTGGTTATACCTGGAAATGCCCTGTAAGTTCACATTCATGAATACTGGAGGTTAGGACTTTAAAATAGCTCTTTAAAGGACACAGTCACATAAGAGAAATCTAGATGGCCTTGGTTTTGGCAATGAGCTTTTAGACACAACACCAAAAGAAAGAAGAAAAAACTTTCAAACTGGACTTTATTAAAATTAAAAACTTCTGTGAAAGATATTTTTAAGAAAATAAAGACAAGTTGTACACTAGGAGAAAATGTTTGCAAAACGCATATCTGATAAAGGCCTTATCATAGAGTTGGAATCATACAGCCAATCTGAAATCATACCTTTTCAGACTGGCTTTTTCCCCACAGCAACATTCACTTAAGATTCCTCCATATCTATTTCTGGCTAGATTGCTTATTTCTTTTTATCACTGAATAATATTTCATTGTGGATATACCATAGTTTGTCCATTCCACTGTTGAATTATATCTTGATTACTTCCAGTTTTTGCTGGTTATGAATAAACCAACTATAATCATTTGAATGCATGTTTTTGTGTGGACATAGTTGCAGATCAATTCGGTAAATAACTAGGAGAACAATTGCTGGATCATATGGCAATACTATTTTAAGCTTTGTGAAGATCTGCTAAATAGTTTTCTAGAGTGATGGTACCATTTTGTATTCTCAGCAGTGAATCCACATTCTTGCCAGGATTTAGTATTGTCACATTTTTGAATTTTAACCATTCTGATAGTTAGCTCTTAATATCTTCTTGTAATTTTATTTTGCAGTTCTCTAGTGACATATGCTGTTGAGCATCTTTCCATATGCTTGTTTGCCATTTGTACCTTTTTTGTTGGCCATACCAAGTGTCATATGAGGTCTCAGTTTCCTGACCAGTAATCGAACCCATGCCCCATGAAGTGGAAGCATGGAGTCTTAACCACTGGACTACCAGGGAATTCCCTGCCATCTGCACATATTCTTAGGTGAAGTGTCAGTTTCGCTTTTTTTTTTTTCCTATTTTTAAATTGGTTTGTTTTCTTATTGATTTTTACAAGAATACTTGTTTATTTATCCCACTCCTGGGCATATATCTGGAGAAAACTTTTAATTTGAAAAGATACATGCATATCAGTGTTCATAATAGCATTATTTACAATAGCCAAGACATGGAAGCACCTAAGTGTCCATTGACAGATGAATGGGTAATGAATATGTGGTATTCTTTAAGAATATGGAATGCTGTTCAGCCATACGAAAGAATGAAATAATGCCATTTGCAGCAACATGGATGGACCTAAAGATTATCACATCAAGTTAAGTCAGAAAAAGACAAATATATAATGTCACTTGTTTGTGGAATCTAAAATATACAGAACTTATTTATAAGACAGAAACAGACTCACAGACATAGACAACAAATTTGTGGGTACTAAAGGGGGGAGGGGGTGGGACAGGGATAAATTAGGAGTTTAAGATTAACAGATGTAAACTGCTGTATATAAAATGGGCTTCCCTGGTGGCTCAGATGGTAAGGAATCTGCCTGTAATGTGGGAGACCTGGTTTCATTCCCTGGATTGGGAACATCTCCTGGAGGAGGGCTTGGCAACCTGCTCCTGTATTCTTGCCTGGAGAATCCCCATGGACAGAGGAGCTTGGTGGGCTACAGTCCATGGGGTTGGAAAGAGTTTGACATGACTGAGCGACTAAGCACAGTGCAGCATTTATAAAATAGATAAGCAACAAGCTTCTATGGTATAGCACAGAAAACTATACTCAAATCCTGTAAGAAGCTGAAATGGGAAATACTCTGTGTGTGTGTGTATTTATATATAATTGAATCACTTTGGTGTATACCAGAAACTAACACAACGTTGTAAATCAACTATACTTCAAAACAACTTGTAAAGATTGTATCATTTAAAATATTTTCAGTCATATATTTGGGAGGCAGAAGTTTGGGCATCATTCTTGGTGGTTTTTATTTAACAATAAGATGTTTGACTTTTCAGTGTTATTTCCGGAGAAGGCTCATCACTTATGTCCACAACCTCAGTATCAGTCACAAACCCACTGCTGTCCTTTTATTATTTTTTGGCCTTATGGCCTGTGAGATCTTAGCTCCCTGACCAGGAATCAAACCTATGTCCACTGCTTTAGAAGTGTAGAGTCTTAATCACTGAACTTCTAGGAAAGTCCTAATGTCTTTTATTTTTATTTTTTTAATTTTTTTTAAGAAATCCACCTTACCCCTTCATAAAAGTAGAATTTTCAAAAAAGTTAAAATGTAACTCATTAAAATTTGAAATGAAACTATCTTAAGGATTTTATTCAATTTATTGATTAGTGAAGTAACCGGGAAGGTGGCAAAGGTGGTTCTGAGAACATTTTGAGGATCTAGGTTTTTGTACATATTTTGAACAGATGTTAGAGTAAGATTGCTAGGTCAGATTTTGAAAGCCTGGTTTATGTCCACCAGGGCAATAAATTATAATCTTTGGTATTATCTTTTTTTATCCAGATGGAAATTATTTGTATCCCTACAGAATGAAAATTTATAGGTTAACATGTATCTTACTAAGTCTAGGACTTTTAATCAACAGTAAATAATGAGTTGTACAAAGTACAATCTCTTTATATAATTAAGTAATCCTTGGGAGGGCCTTTTAAACACCATCCTCATATAACGTTGAAAGAATGTGCCACCTATGATTTTGCCTTAGTCCCATGTTTTATTTTTTTTACTCCCATGTCTTAAATAATCATTCTTAACATACTGTACCACAAAGTTTTAAAATATATATTTCAAAATAATAACTTTTAAGTTCAGTTATAGTAACCTTATTTCTGTGGCACAATGGTAAAGAATCTACTTGCAGTGCAGAAGATAAGTGTTCGATTCCTGGGTCAGGGAGATCCCCTGGCATAGGAAATGGCAACTCACTCTAGTATTCCACAGAGGAGCCTGGCAGGTTATGGTTCATGGGCTGGCAGAGTCAGACATGACTTAAAAACTAACACTTTTACTTTATTTCATTTGCAAGTGAACTAATGATAAAAATCTCCAGACCAAAAAACAAACAAAAAAAACATCTCTAGATTTGAGCTAATAGGAACAATGTAACATCATCTTACAGGCCTACTATGGCAAAGATTAGAAGAGAAAAAAAATGTGTATCTGAACTCCTTGAAGACAGGCTCTGAACTTACCTTTTATCCTTCAATAATGAGTCCTCAGCACCTAATTCAGAATAAGTTTGGCATAAAAGAATTAATTTGATGAATCAGTTCAGTTAAGTCATTCAGCCATGTCCAACTCTTTGCGACCCCATGAATTGCAGCATGCCAGGCTTCCCTGTCAGTCACCAACTCCCCGGAGCTTACTCAAACTCATGTCCATCGATCGAGTCAGTGATGCCATCGAACCATCTCATCCTCTGTTGTCCCTTTCTCCTCCTGGCCTTCAATTTGCTGAATAATAGTGACTAAATAAATCAGTAATAATATGTCAAAACTGTGAGAAATTGAGTTGTCTAAAATTCCTTTACATTGTGTGTATGACCAGGTGAAAAACAACTGTGTGCCAGCCCCAGGATATTAACTAGACCATCTGTCTAACTCTCAGAACACAAGGCTCAGTACCTGGAGAAACCTCTTACCCATCCCTTCTGGGGATGGAGACATGTCTTCGCCTGAGCATGCTACAGCAGAGTCTGGTAGGTTCTTAGGCACTGTGCACTGTGGTGGGTGCGGGGAGCAGTAGAGTCAGAGCAGAGCTTCTTAGGCTGTAAATATGTATGAGCCATCTGTGAATTTGTTAACCTGCACGCTCTGATTCACTGGGTCTGTGGTGGGGCCCAAAATTCTGCATCTCTTAACAAGCCACTGTGCTGAGAATAGCAAGGATTAGACTCTTGTGTTTTATTTTACTCTGATTAAATAATGTTTATTGTAGATTGTAGGTGTAATATATATGTATTGCAGAAATGCCTATGTACTTTATATAAAAACACAAAAACGCAAAGAAGAAGGATTTTGTATATAATACGAATGCAGTGTTTTAATTAGATGCTAACTGTCCCCAGCTGACCCATACTCTCATTGTTGTGTGTGCCTCACACATTAGCAGCTTGCCATCAGTTTTCGACATTTCTTTTGTACCTTTTTTCATTCCTTCCTTGTTCAGCATAGCCCCTGGTTGCTCTTCTGTGCTGCCTCCCTGTGATCAGTGTGGGTGTTGCTCCCTCCCGCTAGAGGTTTAAGCCTGAGCTCTACATAGGGCGTTCCCTGCCAGACTGCTGCTCTAGCCTTGCAGGTCTGACTCCAGAAGTATTCTGGCCCTGTTTGCAATCTGAAAGGCCTGGAGGCTGCTTTCTTTCTCATTGTGATATTACTTATCCATAATATGTATATTTACAGTTTTTGTTCCCTTTGATTATAGGTACTATTATTGATTTATTAATAATATTTATAGATTTTGTTCTTTTGTTGAATTCTTTCTTTGGGATGTGTGCTAAGTCACTTGAGTTGTGTCCAACTCTTTGCAGTCCCATGGACTGTAGCCTGTTAGGCTCCTTTGTCCATGGGATTCTCCAGGCAAAAATACTGGAGTGGGTCACCATGCCCTCCTCAAGGGGATCTTCCTGACCCAGGGATCAAACCCGTATCTCTTATGTCTCCTGCATTGACAGGCAGGTTCTTTACCACTAGCACCACCTAGGAAGCCCAATTTATTCTTTAGGATAAATTCTCCAGTTGAGGATTCTCGAGCTAATGGATCTGAAGTTTGTATTACTTTTTATTATTAGAAGAGATTAAATCACATTACCAGCAATATATTGGTTATACTGTAATCTCACCACATTTGGTGTTATCATAGCAAAAAAGTGTAGTTAAATTACTTGTTTTGAAATGATGCCTTGAGCTTCCTTTAATTTACATTGCTGTGGATTACTGTCTAGTATTTATTTCCTTTTGTGTAACCTGATTTTTTTTTAAAAAATCTGCTTGATACTTTTCCCATTTTAAGCTAACTGTGTACTAACCGTTCTGTCAATTATCTTCTGACCTTCTAGTCGAGAACCTGATGAAATTGAAACTTTAAAGGAATCTTTTAAAATATAATTTGACTCAGCTTCTTTCCTATTACATCCTACGCACTCCAAGACTTTGTTTTAGCATCTGGGCAAAGGACAAAACACAGCATACAAAGAATACTTGTCATTAATTTTCTTAAGACACTTGCAAATTAATATGCAAGTGGCCCAACTGGGTGTGCTTTCTTGAAATTAGCAGTTCTCATATTTTATTGGTAGGACTTTTCAGATTCTGAATGTATTTTTCTATATTCAAAAAGAACTACATTGTGTTATAGTAATTTATAGTTTTATTCTTTATTTACACTTTTCTCAAGGAAAGAGAATGCTTTGTAAAATTGAAAAGTTAGATATATGGATGAATTTAAAATCCAAAATAAGAGAGAGACAAAGCAAGAGCCAAACTACTTTATTATTTTTAAAATTTTTATTGGAGTATAGTTGATTTACAATATTGTGTAGTTTCAGGTGTACAGCAAAGTGAATCAATTATACATATATCTACTCTTTTTTAGATTCTTTTCCCATATAGGCCTTTACATAGTACAGAGTGGAGTTCCCCCTGCTATACAGTCGGTCTTTATTAGTTATCTAGTTTATTTATTTATTTATTTTTCTTTCTTTTTTTTTTATATTAGTTTTGCCATACAATGACATGATACCGCCATGGGTTTACATATGCTCCCCCTCCAGAACCCCCC
>ML662447.1:6151273-6547122 GCA_007570785.1 Antilocapra americana | reverse complement strand
TCAAGTAGGCTTTATCCCAGGGATGCAAGGATTCTTCAATATTTGCAAATCAATCAATGTAATACACCACATTAACAAATTGAAAAATAAAAATCACATGATTATCTCAATAGATGCAGAGAAAGCCTTTGACAGAATTCAACATCCATTTATGATAAAAACCCTCCAGAAAGCAGGAATAGAAGGAACATACCTCAACATAATAAAAGCTATATATGACAAACCCACAGCAAACATTATCCTCCATGGTGAAAAACTGAAAGCATTCCCCCTGAAGTCAGGAACAAGACAAGGGTGCCCACTCTCACCACTACTTTTCAACATAGTTTTGGAAGTCTTGGCCACAGCAATCAGAGCAGATAAAGAAATCAAAGGAATCCAGATTGGAAAAGAAGAAGTTATCTATTTTATATGTAGTAGTCTATATGTGTCAGTCTCAATCTCCCCCCAACTCATCTCCAGGTAACCATAAGTTTGTTTTCTACATGCTCTATTTCCATTTTGTAGGTAAGTTCACTTGTACCCTTTTTTTAAATTCCACATATAAGCAATATCATATGATATTTGTCTTCTCTGTCTAACTTCACTCAGATTGACAGTGATTCTCTAGGTCCCTCCTTGTTGCTACAAATGGCATTATTTTGTCCTTTTTTATGGCTGGTAATAAATAGTAATAAGATGTAATAAATGTAATAAGATGTCATAAGTGGTAATAAAGATGGTAATACTCTGTCTTATACATGTGCCACATCTTTATCGGTTCCCCTTTTGATGGACATTTATCGTAGGTTGCTTCTATTGTGTTCCTTTTAAACCACAGAAATGTTTCATTCAATTCCTTTCCTAGATTTTCATTTGTTTTGATTATGCTTTAAACATACTACTTTATTATTATTATTTTTTAAATTTTCTTTACTTTATTGTGTTGGTTTTGCCATACAATGACATGAAACCGCCATGGGTTTACATATGCTCCCCCTCCAGAACCCCCCTCCCTCCTCCCTCCCGATTCCCTCCCCCTGGGACATCTCGGTGCACCAGCCCCAAGCATCAACCCTGGGCTGGCGATTGATTTCACATGTGATAATTAACATATTTCAATGCCATTCTCCCATATCATCCCACCCTTGCCCTCTTCCACAAAGTAAACATACTACTTTAAAAGCTTTTGTTAATGCCAACATCTAGAACTCCTATATGTCTGTTTCTGTTATCTGTTATTTCTCTCATTTCAGTGTTGAGAATATATTAGATAGATAGTAAGCGTGAAAATAGCAGGCTTGTTAAGAGGCAGTGGCAGTAATTAAGACAAATGGTGACAACTTGGACAATGGTAGTGGCATTAGAAGAGGAGAGTAGTATTCAAGAGGTCAAAACATAAGGCTGCTCGCATAGGTGGGAAGGGAGCAAGAAGCTCTACCTCCTAGAGAAGGGAGTAATATTAGTATATGTATATTATTTGGGATTACCTTATAAAGAAGATTTGTTTCTACTCCCCTAGTAGTTTGTTTATTCATTTGCTTATATCAGTATGAACTCATGCATATGTATTTTATTATTTATATTATAATCTAGTTATGTTGTTTGCTTTGTTCGAATTGTTCTAGTTTGGGCCCTTGGGAGCTCTTTCAGGTTGACTCCTGTGTCTCTTCGACATAACCCATCCTTTTGTTTTCTGAGCATTTAATGACTTGATTGTGAGACAAGATACTCCAGGCTTAGCTTACAATATCTGAAAGTTGTTGTCACATGTATTTTGTCCTATTTTCTGGTTGTGAATAAGTTTTGCAGCACTAAATCTTTCATGGGCAGAAGTGAAAGTTAGTGGTAGGTTATTCTAATTTTTATTTCTTTATTAACTGATGGTGAACAATTTTTCATACATTTATCGATCTTTAAGTATTCTTCTATGAGTTGCTAGTGGCAGTGATATCCAATGTCAAGGGCTCTGGGAAGCTATGGTGCAGTTTTAACATTCATTATCAGAAGTGTTAGACTTGTCCCTCAACATTCAGAGGACCATATCTTATTGCTCAGTTGTTTTTTTTGTTTGTTTTTAAATGGTTAAAGGAGTTTCCCAGAGGACATGAGGTAAATTTTCTCTATTCTCAAATCGGTAATAGTTGGCTGCTCTTCTTATTGAATTTTAAAAATTCTTTATATAAGAGGGTTCCCTTTTCTCCACATCCTCTCCAGCATTTATTGCTTGTAGATTTTTGGATTGCAGCCATTCTGACTGGTGTAAAGTGGTACCTCATTATGGTTTTGATTTGCATTTCTCTGATAATAGTGATGTTGAGCATCTTTTCATGTGTTTGTTAGCCATTTTTATGTCTTCTTTGGAGGAATGTCTGTTTAGTTCTTTGGCCCACTTTTTGATTGGGTCACTTATTTTTCTAGCATGGAGCTGCAGGAGTTGCTTGTATATTTTTGAGATTAATTGTTTGTCCGTTGCTTCATTGGCTATTATTTTCTCCCATTCTGAAGGCTATCTTTTCACCTTGCTTATAGTTTCCGATTGATTTCACATATGATAATTAACATGTTTCAATGCCATTCTCCCATATCATCCCACCCTTGTCCTCTTCCACAGTCCATGAGTCTGTTCTATACATCTGCGTTTCTTTTGCTGTCTCGCATGCAGGGTTCTTGTTACCATCTTTTTAAATTCCATATATCTGCGTTAGTATACTGTATTGTTGTTTTTCCTTCTGGCTTACTTCACTCTGGATAATGGGCTCCAATTCCGTCCACCTGAGTAGAACTGATTCAAATGAATTTTTTTTTAATGCTGAGTAATATTCCATTGTGTATATGTACCACAGCTTTCTTTCTTTCTTTTTTTTTTTATTATTTTTGCCATACAATGTCATGATATCACCATGGGTTTACATATGCTTCCCCTCCAGAGCCCCCCTCCCTCCTCCGTCCCCCCCGGGAAATCTCGCTGCACCAGCCCCGAGCATCAATCCTGGGCTGGCGATTGATTAGACATATGATAATTAACTTGTTTCAATGCCCTTCTCCCATATCATCCCACCCTTACCCTCATCCACAAAGTCCACGAGTCTATTCTATACATCTGCGTTCCTTTTGCTGTCTCGCATGTTGGGTTCTCATTACCGTCTTTCTAAATTCCATATATATGTGTTAATATACTGTATTTTTGTTTTTGCTTCTGGCTTACTTCACTCTGGATAATGGGCTCCAGTTTTGTCCATCTGAGTAGAATTGCTTCAAATGAATTTTTTTTTAATGCTGAGTAATATTTCATTGTGTATATGTACCACAGCTTTCTTATCCATTCATCAGTTGATGGGCATCTAGGTTGCTTCCATGTCCTGGCTATTGTAAACAATGCGGCGATGAACATTGGGGTACATGTGTCTCTTTCAACTCTGGTTTCCTCGGTGTGTATGCCCAGCAGTGGGATAGCTGGGTCATATGGCAGTTCTATTTTCAGTTTTTTAAGGAATCTCCACACTGTTTTCCATAGTGGCTGTACTAGTTTGCATTCCTACCAACAGTGTAAGAGGGATGATATGGGAGAATGGCATTGAAACATGTTAATTATCATATGTGAAATCAATCTCCAGCCCAGGGCTGATGCTCGGGGCTGGTGCACCGAGATGACCCAGGGGGAGGGAATTGGGAGGGAGGAGGGAGGCGGGTTCTGGAGGGGGAGCATATGTAAACCCATGGCGGTTTCATGTCAATGTATGGCAAAACCAACACAATAAAAAAATAAATAAAATAAAATAAAATTACACTTCAAAAAAAAAAAAACTGAAATGCAGGTGTAACATAAAAGGCAAAGGGATAAAAAGAAATCTTTATATATCCTAGATAAATTTTGTCATGAGTTGTATCATTTTCCCCTAGTAAATGCTTATTTTTTGATACTGTCTTTTAAATGAATATTCAAATATCAGTTTTTTCTTATATAAACTGTGCTTTCATGATTTCAAAATCTGTCTCTACTCTGAAATAATAAAAATAGTCTCTTTTCTTTTGCATATTTTGATTTTTGATCTTATGCAGTGAGGAAGGGATATGATCTTTCTTTTATGGTAGGTAAACCAATTGTCCCAGCCCCATTTATTTTAGTACTTTACCTGCTCTAATCTGCGTTGCCATTGTTATCAAATGGCAAATGCTCTTACATGCTTTAGACTGTTTTTGAATCTCAGTTCCTTTATATTGACCTGGTTTTCCATCCTTTCAACCAATTCACACAGTTTTGATGACTTTAGCTTATAATAAGTATTGCTCTTATAGGGCAAATACACCCAGTCTGTTCTCCTTTTCCAGAATTGTCTTTCCTGTTCTTAGATTTCTGTTTTCCAGTTTGTTTACACACACACACACACACACACACACATAAATACCCCCACACATCCTGCTTGAATATTTATCAGATTTTCATTGAATCTGTGGTTTAGTTTAGAGGATACTTACCATTATTATGATAGGAGTTTTCATTTGTATGAAATATAGGTTATTTTCTATTTTTGTAACTTTTAACAAAATTTTGCAATTTTCACTATATATTTTTGGTTTGGTCTATTTCTAGTTACCTTGTATTGCTATTGTGGATGACATATTTTTCTTTGTTGCAGTATCTGGTTGTTGGCCTATGAATGGTCCTAATTTATTGATGTCATGTCAACTCTTCTGTCAGACTTGATTATTACTAGTATTTGACTTGGGAGTCTTTTTAATTTGCTATATAGACAATTAAAATATTTGCAGATAACAATATACTTGCTTTTTCCCCAATAATTATGTCTTTAATGTTAAATAAATAGTGAAATGAAATGAAATCACTCAGTCGTGTCCGACTCTTTGCAACCCCATGGACTGTAGCCTACGAGGCATTCTCCATCCATGGGATTTTCCGGGCAAGAGTACTGGAGTGGGTTGCCATTTCCTTATCCAGGGGATCTTCCTGACCCAGGAATTGAACCCAGGTCTCCTGCAATGTGGGCAGACCCTTTACCCTCTGAGCCAAATAAATAGTAGGCTTCCTTATATTTTCTTTAAAACAATGAGAATGTGTCTAAAGTTTTGCCATTACAGATAATGTTGGTTCAGTATATTGATTAGATAAACTTGTCTATAAATTAAAAAAGTTTTCTTCTCTTTCTGCCTTGAAAGACTGTTGAATTTTTCACATGATTTTTTATGTTCAGATGATAATATAATTTTTGTCCTGTCTTTTGTTGACATTTGTTAATATGCCAGTTTGCATTTATAGATTTTTGTGAAACTGAGCATACTTTGAATTCTTGAGATAAATCTTCCTCTATGCATTTTTTCCACTGCATTATTTAGTAATATTTTATTTACGACTTTTGCACCTATGTTCATTTTTGAATTTGGCTTGTAATTTTTCTTACTTGTATTTTACATGCATTGTTTTCATGTCAGGATTTGCTAACCTTTTAATGTAAATGAAATATAAGTACTTTAAAATTTTGTTAAAACAGTTTGCATAAGAAAGAGATTTTTGTTCATTGGAAATTTGATAAAATATCATCTGTAGATCTGTTTGGGTCCAGATTCCTTTTTCCTTCAGGGTGAGGGACTTTTTATTATTGATTTAACTTTCTAAATAGTTATACTATTCAGACTTTCTGTATGTTCTTGAGTAGATTTTGATAATTTATAATTTTATAAAAGTTTCCATTTAATCAAGTTTGTCTAATTGAATTTTCTTATTATTAAAATGATAGTTGGATTTGTGGTTGTGCCTTTTTTTTTCATTTTTGCTTTTATAAGGTGTAGTGAAACAAGCTTGCATATTTTTAAGTCTTTGATTTCAGAGAAACAACCTTTGATTTTGTTGATTATTCTGTTATGTTAACTTATCTTCTATTTGTTATTTTTTCTTTATGATATCTTTCTATTTTTTGAGATTTCCTCAGTTATTCTTGGCCTTTGTGATTGAATACAAAACACATTTTTGTCATTTCTTCTGTCTTTTAAAAACTGTTTTTCAAACTATACATTTCCCCTTCAAACACTTCCTCGGCTACTTCACATTAGTTTTAATATTTTGTCTTTCATTGATATTTCTTAATATATACTTAGAAAATTAATTCATGTTATAGTTCATAATTTCTATTTGATTTCCTTTCTTGATACGTTCAGAAATGTATTTTTCCATTTCTACGGTACTTGTTTACTATGCTTTACTTTTTATTGTTGATTTTTTAATATGCTATGTTATAAATTTCTAAATCATAATGTTTAAGGTTACCATGATATATAAGTGCTCAGTTCTAAGATCAGAGAAAAACAACTCCCTTGGTTTCTATGAAAGATTCTGTGCAGTGAAATTAACAAAGTAATTACCAAGAATCTTAAAATCAATAGTGAGTTTCCTAGGGATGATTCATATGACATTTTTCAATGAAGTCTAAAACAACTTTCTGTGTACACTAACATATTTCTGATTTACTATTAACAATACAAAATGTAAAAATGAGACTTATGTAACACACTATTCTTTATCCAAGAAATAGACTCTGAAACGTAGAAGAATTGAATTCTATAGATATTAATGCATAGGTTCTGTAGGTGGTATATATTTAGAATTTTCCTGAAGTGTACTTTACTGAGTAATATGGAAGCAGGAACAAAGGGATTGCTCAAAAATCCACTTTCTAAGAGAAATCTTAGAGGTAGGATCATGTTTGCTAAAGTTATTTTTTCAAAGCAAGGAGTAAAGTGATTAATATAGGAGATTAAGATGAGGTGACTCTAAAATAGGAAAGGGAAATGAAAATTCCTCTCATGTGACTTGACTTTTCTCACTAAGATTCAACCTGTCCTCTGTAACCCTTTACATTTAATCAGTTCTTTCCTTTTCTTTGTTCAGGAGAAGATCAGAAAGGAAAGGACTCTGATATGAAAAACCTGAATGTATCTTTGCCTGTATCACCTCATGATGACCTTCCCTCATCAAGTCATGATGACCTGCATTCATCAAGTTATGAAGACCTGCCCTGTTCATTATGTCATGATGACCTGCATTCCTCAAGTCAGGAAACAACACCTAGACTGGTGAGTTGTAAGGTAAACTTAGAAGAAGAGGGATCTCTGCTAATTGTCTGTGTTGTTGTTGTTCAGTTACCCAGTCATGTCTGACTCTTTGGGACCCCATGGACTGCAGCACACTAGGCCTTCCTGTCCCTCACCATCTCCTGAAGTTTGCTCAAGTTCATATCATTGCATCAGCGATGCCATCCAGCCATCTCATCCTTTGACACCCTCTTCTCCAGTGCTAGATCTTTCCCAGCATCAGGGACTTTCCCAATGAGTCAGCTCTTCCCATGAGATGACCAAAATACCAGAGTTTGAGCTTTAGCATCAGTCCTTCCAATGAGTATTCAGGGTTGATTTGATCTCCTTGATGTTTAAGGGACTCTCAGGAGTCTTCTCCAGCACTACAGTTTGAAGGCATTAATTCTTCAGCACTCTGCCTTATTTATAGCCCAGCTCTCACAACCATATGTGACTACTGGAATAACCATAGCTTTGACTAGACAGACCTTTGTCTGCAAAGTAATGTCTCTGCTTTTTAATATGCTCTCTAGGTCGGTCATAGCTTTTCTTCCAAGGAGCAAGTGTCTTTTAATTTCATGGCTGCAGTTATCATCTGTAGTAATTTTGGAGCCCAAGAAAATAAAGTCTGTCATTGTTTCCATGTTTCCCCTATTTGCCATGAAGTGATGGGACCATATGCTATGATTTTAGTTTTTTGAATGTTGAGTTTTAAGCCAGCTTTTTCACTCTCCTCTTTCACTTTCATCAAGAGGCTCTTTAGTTCCTCTTTGCTTTCTGCCATAAGGGTAGGGACATCTGCATATCTGAGGTTATTGATATTTCTCCCGGCAATCCTGATTCCAGCTTATGCCTTATCCAGCCCAGCATTTCTTATGATGTACTCTGCATATAAGTTAAATAAGCAGGGTAACAGTATACAGCCTTGATGTACTCCTTTCCCAATTTGGAACCAGTCCATTGTTCCATGTCTGGTTCTAACTATTTCTTCTTGGCCTGTGTACAGGTTTCTCAGGAAGCAAGTAAAGTGGTCTGGTTTTCCCATATCTTTAAGAATTTTCCAGTTTGTTGTGATCCACACAGTCAAATGATTTGGCATAGTCAATAAAGCAGAAGTAGATGGTTTTCTGGAATTCTCTTGCTTTTCTATGATCCAGTGGATTTTGGCAATTTGATCTCTGCCTTTTCTAAATCCAGGTTGAACATTTGGAAGTTCTCAGTTCACGTACTCTTGAAGCCTGGCTTAGAGAATTTTGAGCATTACTCTGCTAGCGTGTGAGATGAGTGCAACTGTGCGGTAGTTTGAGCATTCTTTGGCATTGCTTTTCTTTGGGATTGGAATGACCTTTTCCAGTCCTGTGGCCACTGCTGGGTTCTCCAAATTTGCTGGCATATTGAGTGCAACACTTTCACAGCATCATCTTTTAGGATTTTATTTTATTTTCTTTTTTTTTAATTGTGTTGGTTTTGCCATACAATGACATGAAACTGCCATGGGTTTACATATGCTCCCCCTCCAGAACCCCCCCTCCCTCCTCCCTCCCGATTCCCTCCCCCTGGGACATCTCGGTGCACCAGCCCCAAGCATCAACCCTGGGCTGGCGATTGATTTCACATATGATAATTAACATGTTTCAATGCCATTCTCCCATATCATCCCACCCTTGCCCTCTTCCACAGAGTCCACAAGTCTGTTCTATACATCTGCGTTCCTTTTGCTGTCTCGCATGCAGGGGTCTCATTACCATCTTTCTAAATTCCATATATATGCGTTAGTATACTATATTGTTGTTTTTCCTTCTGGCTTACTTCACTCTGGATAATAGTCTCCAGTTCCGTCCACCTGAGTAGAACTGATTCAAATGAATTCTTTTTTAATGCTGAGTAATATTCCATTGTGTATATGTACCACAGCTTTCTTTTCCATTCGTCAGTCTTTTAGGATTTTAAACAGCTCACCTCCACTAGCTTTGTTTGCAGTGATGTTTCCTAAGTCCCACTTGACTTCGGACTCCAGGATGTCTGGCTCTAGGCGAGTGATCAAACCATCATGGTTATCTGGGTCGTGAAGATCTTTTTTGTATAGTTCTGTGTATTCTTGCCACCTTTTCTTAATACCTTCTGCGTCTCTTAGGTCCATACTGTTTCTGTCCTTTATGAAAAGGGAAATACATTTTCATCTTGGGGGTGACTTGCATTTTTTTCTTATCTAATCTATTGGAACTTTGGGACTTCAATCATGTTACTGTCCTCATACTCACTTCCAGTAGGTTCCAGGATTAGTAGAGATCAAAATCAGTACCAAGAGCAGGAATTGTCTCCCCTACTTTCCCAAATTGATTGCTACTGCCACCCAGGGCTGACAGTTGTGCTCCTGCTTTGAAAAAAATCATTGTAGTTTGACTGTTCTCTCCTGTAGAAGTCTGTTCATTCCTCTTGTGACATGTAAGATGGCCACATCAAAGCAACAATCACATTTCTGGCTGGCAGTCTTTCTTAGTGTAATCCAGGGTTCTCAGTTCCTCTGTTAATATTTTTCTCTGATCTGAATAATTTTCTACTTAGAGAAATATTTGAAAGTGAGAAACTTCATAGAATGTCTTGAATAGATCCTTTACATAACCATACTTGACTGCCTTCTAGAACTGAGTATATCTTATTTTAAAATTAAAAAATTTTAAAACAGTATCTATTTAAGGAAAACATATATGATTTTTTTTGAGGAACTGAGTATATTTTATGGTTTGGATTTTTCCTCTATATTTTATGACAACTTTTCTAGGGTTAAAAGTTATGATACTCTTTAAAGTTATGATACTCTTTAAAGTTATGATACTCTTTAAAGTTTCCTTTTAGAACAAAATATCTTAGAATACTTCTGGGTGTTTTTAGAATATGTTGTGAAAATCAGCTAGTTTTATTAGAATTTGCCTTGCTTACGTTTCATGAATTAATCTGGTGTGATAGTCACTTGATAGCCTTTCAGTTATGCTGCTGTCCCTAGGAATTGTCTAGATTGCATAGACTTGTATGTTGATGATTAGATTTAGTAGATAGATAAATAAATTTTTATTTCAACACTGATTTTAAAGGTGAAAAGACTAAGTCCCAGGGAGATGAAATGATTTGTCTGTGACCATACATCTCATCAGGTCACAGAAAAAAGACTAGAAACCATGCTTCAATCTCCTAGCATGACTATTTTCAAGTTTCACCCATAAATCTTTGGAATATGCAGTGAAGAACAGTTAACTTAGGCTCCTTGGAAAAATGTATCCAACCTTTTCTTTGATATTAACTTGACAAAAAGAACACTCTCCAAAAATACCTGGCGTCTTGGTAATTTAAAATATTTCTCTTTGTGGCTTCTTGGCATTGTTAATCAAATCACATTTCATTCCATCAAAGACATGTTAGAGTCTTGAGTGAGCCCTATTTGAATTACAGCATCTAGAAGAGTTTGCTTCTTTGATATCTAGTTTATTTTAAAACATGGCTTTAAGTATATCTCAGGTTTAAATTATGCTAGGACTTCTCACTCAGGTGATATCACTTTTCCTTAGCAAATTAGTTGTATACAAATTTATGCTTTTTAGCATGTCTTGTTGGAGATGGGAGGGGTCTTGTTGGAGATGGGAGGGATCTTGTCAAAGTGTAAGCATGGCCTCATTTCTTTTCCTCTCTTCTGTTTCATTCAGAATCTCCACATTCCCACTCTAATTACTTGAAGTTGATTTTTATAGATTGTGAGAAACTATTTTTCAGGACTAGGTCAACTCTGTAGAACTCACTTTACTTAATATATTGATTTGGTTCAGTTCAGTTCAGTTGCTCAGTCATGTCTGACTCTGCAATCGCATGGACTGCAGCATGCCAGGCCTCCCTGCCGTCACCAACTCCTGGATTTACCCAAACTCATGTCCACTGAGTCAGTGATGCCATCCAACCATCTCATCCTCTGTTATTCCTTTCTCCTCCTGTCTTCAATCTTTCCCAGCATCAGGGTCTTTTCAAATGAGTCAGTTCTTCGCATCAGGTGGCCAAAGTAATGGAGTTTCAGCTTCAACATCAGTCCTTCCAGTGAACATTAAGGACTGATTTCCTTTAGGATGGACTGGTTGGATCTCCTTGCAGTCTAAGGGACTCTCAAGAGTCTTTTCTAACACCATAGTTCAAAAGCATCAATTCTTCGGTGCTCAGCTTTCTTTATAATCCAACTCTCACATCCTTACATGACTACTGGAAAAATCAGAGACTTGACTAGATGGACCTTTGTTGGCAAAGTAATATCTCTGCTTTTTAATATGCTGTCTAGGTTGGTCATAACTTTTCTTCCGAGGAGTAAGCATTTTTTAATTTCATGGCTGCAGTCACCATCTGCAGTGATTTTAGAGACCCCCCCCCAAATAAAGTCTGCCACCATTTCTATTGTTTCTCCATCTATTTGCAATGAAGTGATGGGACAAGATGCCATGATCTTTGTGTTTTAAATGTTGAGCTTTAAGCCAACTTTGTCAGTCTCCTCTTTCACTTTCATCAAGAGGCTCTTTAGTTCTTATTCACTTTATGCCATAAGGATAGTGTCATCTGCATATCTGAGACTATTGATGTTTCTCCTGGCAATCTTGATTCCAGATTGTGCTTCATCCAGCCAAGCATTTCTCATGACGTACTATGCATATAAGTTAAATAAGCAGGGTGACAATATACAGCCTTGACGTAGTCCTTTTCCTATTTGAAACCAGTCTGTTGTTCCATGTCCAGTTCTAATTGTTGCTTCCTGACCTGCATACAGACTTCTCAAGAGGCAGATCAGATGGTTTGGTATTCCCATCTCTTGAAGAATTTTCTACAGTTTAGGACACTGAAAGATGAACTCCCCAGGTTGTTAGGTGTCCAATATGCTACTGGAGATCAGTGGAGAAATAACTCCAGAAAGAATGAAGAGATGGAGCCAAAGCAAAAACAGCACCCAGTTGTGGATGTAACTGGTAATGGAAGCAAGGTCCAATGCTGTAAAGAGCAGTATTGCATAGGAACCTGGAATATTAGGTCCATGAATCAAGGCAATGTATTGGTTATCCATGTAGTTTAATGAGGAGGAATCTTTGGGGATACTTTCCCTGAATATTTTAAAGTAAAAATTTAACATGTACAGAGTAACACTAACAAGAGAGAGCTGGTATAGCTAATAGAGAAATCAGAAAGAAGAGACTTGAAAGCAAACTGCATTAGGCATTAAGAAGTCACTCTGTAATACTAAAAGGTTTAATTCACAAGGAAGGTATAAAATCCTAAAATGATAGGCACCTAATGACAGCTTCAGAATACATAAATGAAAATTTCAAGGAGTAATTGATAAATTTACTAAGACAGTGGCCATTTAAAAATGTCTCTTTTATCAGTATTTTACAAAATTAATGAAAAATATTGACGTTAGAAAAAAAGCCAATTAGCAAGCTGGATATAATGAACACATATAGAACTTGCATCCAAAATTAGAGAACACAAATATTTCTCAAGTATATATGGACCATTTATAAAAACTGATAATGTACCAACTCAAAATGTATCACAATAAATGTCAAATAACCTTCGTAGTACTAACTGTGCTTTCTGATATAAAGAAATTCATTTTGAAGTCAACCACTCAAATTGAAACATACATTTGGAATTTAAAGACATGTGCTTCTAAACTCATGAGTCAATAAAGATGTCATGATGAAATTTTAAATTTTAGAATATAATAAATGAAAAAAATTACTATATAAAAAACCTTGTGGTTTATTCATTATTCAATAGTTAGTGTATATAATGGTATAATCTTTACCAATACACTTATAATCCTACCAGCTATAAAGTATGTGGGAGTGTGTCTAAGAAAAGGTGTGAATTGCCTTTACTAAGAACATTATAAAGTGTTTTAATGGTTAGCTATATCATATTAATCACTGAGAAAGGCTTTCTTATCTCTTCTTGCTATTCTTTGGAACTTTGCATTCAAATGGGTATGTCTTTACTTTTCTCCTTTGCTTTTTGCTTCTGTTCTTTTCACAGCTATTTGTAAGGCTTCCTCAGACAGCCATTTTCCTTTTTTGGTATTTCTTTTTCTTGGGGATGGTCTTGCTCCCTGTGTCGTGTACAGTGTCACAAACCTCTGTTCATAGTTCATCAGACACTCTGTATATCAGATCTAGTCCCTTAAATCTATTTCTCACTTCTGCTGTATAATCATTAGGGATTTGATATAGGTCATACCTGAATGTTCTAGAGGCTTCCTCTACTTTCTTCAATTTAAGTCTGAATTTGGCAATAAGGAGTTCATGATCTGAGCCACAGTCAGCTCCCAGGCTTGTTTTGACTGATTGTATAGAGCTCCTCCATCTTTGGCTGCAAAGAATATAATTAATCTGATAATCCGGTGATGTCCATGTGTAGAGTCTTCTCTTGTGTTGTTGGAAGAGGGTGCAGCAATGGCCACAGGACTGGAAAAGGTAAGTTTTCATTCCAATCCCAAAGAAAGGCAGTGCCAAAGAATGCTCAAACTACCGCACACTAGCACGCACTCATCTCACACACTAGCAGAGTAATGCTCAAAATTCTCTAAGCCATGCTTCAAAAGTACGTGAACTGAGAACTTCCAAATGTTCAAGCTGGATTTAGAAAAGGCAGAGGAACCAGAGATCAAATGCCAGCATCCGCTGGTAATCGAAAAAGCAAGAGTTCCAGAAAACCATCTACTTCTGCTTTATTGACAATTCCAAAGCCTTTGACTGTGTGGCTCACAATAAACTCTGGAAAATTCTGAAGGAGATGGGAATACCAGACCACCTGACCTGCCTCCTGAGAAATCTGTATGCAGGTTAGGAAGCAAGAATTAGAACTGGACATGGAATAATAGACTGGTTCCAAATAAGAAAAGAAATACGTCAAGGCTGTATATTGTCACCTTGCTTATTTAACTTATATGCATAGTACGTCATGAGAAATGCTTGGCTGGATGAAGCACAATCTGGAATCAAGATTGCCAGGAGAAACATCAATAGTCTCAGATACGCAGATGACACTATCCTTATGGCATAAAGTGAATAAGAACTAAAGAGCCTCTTGATGAAAGTGAAAGAGGAGACTGAAAAAGTTGGCTTAACGCTCAACATTTAGAAAACAAAGATCATAGCATCTGGTCCCATCACTTCATGGCAAATAGATGGGAAACAGTGGAAACAATGGCAGACTTTATTTTGGGGGGCTCCAAAATTACTGAAGATGGTGACTACAGCTATGATATACAAAGATGCTTACTCCTCGGAAGAAAAGTTATGACCAACCTAGACAGCATATTAAAAAGCAGAGACATTACTTTGCCAATAAAGGTCCATCTAGTCAAGTCTCTGATTTTTCCAGTAGTCATATATGGATATGAGATTTGGACTATAGAGAAAGCTGAGTACTTAAGAATTGATTCTTTTGAACTATGGTGTTGGAGAAGACTCTTGAGAGTCCCTTGGATTGGAAGGAGATCCAACCAGTCCATCCTAAAGGAAATCAGTCCTTAATGTTCACTGGAAGGACTGATGTTGAAGCTGAAACTCCAATACTTTGGCCACCTGATGTGAAGAACTGACTCATTTGAAAGGATCCTGATGCTGAGAAAAATTGAAGGCAAGAGGAGAAAGGGGGCAACAGAGGATGAGATGGTTGGATGGCATCAGCAATTTGATGGACATGAGTTTGAGAAAACTCTGAGAGTTGGTGATGGACAGGGAATCCTGGCATGCTGCGGTCCACGTGGTTGCAAAGTGTTGGACATGACTGAGTGACTAAACTGAACTCAACTGATATCATATTAATGGATAATAAGACTTAAAATAATGAAGATAACAGTTTTTCTTAATTTAAATTATAAAGTTAATTTAACCTAGTTTTAATACAGATTTTAAATTTTGTGTGTTTGTAGGTGAGGGAGAGAGAGATTTAACCAGCTGAATCAAACTCACTTGGGGAAAGAGAAGGCCAAAAATATGCAATATTAGGAAAGGAAGGCAAAGTGTGTATGTGGTGGAATGAGAACTGGGATAACTGCAGATTATCAAGATTCATTATAAACCTTAAGAGCTGAGGAAATGTGGTAGTAATTTAGGAAGTGGCAAATGAGACAGATGAAACTGCTTAGAGATTACAGAAGATGATCTTTGTGTATATGGGAACTTTTTCTGTTACAGGTGGCATTGTGGATAGAGTGGTCTGTGAAATTTATGGTGTGGGTACAATTGCTTTTTCCAAAAGGAAAAATAGTGATTTGAACTGCTATGAGTAAAAACTCATACACATCAGCCAGACAATGGTGATAGATTGTATAAAAGGGTTTTTTTGAAAATATGGGGTGAGGGTGTGGCAGAAAAAGATAAAGTCCCATTTACTAATGAAATCACAGTGTGACAAATTCAGGGACTGGCTAGTGATGCAGTTCAGTTCAGTTCCATCACTCAGTCATATCCGATTCTTTGTGACCCCATGGACTGCAGAATGCCAGACTTCCCTGTCCATCACCAACTCCCAGAGCTTACTCAAACTCACGTCCATTGAGTCAGTGATGCCATCCAACCATCTCATCTGCTGTCGTTCTCTTCTCCTCCTGCCTTCAATCTTTCCTAGCATCAGCGTCTTTTCTAATGAGTCAGCTCTTCACATCAGGGTGGTCAAAGTATTGGAACTTCAGCGTCAGCATAAGTCCTTCCAATAAATATTCAGGGTTTATTTCCTTTAGGATTGACTGGTTTGATCTCCTTGTTGTCAAAGAAACTGTCAAGAGTCACCAGAATTCGAAAGCATGAATTCTTTGACTCTCAGCCTTTTTTAGGGTCCTACTTTAATATCCATACACAACTACTAGAAAAACTATAGCTTTGGCTGTATGGCACTTGGTCAGTAAAGTGATGTCTCTGCATTTTAATATGTTGTCTAGGTTTGTAATAGCTTTCCTTCCAAGAAGCAAGTGTCTTTTAATTTCATGGCCTCAGTCACTGTGTTAAATGCTTTTGGAACCTAAGAAAATAAAATCTATCACTGCTTCCACTTTTTCCTCTTCTATTTGCCATGAAGTGATGTGACTGGAAGCTATGATCTTAGTTTTTTGAATGTTGAGTTTTAAGCCAGCTTTTTCACTCTCTTCTTTCACCCTCATCAGGAAGCTTATTGGCTCCTCTTAACTTCCTGCCATTAGAGTGATATCATCTGCATATCTGAGGTTGTTGATAGTCCTTCTGGGAATCTTGATTCCACAGCTTGTGATTTATCCAGTCTTGCATTTTCCCATGATGTACTCTGCATATAAGTTAAATAAGCAGGGTGATGATATACAGCCTTGTACTCCTTTCCCAATTTTGAACCAGTCTGTTTTTTCATTCCAGTTCTAACTGTTGCTTCTCGACCTGCATTCAGGTTTCTTAGGAGACAGGCAATGTGGTCTGGTATTCCCATCTCTGAGAATTTTCCACAGTTCATTGTGATCCTCACTGTCAAAGGCTTTATGTAGTCAAAGCAGAAGTAGATATTTTTCTGCAATTCCCTTATTTTCTCCATGATCCAGTGAATGTTGCTAATTTGATCTCTGGTTCCTCTGCCTTTTCTAAACCTGGCTTGTACATCTGAAAGTTCTCAGTTCATTTACTGCTGAAGCCTAGCTTAAAGGGTTTTGAGCATAACCTTACTAGTATGTGAAATGAATACAATTTAGGATACTTTGAATATTCTTTGGCATTGCCCTTCTGATCTTTTCCAGTCCTGTGACCACTGCTGAGTTTTGCAAATTTGCTGACATATTGAGTGCAGCACTTTAACAGCATCCTCTTTTAGGATTTTAAATGGCTCAGCTGGAATCCCATCACCTCCACTAGTGGTTATTTATGTGAAGTTAAAACTTAATAAGTTATATGTTTTGACTTATCCTGCAAAACAAATATGCTTGATAAGAGTTCTAGGTAGTTATTACATTAATATGCTTGCATTTAAAATTGATTGTGCTTGGGTCCATGTTCTAGAACGACAGCTGTATATATGCCCACAAGCATATATATATCCACAAGAAGTATTTCAAGTCTAGGAAATTTCATGGAATTAAGCAAAACACATACACATGAATATGGACTAAGAAGAGGGGAAAGGATTAATGTTTCACAAAATAAGAATCATCGAAAGACACTTCAAAAAAGATGACAAAACATAACACAGTATATGGCTGGAGATGCTGCATAAGAAATAAGTGGGAGCTGAGGATGGAAAATTAGGCAGAGGCCAGGCCGTGGCAGGCTTTCTGGACTTTGGACCTGCTGTTCCTTTTGCTCAGGATGCTTTCCTGTCTCTTTGTCTAACTTTCCTTCTATCTTTTAGGTACATGGTGATTAAGCATTACTGTACTTTGTTACCGCATTATTGTTTATCACAGGTGTAGCTTTTATATGTTTGCTTGTGTATTTTCTCTTTCCCCATGAGAATGTATACATTTCACAAGGGCAGAACACATCATGCCTTTTATTCAGTGTTTTATCTGTAGCACTTAGAATAATATCTGCATGTATTTGGACCCCAGAAAAGAACTGTCAGATGAGTGGGTTAATTGAAGCAGAATCGAGGGCAAAAATATTGATTGCTGAATCTTTATTTTAAGGTGATTTTTTTTTCCTTTAATTATATTCAATTTATTTACCAGTGGTCTGGGTACTGTACAGGATAGTGCAAAGTCAACATTGTGGACTAAAGTCCGTTTAGCAGTACAAAATCTCATGGCAGAGACATACCTAGAATTACTAGATTAAATTACACAAGCACTAAAATAAACATAAATACAGTGTTAGTAATCTTATATTAACCATAAGCTAAATGAGATCAGCACTCATTATAAGAATCTCCTCTGGGCTGCAATAGTAATCTTTTTTTTTTTTAAAGAAAAATAAGCTTTCTTTTCATGAAATTTTGGAAAATAACTTGGATGTTTAAAACTTGGGTGATTCAATAGAGATAATTTATATGTGCATGGTACTCTACATGCTGTTTTGATGGATTGGAAAATATTTAAAGGGAGATATACATTTCAAGTGATTTTCTAAGAGTAGAAAATCACACCATGATTGTTATTTAATTCTATTATTGAAGACCTTATTGCTCTTCTTGAGAAGCTATAGAAATCATTTTCTCTTAAACTATTGATTCCTAAAATATAGGTATAATTTTTGTCATACACTTATAGGTTTTTCAAAATGAAGTTAACTCAAGGAAGCTAAAAGTCTTTCTTCGAGATTTCCAACATAGTGATGATTTTGAAGATCCATTTAAAGAAGAGGCTGAAAGGTATAACTCATATGCTTATTTAGTAAATTTTCTGCTTATTCATATTCATAGCTAGACCTTTGAATGGAGGCTGAATAATGGCCCTCAAATGTTTGATTAATTTTAAAAATATAGTACTTTGTAGTAAGTACAATCTGACTTGTCTAGAAATAGGATGTATTTTTGACTTCAAAAATATGATATTAACACAAGAAAAAGGTATTCCTAAAGAATTCAGTTTCTCTATCATCTCAACAATTACCCGGTTCCAAAACCTTTGTAAGTGTGTTTGGAGTTCTTGGATGGGGTAGTGTACTTGAGGTAAGGTAAAGCTTAGTACACAACTAAATTTTAGAAGACATTACATGTTTCCAGAAAGAAAATAATGTATACTAGAAATGGAACTATTAGCATAGTGAATACTATATATAAAAAAAATGGAAAAACTTGGAGAAAAAGTAAATTTCCACTAGAAACAAAAGAAACAGCAACTTTAATGCTTATAAAATATTCAAATTTAGGTGTTATATACAAAGATACTAAATAAGAAAATATTTTATTGAGTCGTATTTTCTTAGATTTGTAAGTGATATTAGTCACAGTCACTGGAAGAGCACTGCATAATAATGTATAGAGTATACAGTTGTATAAAGAACTTTCAGAAGTGCATTAAATGAACAATAAATAACATTAATCCGAAAGTGTTTTGAGATAATATTATATGTTACTAATATATACTAATTGTTAGATGGCAATTACATACTAAGCACTGTATACAAATACAAAATATTAATAGTTCTTGTTCTGTAGTTTACAGTTGGGGGCACACACACATAAAAGACAAAGTTAAATACAGTAGTAATTATTGTTATAGCATCAGAGTCCAAGGATTGTGGGTACAGAAAACTGTTTGCAAGGGGGAGAGTTCTTCATCAGCTGCTTTGAGGAAAAGATATTTTGGTTGGATTTAGGATCTTAAATAAACAGAGATGCAGCAGGTAAAAAGCAAGGGAAGAAAATTTCAAGCTGTGAGAAGTTTGAGCAAAAATAAGGAGCTGTGAAAATATCTTATTATTGGTGAGAAATGTTATGTGTCAAGAGTTATAGGGTATATATATGTTAACTGGAATGCCAGGAAGCTTGGGAAGATGAGAGGCAGAGTAGAAAATATAATGTGGGCCATAGCTTGAATGAACTGAATACATGTGAAACCAAGGCATACACATTTGATTCAGTCTGTTAGAATGAAAATGAAGCACAGATGGAGTCTTTTTGCATCTTCCTATCTGTCTATCAGTTATCTCTCTGTTATCTATCAGGAAGGACGCTTGATGGTGAAAGATAGCTGGTAAGAAATGGAGAACAAGTAGATGTTTACAGTAACTGAAGAAAAGGGGGAAAAGAACAAAGAGTTAGAAACCTGTTATTACCTGCAGAAGCAAAAGGAAAAGACATTTACTTTGTTAAGGCTGAGGCATAAAGTACCTAAAGGAAATTAATAGAAATGAGGACAGAAAAGTAGGCAAGGGTGAGACTATTAGCCTCCTGAATTTATGAGTTCAGTAAGGAGCCTGAGTTTGTCCTGAGGTTGGTGGGCAAGTATAACACTTAAATTTTCATTTAGGGGAGAATTTTCTCAGGACTAGGAGAGCAGACCCAGAAATCAAATTAGGAGCCTTTTGCTAAATGGGGTTGCAAATGAAAGTGCAAAAAGAGCCAAACTGATAGCATAAGTGAGTAAACTGAGTAGTGAGAAGTTGGAAAGAAAACAGAAAGAAAATGTGGGCTAGTATTTGAGAACCTGTTAGAGTATATAGAACAGTATTTAGATAGAGATAGAAAGAGTAAAGGGTTTCCTATTTTTAAGGTGAGAGAATCAGTTGATTCATATCTATTCTTATGATATGGAAGAATTTGTAAAAAAAAAAAAAGAATTTGTAGGTAGGGAGAAATTAGTTATATATAAGAAAATATTCAACATTCAGAAAACTAAGATCATGGCATCTGGTCCCATCACTTCGTGGCAAATAGATAGGGAAACAATAGAAACAGTGACAGACTTTATTTTAAGGGGGCTCCAAAAGCACTGCAGATGAAGACTGCAGCCATGAAATTAAAAGATGCTTGCTCCTTGAAAGAAAAGCTATGACCAACCTAGACAGCATTTTAAAAAGCAGAGGCATTACTTTGCCAACAAAGGTCCGTCTTGTCAAAACAGACGATAGTTTTTCCAGTAGTCATGTAAGGATGTGAGAGTTGGACTTTAAAGAAAGCTGAGCACTGAAGAATTGATGCTTTTGATCTGTGTTGTTGGAGAAGACTCTTGAGAGTCCCTTAGACTGCAAGGAGATCCAACCAGTCCATCCTAAAGGAAATAGGTCTTGAATATTCATTGGAAGGACTGCTGAAGCTGAAACTCCAAGACTTTGGCCACCTGACACAAAGAACTGACTCATTTGAAAAGACCCTGGTGCTGGGGAAGATTGAAGGGAGGAGGAGTAGGGCACAACAGGGGATGAGATGGTTGGATGGCATTACCTCCTTAATGGATATGAGTTTGAGCAAGTTCAGCGAATTGGTGATGGACAGGTAATCCTTGCATGCTGCAGTCTATGTGGTCGCAAAGAGTCAGATATGACTGAAAGACTGAATTGAGCTGAGCTGAACTGAAGAAAAGATAATTTTAGAAAAATGTCCCAGAGAAGACAGCATAAAGTTGAAAACCTGAAAGGATTAATTCTGAACATGGAGAAAACAAGCAATAAGGAAGAATGTTGATGCACTTAAATGTACATTTTTAAAGAAAGTAGAAAACGTTATTACTTTCTGGCTTACATTTCATAGAAGGGGCTACATTGTTACTAAGGCAGAGCACTGAGGAAGGTAGTACATAAGAATGGTAGTTCAGAAATTAGGAATGGTAGAGGAAATGGAATAGAAACATACCAGTGTTTTCCAAATGGTTCTCTGCTGATACTAGGAAGCCCAGTGACCCCAGTATTTTTCTTCTACCACATCCTGGATAAAGGATGAAAGAAGATGAATAAGGGATTGATCTAAGGCAGCTGGTTTGCAAGCAAAGTGCAAGCTAAAGTTGGAGTTTGTAATCAGACGGGACTTTGGAATTATGTCTTTGAAAGTGGGCCAGTTCCTGGGGTTGACAATGGAAAGTGGGTGGTTGAACTGAAATGGAGGTAAATGTCAATTGACTAGTTAATATAGATTATCAGAGATTCTTTCTTAAATACACATACATTCTCTAAGCCGTGGACAAATATAAATTTCTTTTCTAGTGAGAATGACGGCACCTTGCAGAAAACCAGTAGATTCTTTCTAAAGCAGATGTTGAGCAGTGAGGATGAAGAGCTTGCAGGGCCTTCCCATCCTGGAGCTCCTACACTTCAGGGTATGACCTCATCCCATTTTATTAGCAGATTCTTGATGAGGCTATATTTCAGAGGTATGCACAAAGAAGTTTCTAATAGAGATGCAGGAAAAGAGCTAAGAGAAACTTTTTCAAAAGGGAAAAAGATGATTTTCTAGGATTTTCCTTTAAAAATGAAGAAAATGTTCCATACCTCACATTAATGAAGGGCACATTTCTATTCTTTCTTTAAATATTTTAGTATAGCAAACATGTTAATTTAATAAAATGAGTTGTGTATTTCTTAACAACTTTTATAGATTAAATAGGACCTTCTTCATTTTCTTAATTTGACTTTGTTGCACAGTAGTTACTTTGTAAGTATAATAATAACTTTCTTTTTGGGTTATACATTATCATCTGTGGGAAAAAAGAAATGTAGGTATGAATAATAAAGTAAACCATAATACTGTCTCTGCCTTCTCTCAGCATTTCTTTTCCCAGCAAGGCTAGAACACAGTGAGAAGCCAAATGGGTGTTTCTATTGGGGATGGAAGATGATCAAAATGGCTTCAAATGGGAATTTTGTCTCCTCCTTGGAGCCACATCCTAGTGGCTACTCCCTGATGTCTAAGACGGTAAAGCGTCTGCCTACAATGTGGGAGACCGAGGTTCAATCCCTGGGTCAGGAAGATCTCCTGGAGAAAGAAATGGCAGCCCACTCCAATATTACTGCCTGGAAAATCCCATGGATGGAGGAGCCTGGTAGGCTACAGTCCACGGGGTCGCACAGAGTCGGACACAACTGAGTGACTTCACTTCACTTCTGGGCTTCCTAGTGATACTTGTGGGAAATTTTAGGATTTCTGTGACTGCTTCTCCCCACCAAAAGTTCCTTATTTTCGCCTCTAGAAAGAGCTTTTGCATATAGTAGGCTTCCAAGACAAGATGAGTTTCTCAGGGCAGTGCAGATTCTTAGAAACTTCTACCTTTTCTTTATGCCTGTTCTTTTGCTTAATTGCTTCTTGTGTATTTTTGCTGGTATTTACTTGATTTTTGTTATATGATTTGGCTTTGGAAAGATATTTCACTTAAGCATTTTACCTTAGAATTCTTCTTTTTTTAAAAACGAGAGTCCTTTCATGTATCAGGATTTCTCTGTTTTTCTGGCTGTGTTGGGTCTTAGTTGTAGCATGTGCAATCTTTGTTGTGGCACCAGGCTTCTCTCTTGTTGTGATGCATGGGCTCCATAGTGCATGGGCTTTGTAGTTTGTGACATGCAATCTCTCTAGTTGAGGCATCTGGACTCAGTAGTTGAGGTGTGTGGGTTTAGTTACCCTGAGGCATGTGGGAACCAAGTCCCCAACCAGGGATCGAACCCCCTGCATTGGAAAGCAGATTGTCAACCACCAGACTACTAGGAAAATCCCTCAAAATTAATATTAAAAACATTATTTTAATATTTACTTTCTAGATTTATGGCATTTTGGCCAGTGTACATGATCTTTAAAATTTTAGATATTTAGAATCTAGATTATTGACATGACCTAAAAGACCATTAGTTTTTCAGAAAATTTCCATATGTACTATTAAATAGAATGTATTCTCTTTTGTTATGATTGGTTACAAGTATATAGCTATATACTATAGATCTATATCTGTAGTATAATATATCTTTATTGTTTTTGTTGTTGCTCAGCCATGTCCAACTCTTTGTAACCGCATGGACTGCAGCATGCCAGACTTCCCTTTCCTTCATCATCTCCTGGAGCGTGCTCAAACTCATGTCCATTGAGTTGGTGATGTTATCCAAATTACTTACAACTGTATATAACATATAAAGATACAATTATATCATATAGATCCTCTTAATCCTTGTGATGTGTATGTGTGTATGCACATATGCATGCTTGATCTGTTTTAGAATTAGAATTAGAGGTGTGTTAGACTCTGCACATATGCTCGTCTCAGATTCTAGGGTCCAGGGACTTATAAACATTTGGTTCCAGGGAGGACAAAAGTCCTTTCTTTTTCTCATCCATGTTGTGTATGAGTTTTGTTTTTGTTTCACTCACTCAGTGTGTCTGACGCTTTGTGAGCTCATGGACGGAAGCATGCCAGGCTTCTCTGTCCTGCTGTATCTCCCAGAGTTTGCTAAAACTCATGTCCATCGAGTCAGTGATGCCATACAACCATCTCATCCTCTGTTGACCCCTTCTCCTCCTGCCTTCAGTCTTTCCCAGCATCAGCATCTTTTCCAATAAGTTGGCTCTTTGCATCAGGTGGCCAAAGTATTGGAGCTTCAGCTTCAGCATAAGTACTTCCAATGAATATTTAGGACTGATTTCCTTTAGGATGGACTGGTTTGATCTCCTTGCTATCCAAGAGACTCTCAAGTCTTCTCTAACACCAAGTTCAAAAGCATCAATTCTGACTCCAGGCAACATTAATTGATAAGAGCTCATCCAAAAGCCTCCATACCTACACTGAAACCAAGCACCACTCAAAAGCCAACAAGTTCCAGAGCAAGACATACCATGCAAATTCTGCAGCAATAGCCCTGAGCTTCAATATACAGGCTGCCCAAAGTCACACCAAACCCGTAGACATCTCAAAACTCACTATGGGACACTTCATTGAACTCCAGAGAGAAGAAATCCAGCTCCACCCACCAGAACACTGTCACAAACTTACCTAACCAGGAAACCTTGACAAGCCATCCATCCAACCCCACCCACAGTGAGGAACCTCCACAATAGAGAGGAACCACAAACTGCCCAAATATGGAAAGGCCATCCCAAACACAGCAATCTAAACAAGATGAAAAGGCAGAGAAATACTCAGCAGGTAAAGGAACAGGATAAATGCCCACCAAACAAAAGAGGAGGAGATAGGGAGTCTACCTGAAAAAAGAATTCAGAATAATGATAGTAAAAATGATCCAGAATCTTGAAAACAAAATGGAGTTACAGATAAATAGCCTGGAAAGAAGGATTGAGAAGATGCAAGAAATGTTTAACAAGGACCTAGAAGAAATAAAAAAGAGTCAATAGAATAATGCAGTAAATGAGATAAAAAACACTCTGGAGGGAACCAACAGTAGAATAATGGAGGCAGAAGATAGGATAATTGAGGTAGAATATAGAATAGTAGAAATAAATGAAGCAGAGAGGAAAAAAGACAAAAGAATTAAAAGAAATGAGGACAACCTCAGAGACCTCTGGGACAATGTTAAATGCCCCAACATTCGAATCATAGGAGTCCCAGAAGAAGAAGACAAAAAGAAAGGCCATGAGAAAATACTTGAGGAGATAATAGTTGAAAACTTCCCTAAAATGGAGAAGGGAATAGTCCCACAAGTCCAAGAAACCCAGAGAGTCCCAAACAGGATAAACCCAAGGCAAAACACCCCAAGACACGTATTAATCAAATTAACAAAGATTAAACACAAAGAACAAATATTAAAAGCAGCAAGGGAAAAACAGCAAATAACACACAAGGGGATTCCCATAAGGATAACAGCTGATCTTTCAATAGATACTCTTCAGGCCAGAAGGGAATGGCAGGAAATACTTAAAATTATGAAAGAGAAAAACCTACAACCCAGATTACTGTACCCAGCAAGAATCTCATTCAAATATGAAAGTGAATTCAAAAGCTTTACAGACAAGCAGAAGCTGAGAGAAGTCAGCACCACCAAACCAGCTCTCCAACAAATGCTAAAGGATGTTCTCTAGACAGGAAACACAGAAAGGGTGTATAAACTCGAACCCAAAACAGCAAAGTAAATGGCCATGGGATCATACTTATCAATAATTACCTTAAATGTAAACGGGTTGAATGCCCCAACCAAAAGACAAAGACTGGCTGAATGGATACAAAAATAAGATCCCTATATATGTTGTCTACAAGAGACCCACCTCAAAACAAGGAACACAGACAGACTGAAAGTGAAGGGCTGGAAAAAGATATTCCATGCAAATAGAGACCAAAAGAAAGCAGGAGTAGAAATATCAGAGAAAATAGACTTTAAAATAAAAGCTGTGAAACGAGACAAAGAAGGACACTACTTAATGATCAAAGGATCAATACAAGAAGAAGATACAACAATTATAAATATATATGTACTCAACATAGGAGCACCACAATATGTAAGGCAAATGCTAACAGGTATGAAAGGGGAAATTAACAATAACGCAATAATAATGGGAGACTTTAATACTCCACTGATATGGAGTTGATCAACTATGGATAGATCAACTAAACAGAAAATTAACAAGGAAACACAAACTTTAAATGATACAATGGACCAGTTAGACCTAATTGATGTCTATAGGACATTTCACCCCAAAACAATGAATTTCACCTTTTTCTCAAGTGCACATGGAACCTTCTCCAGGATAGATCACATCCTGGGCCGTAAATCTAGCCTTGGTAAATTCAAAAAAATTGAAGTCACTCCAAGCATTTTTTTCTGACCACAATGCAGGAAGATTAGATGTCAATTACAGGAGAAAAACTATTAAACATTCCAACATATGGAGGCTGAATAATACGCTGCTGAATAACCAACAAATCACAGAAGAAATCAAAATAGGCATATAAATGAATGAAAATGAAGACACAACAACCCCAAACCTACAGGGCATTGTAAAAACAGTGCTAAGGGGAAGGTTCATAGCAATACAGGCTTACCTCAAGAAACAAGAAAAAAGTCAAATAAATAACCTAACTCTACACCTGAAGCAACTAGAAAAAGAAGAAATGAAGAACCCCAGGGTTAGTAGAAGGAAAGAAATCTTAAAAATTAGGGCAGAAATAAATGCAAAAGAAACAAAAGAGACCATAGAAAAAAATCAACAAAGCTAAAAGCTGGTTCCTTGAGAAAATAAATAAAATTGACAAATTGTTTCATCAAGAAACAAAGGGAGAAGAAACAAATAAAAAAATTAGAAATAAAAATGGAGAAATCACAACAGACAACACAGAAATATGAAGGATCATAAGAGACTACTATCAGCAACTATATGCCAGTAAAATGGACAACTTGGAAGAAATGGACACATTCTTAGAAAAGTACAACTTTCAAAAATGGAACTAGGAAGAAAGAAAACGGAAATTGAAACAGTAATCAGAAATCTTCCAGCAAACAAAAGCCCAGGACCAGACGGCTTCACAGCTGAATTCTACCAAAAATTTAGAGAAGAGCTAACACCTATCCTACTCAAACTCTTCCAGAAAATTGCAGAGGAAGGTAAACTTCCAAACTCATTCTATGAGGCCACCATCACCCTAATACCAAAACCAGACAAAGATGCCACAAAAAAAGAAAACTACAGTCCAATATCACTGATGAACATAGATGCAAAAATCCTTAACAAAATTCTAGCAAACAGAATTCAACAACACATTAAAAAGATCATACATCATGACCAAGTGGGCTTTATCCCAGGGATGCAAGGATTCTTCAATATCTGCACATTAATCAATGTAATACACCACATTAACAAATTGAAAGATAAAAACCATATAGTTACCTCAATAGATGCAGAGAAAGCTTTTGACAAAATTCAACATCCATTTATGATAAAAACACTCCAGAAAGCAGGAATAGAAGGAACATACCTCAACAT
This sequence comes from Antilocapra americana, assembly GCA_007570785.1. Classification (NCBI taxonomy): domain Eukaryota; kingdom Metazoa; phylum Chordata; class Mammalia; order Artiodactyla; family Antilocapridae; genus Antilocapra; species Antilocapra americana. The sequence continues at coordinate 6,519,732 of ML662447.1, read as the reverse complement.
AATAAAAGCCATATATGACAAACCTCCGGCAAACATTATCTTCAATGGTGAAAAAATGAAAGCATTTCCCCTAAAGTTAGGAACGAGACAGGGTGTCTACCCTCATCACTACTATTCAACATAGTTTTGGAAGATTTGGCCACAGCAATCAGAGCAGAAAAAGACATAAAAGGAATCCAGATTGGAAAAGAAGAAGTAAAACTCTCACTGTTTGCAGATGACATGATCCTCTGCATAGAAAACCCAAAAGACTCCACCAGAAAATTACTAGAGCTAATCAATATAGTGTAGTAAAGTTATAAAGGATATAAAATCAACACACAGAAATCCCTTGCATTCCTATACACCAACAATGAGAAAACAGAAAGAGAAAATATTAAGGAAACAATTCCATTCACCATTGCAACGAAAAGAATAAAATACTTAGGAATATATCTACCTAAAGAAACAAAAGATCTCTATATAGAAAACTATAAAACCCCGATGAAAAAAATCAAAGAGGACACAAATAGGTGGAGAAATATACCATGTTCATGAATTGGAAGAGTCAATATAGTGAAAATGAGTATACTACCCAAAGCAATCTATAGACTCAATGCAATCCCTATCAAGCTACCAATGGTATTTTTCACATAAGTAGAACAAATAATTTCACAATTTGTATGGAAATACAAAAAACCTCAAATAGCCAAAGCAATCTTGAGAAAGAAGAATGGAACTGGAGGAATCACCCTGCCTGACTTCAGGCTCTACTACAAAGCCACAGTCATCAAGACAATATGGTACTGGCACAAAGACAGAAATATAGATCAATGGAACAAAATAGAAAGCTGAGAGATAAATCCACGTACCTATGGACACCTTATCTTCGACAAAGGAGGCAAGAATATAGAATGGAGAAAAAACAATCTCTTTAACAAGTGGTGCTAGGAAAACTGGTCAACCACTTGTAAAAGAATGAAACTAGAACACTTTCTAACACCATACACAAAAATAAACTCAAAGTGGATTAAAGATCTAAATGTAAGACCAGAAAGTATAAAACTCCTAGAGGAAAACATAGGCAAAACACTCTCCAACATAAATCACAGCAGGATCCTCCATGACCCACTTCCCAGAGTAATGGAAATAAAAGCAAAAATAAACAAATGGGACCTAATTAAACTTAAAAGCTTTTGCACAATGAAGGAAACTATAAGCAAGGTGAAAAGACAGCCTTCAGAATGGGAGAAAATAATAGCAAAGGAAGCAACTGACGAAGAATTAATCTCAAAAATATACAAGCAACTCCTGCAGCTCAATTCCAGAAAAATAAATGACCCAATCAAAAAATGGGCCAAAGAACTAAACAGACATTTCTCCAAAGAAGACATATAGATGGCTAACAAACACATGAAAAGATGCTGAACATCATTCATTATCAGAGAAATGCAAATCAAAACCAGAATGAGGTACCATTTCATGCCAGTCAGAATGGCTGCTATCCAAAAGTCTACAAGCAATAAATGCTGGAGAGGATGTGGAGAAAAGGGAACCCTCTTACACTGTTGGTGGGAATGCAAACTAGTACGGCAATATTGTACCCCAGTATTCATCACAGCACTGTTTATAATAGCCAGGACATGGAAGCAACCTGGATGTCCATCAACAGATGAATGGATAAGAAAGCTGTGGTACATATACACAATGGAATATTACTCAGCCATTAAAAAGAATACATTTGAATCAGTTCTACTGAGGTGGATGAAACTGGATCCTATTATACAGAGTGAAGTGAGCCAGAAGGAAAAACAACAATGCAGTATACTAACGCATATATATGGAATTTAGAAAGATGGTAATGATAACCCTGTATGAGAGACAGCAAAAGAGACGCAGATGTATAGAACAGTTTTTTGGACTCTAGGGGAGAAGGCGAGGGTGGGATGATTTGAGCGAATAGCATTGAAACATGTGTATTATCATATGTGAAACAGATCTCCCATCCAGGTTTGATGCATGAAACAGGTACTCAGGGCTGGTGCACTGGGATGACCCAGGGGGATGGAATGGGGAGGGAGGTGGGAGGGGGTTTCAGGATGGGGAACACATGTACACCCATGGCTGATTCATGTCAGTGTATGGCAAAACCACTAGAATACTGTAAAGTAATTAGCCTCCAATTAAAATGAATAAATTTAAAAAAAGCATCAATTCTTTGGCACTCAGCCTTCTTTATGGTCCAACTCTCACATCTATACATGACTACTGGAAAAACCATAACTTTTACTATATGGACCTTTGTCAGCAAAGCGATGTCTCTACTTTTTAATGTGTTGTCTAGGTTTGTCATAGATTTTCTTTCAAGGAGCAAGCATCTTTTAATTTCATGGGTGTCATCACTGTCTGCAGAGATTTTGGAGTCCAAGAAAATAAAGTCTCTCACTGTTTCCATTGTTTCCCATTTATTTGCCATGAAGTAATGGGACCTGATGCCATGATCTTCATTTTTGAATGCTGAATTTTAAGCCAGCTTTTCACCCTCCTCTTTCACCTTCATCAAGAGGCTCTTTAGTTCCTGTTTGCTTTCTGCCATTAGGTTGGTGTCATCTGCATATCTGAGGTTATTGATATTTCTCCCAGCAATCTTGATTCCAGCTTGTGCTTCATCCAGTCCAGCATTTCACGTAATGTACTCTGCATATAAGTTACATAAGCAAGGTGACAATATACAGCCTTGATGTACTCCTTTCCCAATTTGCAACCAGTCCATTGTTCCATGTCTGTTTCGAACTGTTGCTTCTTGATCTGCGTACAGGTTTCTCAGGAGACAGGTAAGATGGTCTGATATTCCCATCTGTTTAAGAATCTTCCACAGCTTGTTGTGATCCATGCAAAGAATTTAGCATAGTCAATGAAACAGAAATGGATGGTTTTCTGGAATTCCTTATTTTTTCTATGATCCAACAGATGTTGGCAATTTGGTCTCTGGTTCTTTTGCCTTGCTTGCCTTGGCATAATTGTCAATATATACACTCAGTCACATTATAAAACGGATCACTTCTCAGTATATCATATTTGTTATATTTATAACACAGTAGTTTTTTCTAAGTATACTGGATTTTGTGTAATTTCAAGGTGTATAGTCATGATTTTTCTAAAATAAGGACCCTTCCTTTAAAAGTAATAATAGAATCTTCACCCCCGGAAAAATAAAATTCCATTAATTCTTAAATGGCTGGCTCTTTACTTAAGAGAAAACAATAAAAATAAAATCTCCCTTCACACATATATAAGTAACTTACAGATGTGACTTTTCTCTTTGTTAGGTGTGGAAATTGTTTCTGAAAAGGAGCTAGCTCAGTTAGCTCTGGTTCGACCATTAATATTCAATACTCAGGAGCAATCAACTATCAGAGATTATTTTAAAATACTTACAAAAAAAGTATCAGAATATGAAATCACCCAAGAATTTCTGGTAAATATTTTGGTTTTAACCAATGTCTATATGTGATTTGTTTTTCTACTTCTCAATCAGAGAATATCTGTTCTTTTTTTTTCAGGTTGAATATGTTGTTTTAAATATTAAATTTTGTTTCTAAAGTAAAGAGTGTACATAATAAAAGAATAAAAAAAGTATAAAAGTTTATAAAACAGAGAAAGTCTTTTTTTCTCTCTTGATTCCTTATTTCACTATTAAATCTGTCATATAAACTTTCAGAAAAATTGTTGCCATGTACTTTATTATTTTGCTCTTTCTTTCCTTTTATAAAGAATTTCAATAAGAAATAACTCCAAAATATATTATGAGCATATATAACTCTGTCTCATTATTTTTAAGTATTGCATGGAAATTATATGAATGAAGACTTTTTTCTTTAAATAGTCCTCTATGATGAACATTTAGATTATTTCAGATGTTGTTACTATGAAAAACATTGCCCCTCTTCATTCATGTTCCTATGCATAGTCTTTAGAACAAATTCCTGGAAAGACAACCAGTATTTTGTGCTGTTAGATTTTTGGTTCTTTACTCAACTTTTAAGTGACAGATGATTTCTTGTTGGTGTTCTAATTGGCATTTCTTAATTTGAGAACAGATAGCTTTTCATATGCTTTTAAGCCTTTCATATTTATTTTCAGTGAACTAATTCCAGTTGTTTGCCTAATTTTCTATTTATTCCTTTTCTTATCAATTATTAACTTTATATAATGAAGAAATTATCCTTTTTGTATGTGTTTTGTATATATGGTAAAATTTTCCACTTTGTTTTTTGTGTTATATGTGTGTGCACATGCATTTATTGTGAAGAAATAGCTAATTTTTAATGGTTGAATATGTCATTCTTTCTTTTGGGGGCTTCAGGGTTTTCTGCATCCTTTAGGGATTCCCCTTTCACTCTAGGAACACAGCAATTATTTCTTGCTTTTTTTAAAATAATATTTTATGATTTTTTTCAGTGCATAAATCTTTCATCCAGCTAGCATTTAATTTGTTATAAGATATCTGGTAGAGATCCAACACTCTATAGCTAATCAGTTGTTCAACGATCCCCTTGTCCCAACTTCTCTTCAGTGATGTGAAATGCTTTTTTCTCAATATACGAAAGCACCACCTATATTTAAATTTATTTTTCTGGTTTTTGATATCACCATGGGTTTACATATGCTTGGCTAAAACAATAATTAAAAAAAAAAATAAAAAAAATAAAAAGTCCTCATCACACACACAAAAGTTTTAACTATGTGAGATGATGGACGTGAGATGAACTTATCTTGGTGATCATTTCACAATATGTACAAATATTGAATCATTATGTTGCACACCCAGAACGAATATAAAAGGATATGTTAAGTATGTATCAATTAAAAAAAAAGAAAGAAAAAAAAAATTTATTTTTCTGGTTTTTAAAATTGATTTGTTTATTCATGTACTAATACCAAACTTTTAAAAGTAACATAGCTTTGTATTATATTTTACCATCCATTAAGATTTGTCTTCCCTCATTACTCTTCTTTTATAGCATTGTTCTGGTTCTTTTCACAGTTGCTTTTTTCTAGGCTACTTTTAGAATTGGTTTGCAGAAAGATTAAAATGTAAAAATCTGGTATCATCCTATGGCTTAAAACCTGGATCCTCATTCTCCATTGCAGTAGTGGCCAACATTAACTTATGGTAGTGCCAAGTTGGGTGCCTAAGAGTTACTGAAGAGTTTTTAAGAAGTATGGACTCTCAGGCTTTATCCACAATTGTTCAAATAGGGTAGGGCTGGACACCTATCAGTTCCCTTTGTGTATGAAACAAGGCCTTCCTAGTTAGTTTTAGTTCCCCTTTGTGTTCTTTGTTCATGTGTTCTGTGCTGTTGTTACCATCCTATTAATTGTTTTCTAAAGAGGACCTGTATACGCCCATACCTTTATTACTGTTCTACCTGGTGTAATACCCATTCACCTATTCTTTCCTTTCACACACACAGATTTCCATGCTACTAACTTCTGATGCCTTGGGAAGGCTCAGTTCAAGTGCTGCTTTCTTTCTAGGAGCTTTCCTTTCCATACTTTCAAGTACAATCTAGTGCTGTCATTTATACTAGTGTGTCTCTACATTAATCACATGGCCACCTCTCCAGCTGTTGTTAACTTTTTAAGTATAAAGCCATTTTCAGATTCTTCTTTGTATTACAGAATGTGTAGCAGTGATGAGTACATACTAAATGTTCATTTAACGTCGAATTCACAGTTGGCAAAGAAAGTTTTTGAAAAGAAGAATTCTTTAGTGTCCTAACTATAATTTCTTCGTGGGGCAAGGAGTTAATTGTGAGAGTTAATATTTTTGTTTCTGTTATTTTATTATTTTCATTTATAAAATGATAGATTTAGGGGTAGGTCCTAAGAAGTTAATATTCTGTATTGGCTTTTTTTTTTTTCTAATGAAAAAGGAAAAATCTTGAAGTTCAAGGGAAAAAGTACCTCTAGAGAGTTGAGCATTTCCTTATCAAGCAACTTGTTGATTCACATCTCAACTCCTAGATATTTTATATAGGAATTTTCCAGTGGAGCTCTGACTTCTTTACTTACCTAGAATACATTTAATATCAGGACATGGCATGAAAGGACTTAAGAATCATGAACATTACATAAAGACAGATATTTTTTCTTTCCTTCTCTTTTTTCTATCATAGTAAATATATTATTTATATTTCTTACCTTTCAAAGGCTTTGGAATTTAAGAATCTGCCTGCTGTTTTCCACTCTGGGAATGAACTACACAACAGAGACAAAAATAGATATCGAGATATTCTTCCATGTAAGCTAACAATGGTTTTAATTATTTTCCTATTTACACTTGATAAAAGGTAAAAAGTGGGTTGTATGGCTTTCAGTATTAGCCATTTTGACCTGTGACCATGATGAAGAACTCTGGAAGCTAGGACTGGGTGACCCAGGCATAAAAGCATGATGAAGGTCAAGTCCTCTATCCCAGGTAAATCTTCTACTCACCGTCACAGGATTCTTTTCACAAGAATGCCTGTTCTTAGGCGTTGCTACTTCTAAAACATCTTATGCATTGCTGCATTTAAAACAGAAAGCTTAATACTCTGAGACATGTTTTACTTTTGCTACCCTAAGCCCTTTCCACCTTCCGTGATCATTTTGTTTAGACACACAAACACAATGGTAGTATTTATATCCTTTGTCCTAAACAATAAAGTTGCCAATCTACCCTCCAACAGAAGGCTTCCCTTTAATTGTTGCCAAAGACTTACACACTGCTTTCCAGGGCTAGTTTCTTCCCCACCCAATTCGTCTGTCTCAGACCTTCCAAAGAGTGGGAACAAAGCAACACAATTTTACTCTAAGGATGGAAATCTCATTTTTATGCCTCACATTCCTTTCAAAGTCAAAAACATTTTCCAAATTAAATTACCATTTTTCTTCCTACAACATGACCTCCTTCTTTATTCTGTATCTTGTTTAGTTTAGCCACTCGTTTGTTCAAGCCAGAGAACCTGAGTCACCTGCAGTATCCCAAGTGGCCACAAAGTCCTTTCAATTCTACCTTTTTAATACCTCAAGAGTCCTCCCGCTTCTCTTGATTCCCACTGCTGCTAACTTAAATTGAGTCTGCTTTCTCTCTCAGCTAGTCTTTGTCTCCTTCACTGCTTCTACTCCCATCTACTCATAGTAGCTACTGAAATAATTTCCTGAAAAGCTCTGAAGGTACAAATAAGGTATATAAAATGGCCCAAATCCTCCTCTTCTGCTGCATTACCTTCTCTTTCCCAGCCTGCACCTGTGGCTTCACGACAAGTGCCCTATGATCAATTGATCAAGGACAGGAAAACTGGGCCTGGGTAGCAGAAGGTTCTGCATGGTATGCAGGCACCACCTAGAGGTAATAGCAGCTTCACTACGGTGCCTTTTTTGGGCATGCCTGAAGGACAGTGGTGAAGGGAAATCCTCTCAGTTGGTAGAAATTTAAGCATTGTACTTGGTGTTCATTTTGCTTGGAAGCAGAAATGGCCAAAGGTACAAATCTTTATTAATTCATGGGCTGTAGTCAGTTGTTTGGCTGGATGGTCAGAGACTTAGAAGAAACATGATTGGGAAGTTGATCACAAGGAGATCTGGGAGAGATAAGTGTGTACAGATCTCTCTGAAAGGGCAAAAACATGAATATATTTGTGTCTTTTGTGAATGTTCATTGAAGGGTGATTTAAGAAGAGGTTTTAGCAATCAAGTGGATAGGACAACCTATTCTGTGGAAACTAGTCAGCCTCTTTCCCAAATACTCCTGTAATTAACCGATGGATTAATGAATAAAGTAGATCTGCTGGCAGGAATAGAGGCTATGCATGAACTCATCAACATGGACTTCTCCTCGCCAGGCTGACCTTGCTGTGGCCATTTCTGAGTGCCCAGTCTGCCAGTAGCAGAGACTGACACTGAGGCTCTAATAGGACACTGTTTCCAAGTGTGATCAGCCCCCTAGCTACCTGATGACAGGTGGATTACATTGAATTGCTTCTGTCATGGAAGGAACAATGCTTTTTTGCATACTAAAATAGACTTGATATGGATTTGCCTTCCTTGCATACAAAGTTCTACCACATCTACCACCTGGACCTGAAGAATGCCTTACCACCATCATAGTATCCACACAGCCTTGCTTCTGATCAAGGAACTTACTTAGAGGCAAATTATTTGTGGCAGTGGGCCCATGATCGTGCACTTCACTGGTCTTGACACACTCCTCATCATTCCGAGGCAGCTGGCTTAAACGAGTAACAGAATGACCTTTTGTAGACACAGTAACGGTGCCAGCTAGGTGGAAGTACCTCACAGGGTTGGAGCAGTGTTCGCCAAGAGGTTATATTCGCTCCAAAGTAGGGTCCAATACATGATGCTGTTTCTGCCACAGCCAGGAGTCAGGAGTCAAAGGATGGAAACTGAGAGTGGCCTCAGTCACTATCACCTCTGAAGTGAAAGCTGAAAGTGAAGTCAGTTGCGTCTGACTCTTTGTCATTCCACGGACTCTAGTGTGGGTAGCCGTTCCCTTTTCCAGGGGATCTTCTCCCCTCAGGGACTGAATCACCGTCTCCTGCGTTGCAGGCAGATTCTTCACTGTCCGAGCCACCAGGGAAGCCTCACTGTCACCTCTAGTGATCCACTAACACAATATTTGCTTCCTGCCACTGTTACCTTATGCTCTGCTGGTCTCAGGGTCTTAGTGGCTCTCTTCATTAATGGCATCTGGTATTTGGTAAGGACTTTCCACTTGAAAACTTGAGTCTTCCTTGAAGGGCAGCAAATCATGGAATTATTCATAGATTATGGAGTCTAGAAGAACTGCTGCATAATACGGAACAAATGACTTGGGCATTTTGAATAAAGATTCCTTATCTGAAAGGCATGAATAATAATATGACTCTTCAAAGGACTGTTTTGAAGTTCAGATGAGGTGATGCATGGCTTGTGTGTTTGCACTAAGTTCTCTTTTTGAGGGGAACTGCAACTAAACCACCACCACCACCTTTCTCCTGTGGCCACTTGAGCTATTTCTCTCCTGCTAAATACAAGCATACTTGGCTTTATAGTGCTACACTTTATTGTACTTTGCAGATACTGTGTGTGTTTTTTTTTAATAGATTGAAAGTTTGTGACAGCTCTGTGTTGAACACCTTTTTTCCAACAGCATTTTCTCACTTCATGTCTCTGTGTCATGTTTTGGTGATTTCTGCAATATGTCAAACTTTTTCATTATTATTGTATCTGTCACAGTGATCTATGATCAGTGATCTGTGACATTATTATTGCAAGAAGATTACAACTTGCTGCAGGCTCAGATGATGGTTAGCATTTTTTAGCAGTAGGGTATTTTTTAAATTAAAATACATCATTTTATATAAATATAATGTTATTATTGCACATTTACTGGACTACAGTATAGTGTAAACATAATTTTATATGCTCTGGGGGACAAAAAAATTGATGTGGTTTTCTTATTGTGATAGTCCCTTTATTGTGGTGGTCCGAAACCAAACCTGTGTGATCTCCGAGGTATGCCTGTGTTCTATAGTTTGTTTCTGAAATCCTTTCCCTTTATATATTCCCTTTGTATGTTCTGCATCCTTCAGTATTTTAATAATTATTTTCCTTTTTTCCATCTATTTTTTTTTTGTTCTGAGAAAATTCCTTAAGCTGCTTTCTAAATCACTAATTTGTTTTTCTGTTTGCTTCTCACTCAAGAGATTTTTAATTGATTAATTGTGGTTTTTATTTGAAAGCAAGCTTTTATTACTTTAGATTGTTTAATGGAATATTACTCAGCATTAAAAAAAAATTCATTTGAATCAGTTCTACTCAAGTGGATGGAACTGGAGCCTATTATCCAGAGTGAAGTAAGCCAGAAGGAAAAACAATACAGTATACTAATGCATATATATGGAATTTAGAAAGATAGTAACGAGAACCCTGCATGCGAGACAGCAAAAGAAACGCAGATGTATAGAACAGTCTCATGGACTCTGTGGAAGAGGGCAAGGGTGGGATGATATGGGAGAATGGCATTGAAACATGTTAATTATCATATGTGAAATCAATCGCCAGCCCAAGTTTGATGCTCGGGGCTGGTGCACCGAGATGTCCCAGGGGGAAGGAATCGGGAGGGAGGAGGGAGGGGGGTTCTGGAGAGGGAGCATATGTAAACCCAGGGCGGATTCATGTCAATGTATGGCAAAACCAACACAATAAAGTAAAGAAAATTTTTAAAAAAGAAAAAAAAAAAGTAACTTCCTAGCCACTAGACCACCAGGGAACAGAAACTGTAAAACTCCTAGAGGATAACATAGGCAAAACACTCTCTGACATAAACCAAAGCAGGATCCTCTATGACCCACCTCCCAGAATATTGGAAATAAAAGCACGAATAAACAAATGGGACCTAATTAAAATTAAAAGCTTCTGCACAACAAAGGAAACTATAAGCAAGGTGAAAAGACAGCCTTCAGAATGGGAGAAAATAATAGCCAATGAAGCAACGGACAAACAATTAATCTCAAAAATATACAAACAACTCCTGCAGCTCCATTCTAGAAAAATAAATGACCCAATCAAAAAGTGGGCCAAAGAACTCAACGAACATTTCTCCAAAGAAGACATAAAAATGGCTAACAAACACATGAAAAGATGCTCAACATCACTCATTATCAGAGAAATGCAAATCAAAACCACAATGAGGTACCACTTTACACCAGTCAGAATGGCTGCCATCCAAAAATCTACAAGCAATAAATGCTGGAGAGGATGTGGAGAAAAGGGAACCCTCTTACACTGTTGATGGGAATGCAAACTAGTACAGCCACTATGGAAAACAGTGTGGAGAGTCCTTAAAAAACTGCAAATAGACCTGCCATTTGACCCAGCAATCCCACTGCTGGGCATACACACCGAGGAAACCAGAATTGAAAGAGCCACGTGTACCCCAATGTTCATCGCTGCATTGTTTACAATAGCCAGGACATGGAAGCAACCTAGATGCCCATCAACTGACGAATGGATAAGAAAGCTGTGGTACATATACACAATGGAATATTACTCAGCATTAAAAAAAAATTCATTTGAATCAGTTCTACTCAGATGGATGAAACTGGAACCCATTATCCAGAGTGAAGTAAGCCAGAAGCAAAAACAACAGTACAGTATACTAACGCATATATATGGAATTTAGAAAGATGGTAAGGAGAACCCAGCATGTGAGACAGCAAAAGAAACGCAGATGTATAGAACAGACTCGTGGACTCTGTGGATGAGGGCAGGGGTGGGATGATTTGGGAGAATGGCATTGAAACATGTTAAGTATCATATGTGAAATCATCGCCAGCCCAGGATTGTTGCTCAGGGATGCTGCACCGAGATTTCCCGGGGGGAGGGAGTGGGGAGGGAGGAGGGAGGGGGGTTCTGGAGGGGGAGCATATGTACACCCATGGCAATATCATGTCATTGTATGACAAAACCAATAAAAACAAAAGTAACTTCCTACTACAAAATGGTACATATTCACTGTAAAAATTTAGATAATAAAACAGTCCCTACTAGCATTTTGATAAATGCTGTGCTGTGTTGTGCTCAGTCGTGTTGGATTCTTTGTGACTACATGGACTGCCAGTAGCCTGCCAGTCTTCTCTGTCCATGGGATTTTCCAGGCAAGAATACTGGAGTGGGTTGTCATTTCCTTCTACAGGGAATCTTCCCCACCCAGAAATCGAACCTAATCTCCTGCATTGGCAGGCAGATTCTTTACTTCTGAGCCACCAGAGAAGCTCTTATATATGATACATATGTATATGTACATATATATATGATGAAAGATCTCACTTTAATGCTCTTTTTGTAACTTAATAATGTAACAAATTTGTGTCAATAAACACACATATACATGTATATCATTCTTTTAAATAATAAAATAATGTTTGCTCAGATATCATTTAAAATACAAGTAAGAGTTTTTAAAGTATTATCTTATAGAAAGGAAGACATTTGCTGTGATTTCTCAGAATGGTATCCTTTTGTGGAGTACTGGGTATCTTTATATATCTAGTGATTGTTTTGTCTCTTCATATTTACAAGGAGAGATTTATGTTTGCTGTTTTTGAATTTGAGAAAGTTTCTGTCAGAACTGGTGTAAGCCCTGTTCAGAGATCTTGGTCATAGTGTTTTTGGTAGATGAGTGGGCCTTCTGACTTGAGTACTAGGGAGGAGCTGCTGGTGAGACCACTGCATGGCAGGGAAAGACCCTCTTTTTATTCTCTGTGGGAGCAGTGGTGGAACCAGAGCTCCAGATGTCTATGTCAAGTGAAGAGAGAGTTCCTGGGCCAGTGGGGTTTATTAGTGAGCCACGTAATTGGCTTTTCCACTCTCGTATTTGTTAATAATAGTCCATATTTTGAGCAAATCCCCTTTGTAGCATCCTTTTGCCACAATACTTTTGCGTTGATGAGCATGCCACTTCACCAGGTGAAAGCTGAGAATGGACATAAAAGATGGCTACTTTGTGTGCAGGGAATTGGTAGAATTCTAATAATCGTAGAATTTGTATCTACTCAACTATCCCAATCTTCTTCTTTTTTTTTTTTCAAAAACTTTTGTTCCTTTCTGGCCACTGCTACTTTGAGCTTTCAGGTTCTCTGGCTTGTAGGAGAATGCCATTCATTCACATGCTCCTTCAGAGGGCTCCTCCTTTGCTGTGTTTAGTTATAGGCTAGGAGATACCTCCTTTGGCCTATTCCTACTTGTGCCATATGTAACAGAAATCTCTCAAGGTGTCTGGATACTGACGACATTCTTCTCTTTTTAGTAAAACTGTTTTTTTTTAAACCTTACCCTAATTGTATATTTCAGGAAATTCCTATGCCATATTTTCTATTAGTCAAAGAGATAAATAGATTTACTTTTGTGAAATGGTTTAATGAAATCTGCATGTATTGCATATCCTGCTTTTCCTTTATCTACTATATGTTTCTGTTTTTTAATAGATGATTCAACACGTGTCCCTCTTGGAGAAAACAAAGACTACATCAATGCCAATTATATTAAAATAGTCAATTCTGGAGAAGAGTATTACTATATTGCTACCCAAGGACCACTGCCAACTACCACGAATGACTTTTGGCAAATGGTTTTGGAAAATAACTCTAATGTTATTGCCATGATAACCAAAGAGAAAGAAAGTGGAGTTATCAAATGCCACCGTTACTGGCCTATTTCTATGAAGAAACCTTTGGAATTGAAAAGCTGTCATATCTTCCTGGAGAACTACCAGATACTTCAGTATTTCATCATTCGAATATTTCAAGTTGTCAAGAAGTCTGTAAGTTAAAAAATAAAATCAGCATTAGATACGTATTTCCTTATATAAGCACACATGTCAGGATAGGAAGTTAGGAGTAAGGTGGGCCATAGCTGGGAACACTTGTTTAAAGTAACTTGTTTTCACTTTTCCCTGGTACCAGAAACTCAGACAACACCATTTCTTCTTCTGCCTAACCAAACTCTGACTGGAGAGATGAAATAATTGAAAAGGGGAGTTGGGGCGGTTGAGAATGAGTATGGAAGTTATCTAATCCTGGGGTGTACTTTGGCTGTCTCTGCTGAGAGGGACAGATATGACGAAGTCCTTAAGATATGCTGATAATCACTGGGCTAGTCACTGTTGCTCCTTACTGAGTAGCAAATACTGGTACTTGCTGTTAGTGTGCCCAATGGATGGTAATATTGAGATCTGTGTGGGGTACAGAAAGGAGGTAGTTAGTTCTCTTTGTGTTTGGACAGACAATTTGCTAGAGGAGGTGACATCTATATTGAGAATTTACCCAACTGAGAAAAATGAAAACAGTAAGTAGATGATGAAGGTATAAAATAGCATGGGATATATGTACAGAGAGATGTAAGTAGTTAAGAGTTTCTGGAACGTAAAAGTTCAAATGCCAGGGAGAAATGAGAGATGAGATGAGGCTATAGAAAATAAACAGAGAAAGCCAGAACATGAAATGTTTTAGATTTCAGCTAAGGAGCACAAACTTTATTATGAAGATAATTAGGAGACACTGAAGAATTTTAGTAAGAAGGGTATATTATCAACTTAGGGCAACTAGCAATTAGTTAGAAAGCAAAGGCAGACTTTGATGATTTTCTGGTATAATTGGCAGACTTTATACGACTTATGACTTGTGACTTATAAGGAGTGTTCAAAAATTATGATGTCAAATGTGATAGCCACATTTGACTGTTTTAGGTTTAAATTATTTAAACTTACATAAAATACCAAATTTAGTTCCTCGCTTGCAATAGCCATACTTCTAGGTGTTTAACCACATATTACTAGTGGCTACCATATGGGCAGCACAGATACAGAGCATTTGCACCCTTGTAGAAAGTAATATTGGGAAGTACTGGTCTAGAATAATCCATGGAACAATTAATTTCATGCTCTAACAGACTCGGAAAATAGCAAAGGAATGATTTATAGGAGAAAGTGATGTTGTATTGCTCTAAGTGGATTTGATTAGCAGGTAGGTGATAGACAGGAGTGTTCTATAGGAGTGAAGGGGTGGGAGTTAAATTGGAAACTTGAAGAGTGATGAGATTTGGAATCATCACCAAAGAAGTTGATTGGAGCACAGGCAATGATCAGGAAAAGGTTGCTGAAGGTGCTGAGGTTGGAACCCATAATTTGCAATAACAATAAAGTATACAACTATGTGATTTTTTTTTTCTAACCATGGGATTCCTGAGCAGAGATTATGGGACTGATTCAGGGAGGGATGTTGCTCAGGATATGTGGCAAGATTCAAAGGATGAATGGAGTTGACAGTTTGGTAACAGAATAATTTAGATAATCAGTCATGAATTCTAAACTTAGGGAGATGAATGGAATCAGCAGCTAGGAGGAAATAGAGGACGTCAAGGGCAGAAGAACTCCATCTAGTCACATTATTGGAGATGAAGCACAGATAAAGAGGTAGCATAATAGTTTCTGCTCAGAAATTGATGTTGGAATCTAAGAACTGGAAGATTTTTAATACTGGCCATTGTAGGTGATGGTGAGTCCAAGGAATAATCACATTGTGAAGACTAGAAGACATGAATGGCCTCCTTGGTAAGAGAGAAATAAAAATGTGAGGCTAGAGTGTCCATTTGGCTGTTGAGATCCCAAATTTGCCCTGTCAGAATCTGTGGTAAGGTGATAGTGATGAGAAGACGAAGTTAAGAGGTATGAAACTTAAAAAGAAGTGGAGTTTCTGTACCAGGAGAAGAAATAATTAATTGGAAATTGTGTTGGGCAGCAAGAAGTATGCAACTAATCTCTAGACTCTGTAGTACCTGGAGCACAGGAGAATAGGTGGCATGGATTAGAGAGAACTGCAGAGTGCAGTAGCCATGGAGGCAAGCCCAGGAAGTAGAAGAAGCATTTAGGGAAGTGATGATGCCTTCTAAGAGCTTACTGTAGTATGGGGGCCTGAGGAGATCAAACCAGCCTCCTGAACTGAAAGAACTGTTCAATCCCAGAGGAAATCAGTCCTGAATGTTCATTGGAAGGACTGATGCTGAAGCTGAAACACCAATAGTTTGGCCACCGGATGTGAAGAACTGACTCATTGGAAAAGATCCTGCTGCTAGGGAAGATTGAAGGCAGCAGGAGAAGGGGATGGCAGAGGAGAAGATGGTTGGATGGCATCACTGACTGGATGGACATGAGTTTGAGCAAGCTCACAGAGTTGGTGATGGGCAGGGAAGCCTGGTGTGCTGTAGTCCATGGGGTGGCAAAGAGTCGGACACGACTGAGCGACTGAACTGAACTGGGGGTCTGAGTGAGAAGGGAGACGTTGAAGAGATAAAGTAGGGAGAGAGACAGAAAGATAGAATTGAGAAGCATGAGGATCAGAGTACACAGTGGTGTGACCAGAAAGGCCAAGAATAATAGTGATGTTTGACATTGAAGTAGGGCTTGCTAGCTGTGTGCTAGGCCCTGTGTTTGCTCTGTACACCCACGAATTTGCCTGATGCCTCACTCTCCTAAAACTTGATTCCTTGATATGAATCAAGTACTGTGTCAGATGCTGGAGATAGAAGCAGACACAGTCTCAACTCTTAAGAGCACCTACAGTCTAGTGGGGAAGGAAGACACCAGTTCCAAATGACACGTGATACGTGCTATGGCATGAGAAGGACAGCATGCTTGGAGAATATAGGTCAGGTGGGAGGCGCAGAGGAATGATCGGTCTGAAAAGATTCAAATGTTCATGTCCACCTGTGGAGTTGGCAAGGGAATCTAGGATGGTGGCCTTTGGGCTGATGTTCCCAGACCTTGAAACCATGGGGCTGATGTTTGAAGAATCTGCCTCATGGTACTGGGTCAGGAAAGCAGTGAAGATTCTCAGTGGTCAACAGTGCAGGAAAGATTTAATTCCTGAGATATGTGATGGACTGAGACCTATCCTCAATTTGGTTCCTTCACAACGATTTTTAAGCATTGTTTGCCTCATCCAGTATTATACCAGTGATGCAAACTTGAGTCTTTCTATTTCCTAATACCAAAGAAAATGGTATTTTTATTTAGAACTTAGGGGAAAAAGTGGTACATTAAGGAGAAGTAGAGAAGGAGTGAGAAATCCCTTCTGAATTTTTTCACAAGAATGCCCAGTGAAGTAAAATGAGGGTTCCACATTGGGGAAGGGGTGAACCCTCTGGAACAATGATGGGCAAACTCAAAGCATTTTATCTGTCAACCCCAGGGAGAGTTCCATAACTCCACTTTCAGGGGGCTCAGTGAAAGAATAAGGACCGAAGTCTATTCACATGGTCATTAACCACCCTTTCCTGTTTGCCAGAGGAGGTTACCTCCCATCAAACCCCAATTAAGCAACTTGAAAGCACCTACCTGTAAATTTGGTATCATAATATTTGGGCTTCTCTAGTGGCTCAGACTATAAAGAATATGCTTGCAATGCAGGAGACCTCGGTTATATCCCTGGGTTGGGAAGATCCCCTGGAGGAGGGCATGGCAATCCACTCTAGTATTCTTGTCTGGAGAATCCCCACAGACCAGGGAACCTGGTGGGCTATACAGTCCATGGAGTTGCAAAAAGTTGGACACGGCTGAGCGATTAAGCATAACACATCATAATATTTAAACCAAGATATATTGCTTTCCTATATTATTCCTAACACATTAGCTCATTTTTCACTGTTTTGGATTCCTGATTTGTTTGGTTTCTTCTGCATTCTCATGGTGCAGAGGAAAGATGGTAGCATTAGATTTAGAAGGACTACATTATTGTCCCAGCTCTAAACACATGAGCCTCCTGACCTAGCATACATCTACCAGTCACTCAGATTCTTACCTTTTCATCTGTAAAATGAGGATAACACAGTGTCTGCCACCCCAGGGTTGATGTGAGGAGTAAATGAGATAGTACATGTGAAGTCTTTCGTACCGTTCCTACAGAGTAAGTCCTAAATTCATGTTACCTTTTAGTAGTCTTATTTTTATTATTGTATTACCATATAGCCATTATTATTACTATTTCTGGCATATTAGAAATTAAAAGAAGATTTCTAGTATGCGAAGTTGATAAATCTCTTTTCTCTCCCCTTCTGTCTCTCTCCCTCCCCCCCCCCCCCCCCACAGACAGGAGCTAGTCACTGTGTAAAACACTTGCAGTTCACCAACTGGCCAGACCATGGCACTCCTGCTTCAGCAGAAGGTTTTATAAAGTATGTTCGTTATGTGAGGAAGAGCCACCTTACAGGACCCATCGTTGTTCACTGCAGTGCAGGCGTGGGTCGGACAGGGGTGTTCCTATGTGCGGATGTTTTATTCTGTGCCATTGAAAAGAACTTTTCAGTAAGTGTGTGAATTAAGCAGATAAACTGATGCTGTTAGTAAACACTATACTTTTAACAGCCTTCTCATAGCTGGAGACTAATATTTGGCTTTCAAGAGCAGCTAAGTCAATAGAAAGCATGTCAGCTTTGGATACTTGCTTCTCACTTAACTGCTGCAGGTTCTTAGAGGTGGTTCTGAGGTTTAAGCTAGATATATAAAGCAAATGAATGACTTCAGACAATGTCTGGAGTGCAGTAAGTGCACAGTAAATATGAGTTCATTTTTCTTTTCTTCCTTCCGTCCACATTTACAATTTTTAGAGTCTTGTTAAAGAATGTCAATGATGTGTGCCTATTTATTTATTTTTTGGTTGCACTGCACCGCATGTGGGATCTTACTTCCCTGACCAGGGGTCAAACCTATGCTCTTTGCAGTGAAAATATGGGTTCTTAACCAGTGGATCACTGGGGAAGGCTCGAAGCGTGTCTGTTTTTAATGAATAGTAATACATGCATGTGAGCACACTGGGGAAAAAAGCAGACCTCAGAGTTAATGAGAGGTCCCTGGGTCTGACTGCTAGTTTGCCACACACTTTAGATTTTGGTGACTTTGTACAAATTGCCTGTTTTCTCTGAAATCTAGTTTTCTCATACATAAAATAAGGATAATAATATTGCTGGGTTTGAGTCAACCATTAAACAATTCTTTACTTTCTTCCTAAATTTAGAACCAGCTAAGAGATAGACACAAGAATTAGACATGTAGTGATTTTACTGTTGCCTTTATGATTGATTAATTAGGGAACATGACTTTAGACTTGTGCCCCAGAAGGCCTGCTTTAACTGAACTGCTTTCCTGTGTTGCAGAAGTGAGGCGGGGAAGACATTTGTTTACTTAGCAGGCACTTGGGTTGGGGGGGTGGGGGTGCCTCTCACCATGTCTCCAAGGAATAGGAAAGTCTACAGCTCAGTCATAAGGCAACAAGGACTTGGAGGTATTTGCTCTGATAGGCAAATTCTGCAGTTATCTTATTATCAGCATAAATGTTAAATCGCTGCTCTCTCAGACTATATATAGTTATACCCCAACAGTGACCAGGTCTCCCCTATGACAACAAATTGGTTGCATAAGTTCTACATGTTCTATCCTAAGGTCGCATTATGTCAGAGATAGAAAAATGACCTCTACCAGGGACTCTTTAAAGGATAGAAGATGTCTCTTCTTCTCAGAAGCTTGAGCCAGTATCTCCTAGCATTCCTCTGTTTCTGATTAAGTTATAGCCCTTTCCCTAAACTAACCACTATGGGAGATGCTGGCCCATTAACGTCAGTCAGGACTACTCTAGGCTTATAAGGTTGAGAATAAAAAATAACGGTTTCCCAAAGAAAACTGAGAATTTTATTACAAACAATGAATATAAACTGGGTGGTAAAAAAAAATGACAAAAATACTAAAAAATTGCTGAAAATTTCAGTAGTATGAGTCTGATGTTACCTGTTCCTGTAATTAATGTTGTTTTATCCTTTTGGGTTTTTGTTTGTTTGTTTTTTGGTTTTTTTACTTTACAATATTGTATTGGTTTTGACATACATTGGCATGAATCAGCCATGGGTGTACATGTGTTCCCCTTCCTGAACCCCCCTCCCACCTCCCTCCTCATCCCATCCCTCAGGGTCATCCCAGGGCACCAGCCCTGAGCACCCTGCATCATGCATCAAACCTGGACTGGTGATTCATTTCACACATGATAATATACATGTTTCAGTGCCATTCTCCCAAACCATCCCACCGTCGCCCTCTCCCACAGAGTCCAAAAGACTGTTCTATACATCTGTGTTTCTTTTGCTGTCTTGCATACAGGATTATCATTACCATCTTTCTAAATTCCATATATATGCATTAGTATACTATATTGGTGTTTTTCTTTCTGGCTTACTTCACTCTGTATAATAGGCTCCAGTTTCATCCATCTCATTAGAACTGATTCAAATGTACTCTTTTTAATGGCTGAGTAATATTCCACTGTATATATGTACCACAGCTTTCTTATTTTTATCCTTTTAACAGAAAATACATTAACATAATTTTTATTTTATATATTCTTCATCATAATTAGTTTATATTTGTTCTTATTTTATATAACTTAAAGAAATTGTAAAAACTATAAATATTGTATTTTAAGCTTCTAAGGAGCACTTTTCCCCTCTGTAATTACACCTTTTTTAAACTCAAAATGTGCTTTATAATAAGTCATCTGTCAGCTTAAATGACAGTGTTCTTCTTAGCAGTATGTAAAATAGTGATGTATTTTACAATTAAGAATGCTTAGATTTGATGGAAAATGGTTCAGAAATAGGAAATGCATCCATTGTTGCCTTATTGGCTTTCCATAGAGGCTTGAGATGTCCAGTATGCTTACTGATGCCCATCTCTACTCTTTTCAGCAATTTTGTCCACCAGAGCTACTCAAAGTATGGTCTTGGACCAGCACCAGTCTGTGAATGTTTGTTATTTGCAGAAAGATAAGTTTTCTGAAATTGAGAGTAAGCATTTAGAAACTTTTAAAGCAGTTTGATATATTTCAGAGATATCCAAGAGCATGACAGTGGGTTGGTCTTGGTAAACAGGATGCAGACCTGTTTTTGTGCAGTTTGTGTGTTGTGGAACTCACACAGGGAGCCTAACATGCTGCAAGCTGCTTATCAGCCATGTGTGACTGACGTTTTAAGATTAGTGTATCAGTTATAACTCTAAGGGATATGAAGATCTGAGAAAGTGTAATGATTTATTTCTTTTTATTGTTTTTTATAGTCAGTTTTATTTTTAAGTAAGCTTGATTAAAAATCCTTAAAACACTGGGAACAAGCTGGCTCTTCTCGTGACGAAAAACTGAGATTGTTCTGTAGTTGAAACGTTCTCGATAGAACTTTCCTCTCTAACCATCTTCAGCATACAGTAACATTTGTTAAGTATCAGTAACCATGTTATTATGTAATGAAGTGAATAGTCCAAAATTTAACGCATTAACCTTCACAAATCAAAAATACTTACCATATCACTAAACACACTGTCTTGTTCATCTGGAAGGGGTTCTTTGGTTTTTGTTTTGCCTTTTTTTGGTAGCAAGACTGTTTTAAAAAATTTGTTTTTAATTGGAGGATAATTGCTTTACAATGTTGTGCTGGTTTCCGACACACAACAACGTGAATCAGTCATAAGTATACACATGTACCCACCCTCTTGAACCTCTCTCCCACCCACCACCCCATCCTACCCCCTAGGTTGTCACTGAGTACCAGGTTGAGCTCCCTGTGTTGTACAGCAACTTCCCACTTAGCTATCTGTTTGACATATGGTAATATGTGTGTTTCAGTGCTACTGTCTCAGTTTGTCCCAACCTCTCCTTCCTTCACTGTGTCACAAGTCTGTTCTCTATGTCTGTGTCTCTATTCCTGCTTTGCAAATAGGTTCATCAGTACCGTTTTTCTAGATTCCACATATATGTGTTAACATATGATATTTGTTTTCCTCTTTCTGACTTACTTCACTCTGTGCAACAGTCTCTAGGTTCATCCACCTCACTAGAACTGACTCAAATTTGGGGTAAATTCTTTAATCTGTGTAACTATCTCAGAATGTTTTCTTGTCACTGCAGTTCTACTATCAGAACATAATCCTACACAAAACTTAAGCTCCAAATTACATTTGAAGACAATGTAGTACTTTGCAATTTCATGCCATTTGAAATTAGCTCAGTTCAATTCAGTTTAGTTGCTTAGTCATGTCTGACTCCTTACAACCCCATAGACTGCAGCATGCCAGGCTTCCCTGTCCATCACCAACTCCCTGAGCTTGCTCAAACTCATGTCCGTTGAGTTAGTGATGCCATTCAACCATCTCATTCTCTGTCCCCTTCTCCTCCTGCCTTCAACCTTTCCCAGCTTCAGGGTCTTTTGCAATGAGTCAGTTCTTTGCATCAGGTGGCCAAACTATTGGAATTTCAGCTTCAGTATCAGTCCTTCCAATGAATGTTCAGGACTGATCTCCTTTAGGATTGACTGGTTTGATCTCCTTGCAGTCCGAGGGACTCTCAAGAGTCTTCTTCAACACGACAGTTCAAAAGCATCAGTTCTTCGGTGCTCAGCTTTCTTTATGGTCCAACTTTCACATCCATACATGACTACTGGAAAAATCATATTTGTGAGCAATTTCGTGCCATTTAAAATTAGTTAGTTGTGATTGCCTGTAATAAAACAGAAAAGGAAAAATTCTCCCTTTTTATCTCTTCATGTTCAAATCACACATATACTGAGTCATTATGTTAGCAGTATCTTTTATTCAATAAGTGGCGATGGTAAATACTTTGATACTTTTGTTTTGTGAGTTGTTACCACTCTGCATCACTAGCCATTCCCTGAATTTGTCACACTGTGATTTCATTAGAAAATGGGGCTTTATCTTTTTCTGCCACACCTTCATTCCAAATTTTCAATAAAACACTTTCAGTATGACTTCTATCACCATTGTCTTGTTGTCGTGTATGTATTTTTAATCTTAGCAGTTCAAAGCACTATTTTGTAAGTCTGCAAAATATTTATGTTTCATGGAAATATTGAACATGAGCTTTTTAATTTAGTATTCTTTAAAATAATTCTTTTGTCTTGGAACTTATTTCTTTTGTTCTGTAAGTGACAAGTAAATTTTAATGGTTTCTTTGCTATGTTGGTCAGTACATCTTTGCAATTAATACAAGTGTCATTTTAGCAATTCCAATCAATAATGGCTCTAAAACTCAATATATGAGGAATCATAATTCTAGATAAAATTAACATGAACTCTTTTGGTTTTCATTTCTTTGCAGTTACTTCCATTATTATTATTTGGTTAACCGCTAAAGCTATATTCAGAAAAGCTGTGCTTTTCTAGAGAAGACAATCCAATGACACTTCTTTTGCTATCAGTTTAGGTTAAAAATGATTAATACAGACTTATTTCTGTAATTTGCCTTATCTTAAATTATAAATTATAAAACAGACTTTCAAGAAACAATAGTTTCTAAATTCAATGAAGTTGAATTTTTATCATATTTTTTCTATGGATCATTCTTTCAGTGTCAAGTTTAAGAACTCTTCACCTTGCCTAGGTCCTAAAGAGTTTTTCCTATGTCATTTCTTAAAGTTCTGTAGTTTTATGTTTTATATTTAAGTCTGTAGTCCATTTTGAGTTAATTTTTTAAATAAGGGGTGAGGTTTAATTAAGTCAAGGTTCACTTTTTGTTTTTTTGCCTAAAGATGTCCAGCTGTTAAGTTTCCTTTGTTGAAAAGGCTATTCTTCCTCCACTGAATTGCTTTTGCACCTTTGTCAGAAATGATTTTGGATATTTCTTTGGGGCCTATTCTAGTTCTGTATTCCATTTCACTGATCTGTGTATCTATCCTTTTGCCCACACTTTGTATTCCTGTAGCTATATAGGAAATCTTAACAAAGGAAGAGTGATTCTTCCTCTTTCAAAATTGTTTTAGCTATTATAAGTCTGTGCCTTTCAATGTAAATTTTAAAATTAGCTTTTCCATGTTTATAAAAAATGCTTGAAGAATTTTGATAGGATAAATTTTATTATGTTGGATCTTCCAATATGAATGTGGTATGTCAACTTATTTAGGTCTTCTTTGGTTTCTTTCATCAGCATTTTGTTATTTTCATCATACAGCTTCTGTACATGTTTTGTTAGATTTATTTTATTTCATCTTCTTTCAAGCTGTAAATGGTATTGTGTTTTTACTATCATGTTCATTGTATGTACATGCATGTACAAA
Source organism: Antilocapra americana (assembly GCA_007570785.1). Lineage (NCBI taxonomy): Eukaryota > Metazoa > Chordata > Mammalia > Artiodactyla > Antilocapridae > Antilocapra > Antilocapra americana. The sequence goes on along the minus strand of ML662447.1, from coordinate 6,496,050 downwards.
TACAGTTGATTTTTTCATGTTGATCTTGTATCCTGTGATCTTGTCGAACTCACTTATTGGTTCAGGTTTTTGCCCTGTTTTGTTCTGTTTTTAGATTACTTAAGATTTTCTACATAGATGATCATTCCAGCTGCAAGTAGGGACACACTTATCTCTTCCTTCCCAATGCATTTGTTTCTTATTTCTTTGTCTGGTCTTATTGCACTACCTGGAACTTCAAGTGTTGTACTGAAAACAAGTAGTCAGAGCAGACATTCTTACCATCACTAATATTAGGAAGAAAGCAAATTTAAGATAATTTGTTCTGTGAAAGACCCTATGAAGTAGATGAAAAGACAAGCTACAGACTTGGAGAAACTGTTTACAACCACATGTCCAACAAAAGTTTCACACCTAGAATTTGTAAAGACCTCAAAACTTATAAGTAAGCAAGCATTTCAGTTAGAAAATAGGTAAAAGACATGAAATTTCAATGATAAGGATGTATCAGTGACAATCACATGAAAAGAGGCTAAACTTCATTAGCCTTTAGGTAAATGAAATCAAAGAGATTTCAAACTAGTCAGTGTTAAAGGAAATCAACCCTGAATACTCTTTGGAAGGACTGATGTTGAAGCTCAATGCTTTGGCCACCTGATGCAAACAGCTGACTCATTAGAAAAGATCCTGTTGCTGGGAAAGATTGTAGGCAGGAGGAGAAGAGGGCAACAGAGGATGAGATGGCTGGATGGCATCACTGACTCAATTGACTGAGTTTTAGTAAACTCCAGGAAATGCTGAGGGACAGGGAAGCCTGGCATGCTGCAATCCATGGGATTGAGAATAATTGGACACGACTTGGCAACTGAACAACAACAACAAAATGAAATTAAAACCATGATGAAATATCACTAGATACTGATTAGAAAGGCTAATGTAAAAAATAATGACAACACCAAATGGTGATGAAGATTTGAAAAAAAACTGAATTAGTTACACATTGCTTATGCTTCCCAGGTGGCTCAGTGATAAACAATCTGCCTACCAATGCAGGAGACATGGGTTTGATCCTTGGGGCAGGAAGATCCCCTGGAGGAGCAATGGCAACCCACTCCAGTATTCCTGCCTGGAGAATCCCACGGACAGAGGAGCCTGGTGGGCTACAGTCCAGAGGGTCTCAAAGAGTCAGACACAAGTGAGCAGCAGCAGCATACATAGTTTATAGGAATGAATGTAAAATGGTATATCCAGTCTGGAAAATAGTTTTTATTTATTTATTTTTTGCTTTTGTCATAGTGTTTTTTTTTTATTATTAGTTTTGCCATACAATGACATGATATCGCCATGGGTTTACATATGCTCCCCCTCCAGGCCCCCCTCCCTCCTCCCTCCCCCCGGGAAATCTCAGAAGTTTTTAAATTTCTTTAAAAAAGCAGAACTAAACTAAACTTAGCCATATAATCTTAGCAGTAACACTTTTGGGTGTTTATTCCATGGAAACGAAAACTTCTGTTCACATAAAAACCTGTATGTATGTGTTCATAGCAGATCTATTTATCATTGCCCCAAACTGGTAAACAACCTAAATATCCTTCACAACACATCCATACTGTGCAATACTATTTAGTAATAAAAAGGAATGAACTATTGATATACTCTGTTTGTATGAATCTCAAAGCAATTAGCAATGACAAAAAGTCTCAAAAAGTTGGATATTATATGATTCCATTATGTAATCTGCTTGAAATAACAAAACTGTAGAGATGCAAAACAGAATACTGGTCCCCAAAGGTTGAGGATTGGAGTGGGTGGGTAGTTCTAATAGATAATAGGAGGAAGGCTTATGGTGGTATAGTTATGCATCTTGGTTGTGGTTGCAGTTACATGAATCTTCACATGTGATAACTTTGTATACAGTAACACATGTTGGCTATGCTGACAAATGATTGCATGTAAAACTGGCAAAATCTGAAAAGGCTGGTAAGTTATACCAAGGTCAATTTTCTGGTTTTGATATTATCATCTAGTTGTATAGGGTGGTATAATACGAGGTGAAAAGATACACAGACTATCCCTGTATATTTTTTGCAATTTACTATATAGTTGTTTCAATATAAAAATATTTAAAGGATTAATTAAAATTTTAAGTTGTAGTAATGAAAAGTTATAAAAATAAAGGAATACTTAAATTTTCTCTGATTTTTATGTACTTTTGGATGATAGTTGACAGTTGGCAAACCTTAAATTTCACATGGTCTTACTGCACATGACTGGTCCTCAGCTTGCACCACATGTGGCTTTTCAAGCAAGTTGAACAACACCTGAGCTAGTCTATATCCTGTTCCACCGATGAGGTTGCTTGGTGCTGCACCACTCTCAGATTGCCGTTAAGATTTCCTAAACACTTATTGCCAGTTTCTGGACTTATCTCACTTTGGTCTAGCAACAGCCTTTTGCAGACCTGCACCAGCTTAGCGACCACACTGGGTAGTGCTGCTCTCCGCGCACAGGTGCAGAATCTGGTGTTGGGCCAACTGTTGCTCAGGGTCTCCATTGGAGTTGAGAGGGCTCTTTATATGAGAAACAGCTGTGTTACTGTTGTGGCCAGAAAAGGTTTTCTATGCTTCAGACTCTTGCAGAATCACAATGCTGCTTTAAGTTCTCCCTTTGGAGAACAGAAAAGTATACACAGGGGCAAATTTGTTGTTATTTCTTTTGGAGAACATTTCTTATTATAAATGATTGCTTCCTGCTTTTTCCTGGAAACCCATTTGAACAAGTCTTCCTTATCCACTAGACTAGGTTAAACATAGTACATGTTCTTATGACTGAAAATGAGAACTTGCTAGTTAAAACTTGAGATATCTTTTACTGGAAAGAAGTATGGCATACTCCTTAGGCATCTGTGGATTTTGTGTTTTCCCCCTCTCTGGATAATACAAAATTACTGTCATCCTGTTGTAGTTCAACATCATGAATATAGTGGGCCAAATGAGAGAACAACGTCATGGAATGATCCAAACAAAGGTAAGTCACACCACATAAATTCTCATAAGAACAATAATGATATAAAGATGAATATTACATTGCAACATACTTTGTATAGCACATTACAATTTGTAAAGCTCTTTTACCTACACAATTTCATTGAATTCTCACTTTTTGAGGTAAACATAAGTTATGCTCTGACATTACTGATGAAGTACCTCAAGTTCAGAGTGATGAAGTTTGTTTTATAAGGTCATTTAGAGAGCAAGTGTAGGAGCCAAATCTGAAACTGAAGTCTCCTAATGCCCAAACACCTGCTTAGTCCATAATGCCTTGCTATTTAAGTAACATATGTAAAGTTATTTTCTATAAATTTATGAATGGCAATTTTAGGACATTTATTTGCAACTAAAGTATCAGTCATTGGCATGTCATAAAAAAGATAGCATAAATATCACTGATATTAGTTATACTAATCATTGAAGGGTCAAGAGAATATGGATAATGAAAACAAACAGATACTCTTAAATCTTTTTTATGGTTTTTTTAAGGCAATGTTCAATGATATGAAGTATTTCCTTTAAACTAGGGTTGCCTAAGAGATCTGAGGCTACATCTTAAAAAAGTTTCAATTTGATTCATCCAATGAAGATATAAAGAGACTGATATTGAGTCAGTTTCCCCTCTGTTCTGTTAACTAATTCTAGACCCAAGACTATATTATTACCGTTTATCTTCCTGATGCTTTAAAAAAAATGTATATAAAGAAGTTCTTGGTTAAATGTTAACCTTTTTTAGGCACTTCTTTTTTGGTTAAGGCATTCTTTTTAGGCACTTTGTGGTTAAAAAGTACAAATGTCTTTTGTGAAAGTGGATATTGGTATTTAATTAACATTCCATTGTTTTTCATATATATGTGTGTTTAGGAGCAGTATATGTTTTGTTATAAAATTGTGCTTGAAGTTCTTCAGAAGCTTCAGACTGTAAAGTAAGAAAGACTACTACTGCCTCATACTTGAAATTATTAGCAAGTGGCTTGGAGCCTCCTTTTAAAGAACATGTTCGAGCTGTGTTTGAAGGGCTTTGCTTATACACATGTGCTTTCTTGGTATATCATTTGACTTTCTGAAAATTCCCTGAAGGCAGTACCATTTGGTTTGGGGTAAATGGTGTTTACCCACTGATCTTACTTAGGTCATATCAAATACCTTCCCATATTTTCCCATGAAATGAAAGTTATATAAAACAACTTCTGTCTATTTGGTTGAAGAGATTACAGGACCCAGTAAAGGATTTAAACTGTATTATTTAAGATTTTATTTGGAAAGACAGCTGAAGGGAGCTGAGAATTTTCAGAATCACAAGATCGCGAGATTATATCATGATTTCTCACAAGCATGTTCAAGACAGATACGTTTTTTAGCCAGAGTCTGTACTTTCAGGTGGTATTTGAATAGCTTAGGTCATTAAAGAACCCAGTTAGAAAGGGTCAACTTTCTCTGCAAACTGGAATCCCTTTCCCTGTACTTCTCTACTTCTGTGGAGCCCCAGGGACCTCAAAGGACAAGCTGCCTTTCTAGAGCAGCTGGACAAGGTCTGGGAAGCATTTTCATGGGTGGGCAGAGTTCCTCCTCTCCATCACTTGAGCACACTGGTGAACAGTCCAAAACTAAAATAGATGTTTATGTAGAAAGTCCAAGAGGAAATTTTTGCCTGTTCTTGAGTTATTTCCTATCCCACCCTAACACTTAACATATTAGTCTGCTTTGTTAAAAGCAAACATTACATTTACTTGCCTCTTAATCTCTGCCCTTTAGCTTTAGAGGGCAATAAACTTTGATACAAGCTTTATTACGTACTTCTAGGTATCTGTTACGCCAGATATATTTTTCAAACTAAAATCTATGATTATTATATTTTTCTTCAGTGTTCCATTAAATCATTTATTTCCATTACTGCCCCACCTCTGCCGTAACATTTAGAAGTTGGCTTTGGGAACCAGATTTTGGAAAACCAAATTCATAGTTGTAAAAATGAAAACTTCCATATTCTGGTTTGGAAAGATGTGGCCATTATTAAATTCATCTTTTTATAGGACTTTGTCTCATACAATTACAATGATATTTTTGTCAAGGAATTTTAGTGACCAGTTATACTTGATTATAAACTCTAAAGCAAATGATACATGTCTTTGTATGATATAATTCAGTTGAGATCAGAGTGGTCTTTGCATTGTACTGAGAAAGTTTCTAATATTAATCCATAAGTCTTGAATTTTTAAGAGCTTATTTTGTTCCTTAGCTGAATGAACACTTGAATAGGTTGAATTAAAATTAATACTTCTCATTTTAAAAATAATTAAATACAGGAAATGTAATTTATATTAAATGAATTGATGATTTTACCTATTTACATTGTTTTTGTAAATAATCTGTGCTAAACATTAATTTTGATAATTGGCTTTTAATATTTATATTACTAATTTTCTTTTCTCTCATAGTAAAATGGTAAATATAATGTACAATAATATTTCTGAAAAGGATTCTATGCTATTATTTAAATTGAAAGATTTACTATGTATTGCCTGAAGTATTTTTATTATTTGGATCTTGAAATGTTCTTATAAAGAAAATTTCCACAATTCTTGATGGTAAACATGTCTCTTCTTTTAGTGTGTGCCTCATGTTTTTATAGCTGGACTAATTTTTAGTTTTTCAGGGAAATAAGTAAATATGAAAATACTAATTGCATTTGTTTTTATTTCATTTTGGGGAAGTGAATCCCAAACTGAAAAATTTTGACTAATTGAAATACTAAGTTTTAAACCAATAATAGGATATGAATATGAAACTCCCACTAACACCTGCATGAATATATAAATGCTTATTTAGAGGAATTTTTACAACATTTAAATATAAGCATATATGTACATATTAGCTTTCAACTTTAAATACATAGTTTAAATCATATGTTCTTGGTGAATTTATATATTGGACCCAAACTTTTCAGAAATAAATGTAGGTTTTATGTTCATGTAAGTCTTACCAATTTGTTTTTCTTTTGGACCTTTTACCCCCAATTTGTCTAAAGGGCTATTGAATTTTCAATTAAGTTTACAATTGTTACTCAAAGGTCATTTCAGTGATTTATTTATACTGAAAAATTTCGAGGAAAACACCTTAAATAACTTTAAAACACATAAGTTTCATTTTCTACTTATTTTTTCTTAATCTCTGGGAAAAGTTAATTTTATTCAGTATTGTCTTAAAGTTCAGGTAACTAAACCAGAAGATTGAAAAGTATTCATTAAATAGGTCAGTGATGGGATGATGAATCATTTAGTGGAGCACTCAATTTGTCCACTGCCACAATAAAAAAATAATAACTAATGACCTCAAAATGAAACAATTTGAATTAGAAGGAATCTTAAAAGATATCTGATGCAACCATCATATCTGAAACTTCAACATTTTTTTAAACACTACTAGCAAGTAGTATATTTGGAGATGAAAAAATAGAGTCTTCTGATTAACAAAACAGTACTTCCTGTTAGCACTGTAGGTGAGTACTGCTCTAGAGTTATCCAGCCAATGCAAAAAGATTACAAAATGGTGTAATTGGCATAAATGTTAGAAAATTGGAACATATAGTATTTGTTTGGACATTTTGCCCACCTAGAAATAGTGAACTCAAGTATAGTGATAGAAAACTCATTATGAAGTATGGGTAAAAAGATATCTATGCACCAAAAATTAATCTTTCTCTATATCAGGGGTCAGCAAACTAGCCTGCAGGCCAAATCTGACCTATTGCCTATTTTTGTAAATAGAGTTCTGTGACCACTTCTTTGCATATGGTCTGTAGCTGCTTTTGTGCTGCAGTGGCAGTGGCAAGGAGGTAGAGAGCCTATGGCCCACAAAGTCTGAGATATTCATCATCATGACCCTTTAAAGGAGTCTGCCAACCTCTGGTATGTATTTCTAATGGGAAAAGTATCTCTGAGCAGTATGGATATGTAACATACATATTTTATAAAATGTATAAAATACTGAAGATTAAACTTACCGGGAACTTGACTAACTGATGCTGATATTCTGAATGAATAGTAAATGCATGAACCATGATATTTTGTAAAGAAAAATTAATTGTGAGGGAGGGAGAAGGTTTGCCTTAGCAATAATCAAGGTATTGTCCAAAGTCATAGTAATTGGGATACATAAATGGTTCAGTGGAGCAACAGAGTCAAAAATAGACTCCATAGACATATATATTTGTGAATATTTAATACATGTGTGTGCATGCTAAGTTGCTTCAGTCATGTCTGACTCTTTGCAACTCTATTTACCATAGTCCCCACCAGCCTCCTCTGTTCATAGGATTCTCCAGGCAAGAATACTGGCTGCTGCTGCTGCTAAGTCGCCTCAGTCGTGTCCAACTCTGTGCGACCCCGTAGACGGCAGCCCACCAGGTTCCCCCGACCCTGGGATTCTCCAGGCAAGAACACAGGAGTGGGTTGCCATTTCCTTCTCCAATGCATGAAAGTGAAAAGTGAAAGGGAAGTCGCTCAGTCGTGTCTGACTCCTAGCGACCACATGGACTGCAGCCTACCAGGCTCCTCTGTCCATGGGATTTCCCAGGCAAGAGTAATGGCGTGGATTGCCATCGTCTCCCCCACAAGAATACTGGAGTGGATTGCTATGCCTTTCTCCAGAGGATCTCCCTGACCCAGGGATCGAACCTGCATCTCTTAAGTCTCCTGAGTTGGTAAACAGGTTCTTGACCACTAGCACCGCCTGAGAAACTCATTTAATTTAATACATATTGTATGTGAAAAATGGCATTTCAAATCCAGAGCTTCAAAATATATGATAAAGCCAAAAACTGATAGAACTGACAAAACTAGAAAGCTAGAAAAATCTTCAACAATAGTTAAAGGTTTTACCTCTTAATAGTTGATAGAATAAGTAGATAGAAAATCAGTAAGGATGTAAAAGAGTTGTAGAACAATATCAACCTTCTTGACCTAATTGACATTTGCAGAGTACTACACCAAACTATCGCAGAATATACAATTTTTAAAATGCATGTGGAATATTCACCAACAGGTTACATTTGGGGTTCAAAATGTCTCAATATCATTAAAAGGAAAATGGAGATCAATAATATAAAAGTATTTTGAAAATTCCAAGGTATTTGGAAATTTAACAAGGTACTTCTAAAAAACGTACGAGTCAAACAAAAAAGAGAAATTAGAAAATATTTTGAAATGAATGAAAACAAAACAATATCAGCTTGTACGATGCAGTGACAAGGTTTAGGGAGAAACTTGAAAAACTTTTTTGAGAGAGCTAGAACAATATTTAGAGGGGAATTTGTGGCCTTAAATACATATGTTAGGAAAGAAGGGCAAAATTAGTAAGAAAAACAAGCTTTAATGTCAAGAAGTTAAAGGACAGCAAAATTAGCCAAAGTAAAGTTGGAGGAAGTTAAGACTAGAAACAAATGACATAACAAATATATAATAAGGGGAATCAATGTAGCTTGATCAACATTGATTCTATTAATAGTAAGACATCTAGAAAGCTGAGAGAGGGCACAAATAATGAAGAGCATGAATGGAAAAAAATTATTATAGAATCTGGAGACTTAATAAAAAGAAAATGCAGGCTCCAAAAGCAAAGGCAACAAAAGCAAAAATAAAAGTGAGGCTGTATCAAATTAAAAAGCTACTGCACAGCAAAGAAAACTGTCAACAAAATGAAAAAGGCAACCTATAGGATGAGATAAAATATTTCTAAATCATGTCTGAAAATGAGTTAATATGCAAAATTTATAAAGAACTCATACAACTCAATAGCAAACAACAACAGTAACAACAAACAAAAAAGGAAGCTGATTTTTAAAAAATGAGCAGATGATCTGAATAGACATTTTTTCCAAAGAAGATGTCCTACTGGTACAAGAAGAGATAACTCAGCATCACTAATCATCAGGGAAATGCATATCAAAACTACAATGAAACAACACCTCACACATGATAGAATGGCTATTATCAAAAAGATAAATAAGTTTTGGCATGTGGACAAAGGGGAACACTATTGATGGGAATGTAAATTGGTGCAGCCATCACAGAAAACATCTTGAAGGCTCCTTAAAGTGAAAGTAGCTCAGTCATGTCCGACTCTTTGTAACCCCATGGACTGTTCAGTTCAGTTCAGTCCCTCAGTCATGTCTGACTCTTTGCGACCCCATGGACTGCAGCATGCGAGGCTTCCCTGTCCATCATCAACTCCAGGAGTTTACGCAAACTCATGTCCTTTGAGTCAGTGATGCCATCCAACCATCTCATCCTCTGTCATCCTCTTCTCCTCCCGCCTTCAATCTTTCCCAGCATCAGGGTCTTTTCAAATGAGTCAGTTCTTCGCATCAGGTGGCCAAAGTATTGGAGTTTCAGCTTCAGCATCAGTCCTTCAGTACTGATTTCCTTCAGGATGAACTGGTTGGATCTACTTGCTGTGTACGGGACTCTCAAGAGTTTTTCCAACACCACAGTTCAAAAGCATCAATTCTTTGGTGCTTGTCTTTTTTTATAATCCAACTCTCACATCCATACAAGACTACTGGAAAAACCATAGCTTTGACTAGATGGACCTTTGTTGGCAAAGTAATGTCTCTGCTTTTTATAAACTGTCTAGGTTGGTCATAGTTTTTCTTCCAAGGAACAAGCGTCTTTTAATTTCATGGCTGTAGTCACCGTCTGTAGTGATTTTGGAGCCCAAGAAAATAAAGTCTATTGACTGTTTCCATGATTCCCCCATCTATTTGCCATGAAGTGATGGGACCAGATGCCATGATCCTAGTTTTCTGAATGTTGAGTTTTAAGCCAACTTTTTCACTCTCCTCTTTCACTTTCATCAAGAGGCTCTTTAGTTCTATACTTTCTGCTTAAGGATGGTGTCATCTGCATATCTGAGGTTATTGCTATTTCTCCCGGCAGACTTGATTCCAGCTTGTGCTTCATCCATTCCAGCACTTCTCATGATGTACTCTGTATATAAGTTAAATAAGCAGGGTGACAATATATAGGCTTGACGTACTCCTTTTTCTATTTGGAACCAGTCTGCTGTTCCATGTCCAGTTCTTTATTTATTTATTTATTTTTTTATTGGTTTTGCCATACAATGACATGATATCGCCATGGGTGTACATATGCTCCCCCTCCAGAACCCCCCTCCCTCCTCCCTCCCGACTCCCTCCCCCCGGGAAATCTCAGTGCACCAGCCCGGAGCATCAGTCCTGGGTGGCGATTGATTTCACATATGATAATTAACATGTTTCAATGCCATTCTCCCATATCATGCCACCCTTGCCCTCCATGTCCAGTTCTAACTGTTGCTTCTTGACCTGCATACAGATTTCTCAGGAGGCAGGTCAGGTGGTCTGCTGTTCCCATCTCTTGAAGAATTTTCCACAGTTTGTTGTGATCCACACAGTCAAAGGCTTTGGAATTGTCAACTAAGCAGAAGTAGATGGTTTTCTGGAACTCTCTTGCTTTTTCAATGATCCAGCAGATGTTGGCAATTTAATCTCTGGTTCCTCTGCCTTTTCTAAATCCAGCTTGAGCATCTGGAAGTTTAGATTGATTATATTCTTTGCAGCCAAAGATGGAGAAGCTCTATACAGTCAGCAAAAACAAGACCGGGAGCTGACTGCAGCTCAGGTCATGAACTCCTTATTGCTAAATTCAGACTTAAATTGAAGAAAGTAGGGAAAACCACTAGACCATTCAGCTATGACCTAAATCAAATCCCTTATGACCTATACAATGGAAGTGAGAAATAGATTTAAGGGGCTAGATCTGATAGAGTTCCTAAAGAACTATGGACAGAGGTTCATGACATTGTATTGGAAGCAGTAATCAAGACCATCCCCAAGAAAAAGAAATACAAAAAGGCAAAATGGTTGTCTGAAGAGGGCTTACAAACAGTTGAGAAAAGAAGAGAAGTGAAAAGCAAAGGGGAAAAGGAAAAATATACCCATTTGAATGCAGAGTTCCAAAGAATAGCAAGGAGAGATAAGAAAGCCTTCTTCAGTGATCAGTGCAAAGAAATAGAGGAAAACAATGGAATGGGAAAGACTAGAGGTCTCTTCAAGAAAATTAGAGATACCAAGGGAACATTTCATGCAAAGATGGGCACAATGAAGGACAGAAATGGTATGGACCTAACAGAAGCAGAAGATGTTAAGAACAGGTGGCAAGAATACACAGAACTGTACAAAAAAGATCTTCATGGCCCAGATAATCACAATGTTGTGATCACTCACCTAGAACCAGGTATCATGGAAGATGAAGTCAAGTGGGCCATAGGAAGCATCACTACGAACAAAGTTAGTGGAGGTGATGGAATTCCAGTTGAGCTATTTCAAATCCTTAAAGAGGATGCTGTGAAAATGCTAAACTCAATATGCCAGCAAATTTGGAAAACTCAGGAGTGGCCAAAGGACTGGAAAAAGTCAGTTTTCATTCCAGTCCAAATGAAACACAATGCCAAAGAATGCTCAAACTACCACACAATTGCACTTATCCCGCACACTAGCAAGGTAATGCTCAAAATTCTCCAAGCCAGGCTTCAACAGTACATGATCTGAGCCACAGTCAGTTCCCAGTCTTGTTTTTGCTGACTGCATAGAGCTTCTCCATCTTTGGCTGCAAAGAATGTGACCAATCTGATTTTGGTGTTGGCCATCTGGTGATGTCCATGTGTAGAGTCTTCTCTTGTGTTGTTGGAAGAGGATGTTTGCTATGACCAGTGCTTTCTCATGGCAAAACTCGATTAGCCTTTGCCCTGCTTCATTCTGTACTCCAAGGCCAAATTTGCCTGTTACTCCAGATATTTCTTGACTTCCTACTTTTGCATTCCAGTCCCCTATAATGAAAAGGACATCTTTTTGGGGTGTTAATTCTAGAAGGTCTTGTAGGTCTTCATAGAACCATTTAACAGCTTCAACTTCTTCAGCATTATTGATAGAGGTATAGGCTTGGATTACTGTAATATTGAATGGTTTGCCTTGGAAATGAACAGAGATCATTCTGTTGTTTTTGAGATTGCATCTAAGTATTGCATTTTGGACTCTTGTTGACTCTGATGGCTAGTCCATTCCTTCATAGTAGATAAAATGGTCATCTGAGTTAAATTCACCCATTCCAGTCCATTTTAGTTTGCTGATTCCTAAAATGTCAATGTTCACTCTTGCCATCTCCTGTTTGACCACTTCCAATTTGCCTTGATTCATGGAACTAACATTCCAGGTTCCTATGCAGTATTGCTCTTTACAGCATCAGACTTTACTTCCATCACCAGTCACATCCACAACTGGGTGTTGCTTTTGCTTTGACTCCATCTCTTCATTCTTTCTGGAGTAGTTCTCCACTGATCTCCAGTAGCACACTGGGCACCTTCTGACCTGGGGAGTTCATCTTTTAGTGTCCTATCTTTTTGCCTTTTCATACTGTTCATGGGATTCTCAAGGCAAGAATACTGAAGTGGTTTACTATTCCCTTCGCCAGAGAACCATGTTTTGTCAGAACTCTCCACCATGACCCATCCATCTTGGGTGGCCCTACATGGCATGTGTTAGACAAGGCTGTGGTCCGTGTGATCAGATTAGTTAGTTTTCTGTGATTGTGGTTTTCAGTCTCTCTGCCCTCTGATGGAGAAGGATAAGAAGCTTATGGAAGCTTCCTGATGGGAGAGACTGACCGAGGGGGAAACTGGGTCTTGTTCTGATGGGTGGGGCCATGCTCAGTAAATCTTTAATCCAATTTTCTGTTGAAGGGTGGGGCTGAGATCCCTCCCTGTTCTTTGACCTGAGGACAAACTATGGTGGAGGGAATGAAGATAACAACCTCCTTCACAAGGTCCCATGCACGCACTGCTACACTCAGTGCCCCCAAACCTGCAGCAGGCCACCACTGACCCGTGCCTCCTGGACACTCACAGGCAAGTCTGCGTCAGTCTCTTGTGGGGTCACTGCTTCTTTCTCCTGGGTCCTGGTGTGCACAGGGTTCTGTTTGTGCCTTCCCAGAATCTGTTTCCCCAAGTCCTGTGTAAGTTCTGAGGGCTTTATTGTGGGGTTAATGATGAGATCCTCCAAGAGGAGCTTATTCCATACCTAGGTCTACTGCACCCTGAGCCCCTGCCCCCACAGCAGTCCACTGCTGACTCATACCTCCTCAGGAGACACCCAAACACAGTTCTATCTCAGTCTCTGTGGGGTCTCTGGGTCTTGATTCACGCAAGGTTTGTTTGAGCCCTCTGAGCATCTCTGGAGGGTATGGGGTTTGATTCTAAATGTGATCTCGCCCCTCCTACCATCTTGCTGGGGCTTCTCCTTTGCCCTTGTAAATGGGGTATTTCCTCGAAGTCACTCCAGTGCCGCACAGCCGCTGCTCAAGCACCATGCACCTGCAGCTCCAGCCACCATGCCACTACATGGACTATAGAGAACTCTCCAGGCCAGAATACTGGAGTGGGTAGCCTTTATCTTCTCTGGGGATCTTCCCAACCCAGGGACTGAACCCAGGTCTCCCGCATTACAAGTGGATTCTTTACCAGCTGAGCAACAAGGGAAGCCCTTAAAGAGTTAAAAATAGAACTACTCTGTGATCCAGTAATTCCACTTCTGGGTATTCATCCAAAGAAAATTAAAACACTAATTTGAAAAAATATATGTACCCTCGTGTTCAGAACAGCATTACTTACTATAGCCAAGATATGGAAACAACCAAAGTGTCCATCCATAGATGGATGAATGGATATAGATTTGAGATATATATATACACACACACACACATATAGATACACATGCACACAATGGAATACTATTCAGCAACAGAAAGAAGGAAATCTTGCTATTTGCCACAACATGTGTGGACCTTGAGGGCATTATGCTAAGTGAGATAAATCAGAGAAAGACAAATACTACATGACCTCACTTATATGTGAAATCTGAAAAATGAAACAAAAAAAACCAGGCTCATAAATATAGAAAACAGAGTGGTGTCTATTAGAAGCCATAGCTGGGGGATGGACAAAATGAGTGAAGGGTGTCAAAGGTACAAATTTCCAGTTATAACATAAGTCATGGGGATATAATATACAGCTTGGTGACCATTGACAATAATATAGTCACCAATATAATACCTGAAAACTGCTGAGAGTAGATCTTAAAAGTGCTCATTGCAAGAAAAAAAAATTAAACTTGTATGGTAAAGGATGTGAACTAGACTTATTCTGTTGATTATTTTGCAGTATATACAAATATAGAACCATTATGTTGTATACCTGAAACTTATATGTTATATGTCAATTATCCCTCAATAAAAATGTTGAAAAAAGAAACTGAGAGCATATCAATAAGTTTGTGACAATACACTTGAAATGGACAGATTCCTAGAAAAATACTAAAACTAATAATCAAAATAGAAATTCATAATAATTAGGTTTAAAATATCAAATAAACTGATTCCTAATTAGAACCATTCCTCAATAAAAACTTCAAGTATGTAGCTTCACTGGCAAGTTCTAAAAGAATAGTTAGAAATTTCTCCAATCTTATCCAGTTCTTTGATAGAAAAAAAGATTAGCATAACGTTAATAGCAAAACCCAGAAAGGAACTATGAGAACATACCACGTCAATTTGACTCGTGAACATGTATGCATATATCCAAAACAAAGTGGTAGCAAACTGAACCTAGGAAAAAACTGTTAGGAGACAATTTTTAAATAAAGCATAATTATTACTTTAATAACACAAAATATACACAAGTCAAAATTTGTGTTTAACTTATCAATTAATGAAGGAACCCCTAACCTAGTTCTCAGGAAAACTTTAAAAAATCAATCATAATTAGATATAATATAAGCTACAATAATAAATTTATAGTACAGGAATATAGCCTATATTTTACAATAGCTATTAATATAAATGGATTATAACCTCCATTGAGAATACCAAGTAATCCTTTTGGTCCACTTTAAAGCCTTTCACAAAATTTCCTGGCAATATAAAAAGAATAAGCTATCATGATCAAATTTGGCTTATTCTAGAAATGCCAAATTGGTTTAACAATGTAAAATCAATGAATATGATTCATCACATTAATGGAGTAGAAGAGAAAATCCTACACACAGCTCAACAAATGCAGAAAAAAATTTGATGAAATTTTATATCCATTTTTTATTTTTAAAAAGAAAGTTCTTAGCAAACTAGGAACTGAAGAGAACTACTTTAATCTGCTAGCAAATAGATGCAGCAAACTTACCGGAAATGTTCCTTTAATAGTAACGCATTGGAGCCCTCTGACAAATCCTACTACAAAGCCACAGTCATCAAGACAGTATGGTACTGGCACAAAGACAGAAATATAGATCAATGGAACAAAATAGAAAGCTGAGAGATAAATCCACGTACCTATGGACACCTTATCTTCGATAAAGGAAGCAAGAATATACAATGGAGAAAAGACAAGTGCTGGGAAAACTGGTCAACCACTTGTAAAAGAATGAAACTAGAATACTTTCTAACACCATATACAAAAATAAACTCAAAGTGGATTAAAGATCTAAACGTAAGACCAGAAACTATAAAACTCCTAGAGGAAAACATAGGCAAAACATGCTCCAACATAAATCACAGCAGGATCTTCTATGACCCACCTCCCAGAGCAATGGAAATAAAAGCAAAAACAAACAAATGGGACCTAATTAAACTTAAAAGCTTTTGCACAATGAAGGAAACTATAAGCAAGGTGAAAAGACAGCCTTCAGAATGGGAGAAAATAATAGCAAATGAAGCAACTGATGAAGAATTAATCTCAAAAATAGACAAGCAACTCCTGCAGCTCAATTCCAGAAAAATAAATGACCCAATAAAAAAATGGGTCAAAGAACTAAGCGGACATTTCTCTAAAGAAGATATACAGATGGCTAACAAACACATGAAAAGATGCTCAACATCACTCATTATCAGAGAAATGCAAATCAAAACCACAATGAGGTACCACTTTACACCAGTCAGAATGGCTGCCATCCAAAAATCTACAAGCAATAAATGCTGGAGAGGATGTGGAGAAAAGGGAACCCTCTTACACTGTTGGTGGGAATGCAAACTAGTACAGCCACTGTGGAGAACAATGTGAAGATTCCTTAAAAAACTGGAAACAGAACTGCCATATGACCCAGCAATCCCAATGGTGGGCATACACACTGAGGAAACCAGAATTGAAAGAGACACATGTACCCCAGTGTTCATTGAAGCACTGTTTATAATAGCCAGGGCATGGAAGCAACCTAGATGTCCATCAGCAGACAAATGGATAAGAAAGCTGTGGTACATATACACAATGGACTATTACTCAGCCATTAAAAAGAATACATTTGAATCAGTTCTAATGAGGTGGATGAAACTGGAGCCCATTATACAAAGTGAAGTAAGTCAGAAAGAAAAACACCAATAGAGTATACTAGCTCATATATATGAAATTTAGAAGGATGATAACGGTAACCCTATAAGTGAGACAGAAAAAGAACTGTCTTTTGGACTCTGTGGGAGAAAGCAAGGGTGGGATGATCTGAGAGAATAGCATTAAAACATGTATATTATCATATATGAAATGATCACCAATCCAGGTTTGATGCATGAGACAGGTGCTCAGGGCTGGTGCACTGGGGTGACCCAGAGGGATGGGATGGGGAACATATGTAAACCCATGGCTGAGTCATATCAACGTATGGCAAAAACCACTTTAAAAAAAAAATAAAAGCCCTTTCCTTGAAATAGGTGCAGACTTATGAAGCATTGTACACTTTTTTCACTCAAACCTAGACTGTTAGAGTGATTGTTTATATCACTACTACAACAAACACAACATCATAATTATTAATGAGTGTCTTTCTTATGAGCTGTCATAGGCTCAACTGTGCTTTCCTCTGCTTTGAGTCATTATTACCAAGTGGGATGCCTAAATAGAGTAAGTTCTCAGTAAAAGACTAATGGAGAATAGATGAACAGAAAAATTGTCATTGCATACCTATCATGTAATGTCAGTATTTTGGAGCAATGTTCATATCATAGGCATTGGTTTGTGACATGAGCATACTATCCGGAAACACTTAGGCATATTCCACAGAAACCAGTCCCATGAGAGTCAACAAAAGAAGAGTTCTTGGGACATACTGCATTCCCATAGGCTTCCTGGTGGCTCAGATGATAAAGAATCTGTGTGCAATGCAGGACACCTGGATTTGATCCCTGGGTTGGCAAGATCCCCTGGAGAAGGGAATGGCTATCCACACCAGCATTCTTGCCTGGAGGATTCCATGGGCAGAGAAGTCTGGGGGGGCTACAGTCCATGCGGTCGCAAAGAGTCGAACATGACTGAGTGACCTTCATTCTGTGGGAGTTCCATAGTACAGATTAGTATACTAGCATCAGATGGACCAGGAGAAGGACTTGCACACAGAAAATGCCATCTCTCTTGTTCCTTGGTATGAAGTTATGATTATAGGAAGAAGGATTAATGAATTAAATATTGGATTATAATAGAAAGTTACTTTTGTCTCTTTATTGGTTATATAAGAATTCTATTGCATTTATTAGAGTTTATCCTCCAGTAGCTTTTCCAAGATGAGCTCATGAGTTCTATATTCCATGTCTAGAATATTTGAAAATGTCTTCCTCATGTAGTATGATGTTTGTTAGGCTCTGCATAAAATTCACATGTCACTCTTTTCTCATTTGGAGAGTTTTGTAGATATTGTAGATATTTGTAGACATTTTGTAGACATTCACTTAACCTCATAGCATTGAATGTTGTTATGGAGGAAGCTGTTGTGTTGAAAACATAATTCTCATGCAAACAGACAGGTAACATATTTAATTGTTCCACTTATTAATGGCCAGACCAGCAGGAAGACAAAAGGGCTGGCTGGGTTCAAGAAACAAGAGATTTTTCCCCAAGCACCATCTACTCACGTTTAAACTTCTTTTGTTCTCCCATGACCTTTTCCTTCTCCTCCTTTTTGAGGGCTTCTCTCTCCTTTAGTTCTTGTTTTGTGGAACCATAATTCTCATCTATTGAGTATGCTTCAGATGTGGTTGTCTGTTTCTTCTCCTCTGGTGTTTGAATAGTTCCCATGGTTGCTCCTTTCCACTCTGACAGGAAAACCTTCTGTCTACAATGAACACTTAAGGGTGGTATTGGTATTGTCAGGGCTGGAAGCTTGGAATTCACTCTGCTGCCTCTGAACTTGTCCTTATCAGCGCTGTCTTCTGCGTATATCCCTGCTCCTCAATTTCAAGTAGTTCATATATTTGAATGAGGAAAGAATGTCCATATCTTATTTTCAGGGTGCATTTTCCCAGTGTTTTGGTGAAGCCCATCACCACAAATGCTCGTTTACTGTTAAAAGAAACTAAGTGAATAAGTAAGCAGCTTAGTATTGTCACAGGGCGCCCTCAGGAGTTCTTCTCTTTTGTGAAGTGAAAAGAGACTTTGCATTCTCCTGCTGCAGTGCTAAAGACTAGAGTTGTTAAGTAGATAGCGCTTGACATTCTCTCCCAGACCATCTCTCAAGAGAGGCGGTCTGGTAACAATGCATATGCGATCGCCATCTTGATTGCTGTTGCTGTTTGTAAAAGACATTTTGGGAATCACTGTTAAGGGACTACTTCCGGACTTGGGGATTCTCTTTTGCTTAGCTTTTTCTGTTGATAACAGGTAAACCAAAGGTTGTTGGCTAAAAATAAGTCAGAGTGTTGGTCAACCCCAGATTCTTCTCTCCACATGCATAGTGCTTGGATATGTTGAAAGTGCCTAACCCTGTGTGACCCAGAGACAGTGGTAAGAAGGTAAGCTCCTGATTCAGAGCCCTGCTCACCCTGGAACCTGAGAAGACATGACTCACTCACAAAGAATGATCAGAAGGAAAACAAGGAGAGAAAGTGACAGTCCTTGAATCAAAATAGGGACTCACCAGGCCCCTTCAGAATCCTGCTGCTTGTGTATCTGGCCTTGCACCGGCCCAGTGCAAGGCATCCCCTCGTGTGGGTGTGGTCTATGTGTGTGTTCCTCCTGCTATGAGAGTAGGATCACGGCCATCTTTTAAGTAGAAGTGGTTGTTCATCTTTCCGCAGACAGTAGTGAGACCCTGAAGCCTGTTCCTTGTAATGACTTTTCCTGGCTAGAGAGATCCACACTGAGAATAAGCTGTCATTATATTCCAGGTTGCTGAAAAGGAAGGGTGGGTACCAGAATCGGCAGGCCCTGGTTGCTGGAATTAGCTGTCATTTGTCTCTTTCTTGGTTGTATCTCCACTTCTTTCTAACTCAGGGTCCCTTCAGACAGGGTAGATCAGCACTGGGCCAGGCTTAGAACAGGCACAGCTCCTCTCAGAATTGTTATGCTCTAATTTTCCATGTGATTTTTCTCTTACAAAACAATCCATCCCACCTGAGGAAAGAAAAAAAATTAAAATAAACCAGACCACAATATTAAAAGTTTATTATTGGAGTGATCATTTTACTACTCACCTCTGGATTAACCTTGGTCTAACATATGTCCAACTTCATTGTATTCACTCTGTATTGTTAGTGCTTAAAGTATTGTCTGTGCCCCAAAGCATTAATTAAATGAGTGGTTACATAAATGACGGAAGAAGAGACAGTAAGGTGAGTTTATTCTAACTTTAAATGTAGTCGAATGCCTGATCTTTCTGTGACTGGTCGGGGAGAGCAGCACCAGCCACTCTGGGGTACGACAGCAGTGCCTCCTTGCTGACCAAGATCACAGCAGAGTGGATACTTCCGTCTGTTACCCCATCTGAAGCTCAGAGGAACCCCCGAAAGAGGGGTTAATTGGTCCTTGTTGGAGAGGCCGACTCTAAGTCACATGTAGTTATACCCAGAGACAGCTGCCACGGTTCTCCGTCCCTCTGCTCTCCCTCAGCTCTTCAGTGGGGCTCAGGGCTCCCCTGCTTTTCTGCTTGGATTTGAAGCTGACAATGAGCCTCTTTTTGGACAGAAACACAGCCATCCCGACACTTCCTGTGGGGGCTGATTTCCCACTTGCCAGCAGCACCGGCCCCCAGAGCCCACAGAGCCCAGGGCACCTATTGTTTGAACTCAGGAGGCTTCTGTGTGACCGGAAGCCCCAAATTCTCACCCTTCTAGGCTGCTCAGCCCGCTCCCTGGTAAAAACTGACCTGGAATGACAGGCAGTTTCTACAGTTAGCTTTGAGAGGGTGGGATGTGCTCCATCAAAGAAGGAAGATGGGAGGCCATTGGATCAGTGTTTGCCTGGATCCTTTATAACCACCTTGAAACAGTTTCCTGCCACTAAGGTGGTCCCACCTTTGTCATCCCCCCACCACAGGGCACCCACTCACCATGCCAGCAGTCATAGTGTGTGCCCATCCAGGAGAGCCTGTTACCTCTAATGAGATTACTCTGCTCAAAGCCTGGCCTGGCTCCCCTCCATGTAACCAGAAAGCTCCAAATCTGGTAGGCCAACTGTGAAGTCTTCTCCACTGGCACAGCCTTCTGCTTCCTGGAGAAGGAAACTGGTGGACAGCCTCCCTCACATCCAGGTCTGGAAGTGGGGTGCTGGCAAACCAAGTCTGCTCTGAGGTCACCAGGGCAGCCTCCAGGACAAACAGGCCCTGCTTACCCTGGGCCCAGGCACCAAGATGGGGGAAAGCCGCAAGGGCCCCAGGCCAGGAACAGTTGCCCACGGGGCCTTCAGCTCAGGAGGCTGTCGCTCAAGCCAAATAAGCGCCACAAGCCAAGGCCATGCTTGGACTCTCGAGGTGACTGGAATAGCAGGCCAGTAGTTTCCAAGGCTTGGAGACAGTCCCAGTGTGCAGAGAGCCCTCAGCCCACAGGGGCCTCTCAACCTGAAGGGTCTCCATGGAGGTCATACCTGCTGCGCGGGGTGCGGTGCAGTACCCTGGCCCGGCCTCCCCTCTCGGGCCCGCTCATGGAGCTGAGCACGCTGCTGGCACTCAGCAGATCATAAATCACCATCCTGCAAGGCCTTCAGCTGGGATAACTGCACAGCTGGAGGAATTTTCTTTTTTCCCCGCAAACTTAACACATCATAAAACACAGCCGTTTAGGGAATGAGAACAACCAGGAGGTGTTTTTGCCTCAGAGGCTCTATTCTAGGAAAGCTTGAAAGGTGAGGTTTGGAGTCTGATACATCTCCACTCCCAGTCAACCTTACCAGAGGGCATGAGAATGGTCATTTCCACGGGTCCCCAGGCACCTTCTGAACTGGCAGGCTGGCTGCTTGGCCAGGGCCAGCCAGACCTAGGGCAGAAAGAAGCCAGGGCTATCTCTCCAGGGCCATCTTGGGTTCGTGACAGGTGGATTTACTGTAAGTGAGTATACATTTGTCCCCAAATTTGGTTCCGAGTCTCCTCATCCCATTCAGAGTCTGTTGGCACATGACCCTGGGTTCTGCCAGCCAAGGACAAGGCCTAGTCCAGAGGAGAGTGCAGAGGTGCCTGGCTACAGCCTGGTTAAGGAGGGAGTCTCTGCCAAGCCACAGCTTCTATTTCCTATCAGATCAAGATTCTCCAATATGGGTATTAAAGACTGTACTTTCATTCATTAATTCATTGACTTACTCTCTTTTCCTTTTCTTTCATGTCATAAATATTGAGTATTTCTTAAGTGTCAGGGGCAACCTAAGCAGCAGAAGCAGATAGGTGCCTGTTCCCATGGTGCTTTCAAACACTTCAGGAAGATTACAATGCCCATAATTTAAACATCATCTCATGATGGTTATTTGAGGAGATGCAAGGTATGAAAGGAAGAAGGTGCCTGGAGAACAAAGGACAGAGGAAGGGGATCCATTCTTAGGGTTCAGGGATAGTGACAAGAGGGCAGTGATGTCTGTCTGAGCTGAGATATGCAGGGTGAATAACAGTTAGTTTGCTGAGTGCCCACCAGATGTGCCAAATGGCAGAGACAGAGCTGCCTGCAGTGGGCCTATGCAGGAGGAGCGGGCTGTGTCCAGGGGACTGAGAGACCAGTGCAGCTAGTCAAGTGAGGGTGGAGGGTGAGAGCTGAGGGAGGGTAGTGGCTGGGCTTGGGGCTCAGCTGGGGACTGTGTATCAGACAGTTTCTCCTGGAACCTTTCCAGAAGGTTCCTCCTGGAAAGTAAAGGCAGTGTCATCTGCTTGGAGTGAGGGGGATTGTACATAGTGGAAGAGTTTATCAGGAGAGAGGTTGGAAGTGGTCATTCTGGAGGGCAGGAGAGCAAGTTGACAAGAAAGACATGGTAGGTGTGAAATGCAGAACTTTGGGATGCTGAAATGTGGGTCCATAGCAGAGTCCACTTTCTCTTCTTTTTTTGAATATCTCCATATATATGTGCACCTCAAACTTATATATATTGTTCTTTATACAGATGAACATATATGATTATATATATTAGATTTTGTATATATTAGGATTATGCTCTTCATATATTTGTATAATTTTTTTAGTTGGAGCAAGTAGTATGAGAAAAGGTGCAGAAGAGAGAAACATGTTGCATTCTGGAAACCGCAAGCTGATCAGCTTGACTGGAGCCAAGGATGAGGGGGAAGGGCTGGCTTAGTTTATGTCCCTGAGGGTAACTAAAGAGAAGGAACAGATGGGTCATATTAGCTTCTCAGGATAAAGGTCACCTTAATTGGAGGCTGGGGACGACTGCATGCCAGTGAAATAGGTACTGGTCCAGCTGATGTGACTTGCAGGAGGCAGGAGGACTCACCTGCTTATGAATGGCCCCACAGCCTCCTGAGAACATTGCTCTTAGACTAGAGTGCTTTTCAGAATCATCAATCCCATGAATCTGAGAAAAAAGGCCAAGTAAATTACAAACAAACAAAAGCCAAAAACAGCCTCCAAACTCCCTTTTTCTCTCCTTCGGAGGACTATCTTTATTAAAGTCTCCTTGGTATCTAAAGCTGTGAGAAGCGCTGTAGTTCAGCAAAACTGTAACTATTTAACCCAGAGTCAAGCTATTGATCCTGTCTTTTATTTTCTGTATTCTGATGCTTGGACACCTTGGAACCTTGCTGCCAGTTCCTAAAGATAGTAAACAATCCACCTGAGAGTATGCTTTTCAACTGCAAACCAAGCAATCCGGGACCCATACCTCAACTACCTCCTTTAGTGGTTCTCACACTTTGGGCCAGTATCCATCTGTCCTAATCACCCAGGGCCACATACTTGAAACGTGTCCCAGAGCTACTAACATTGTTCAAACTGGCCAATCCTAAGCAACCTCATCCTGCCCTGTCTAATCATTCCTGTGGAAACCACAATAAAGGCATTTGTCTGCGATTCCGCCTTCCTCTGCCTCCTGATTGACCCTGGTGGCCCTACGTGGCAGGCTGCGTCTCCTGTTTCTAGGAATCTGTGGATGTAACAGTCTTTCAAGACAATCATTCCCAAGTCTGCGTGTCTTATCATACCCGATTAAAACAAATCCCAGTACCCTTACAACAGACCAGGACAGTCCTGGCTGACACCTACTGCTCTACATAATTTCTTCAATTCTCCAAAGTGTCCCAGTTTTGATGATAAGTTTTAAAGGGCTATGTCTCCCTGTTGAGAATCATAGGTGACACGGAGCAAAAGAGGAGGGTCAAGGGCAGAATCCTTGGGATTTGTGGGAAGGAAACTGAGGGTTCATGTGAAGTGGGAGAACTTGTCACATCAGAGAAACTGGGACTTGGAAAGTCACAAGAGTAACAATTCGTGAAGAAGCCAAAGGAAGTGAGAACCACAAAGGAGCCACTGCACCCGCTCTTCCATGGGTGTGCGTGGGGGCAGGGCACAATGCCTGTGGACCAAGGGTGGATGGATGGCAAAGTGAGAAGTGGTGACTGCATAGCTCACTGCTCAGCTTTACAATCACGAAGAGAAGTTGGGATGGAGATGGGCAGGAATCTGAAAGGCAACAAGCCTAAGGACATAGTTTGTTTTAAGGGGATAAATTCGGTTTTCCTGAGTTTTGTAGAGGAAGAGAAGTCACAAGACAGAAAACACAGTGAGAAAAGATCATCTCTTTTAAAAAAAAATGGTACTGGGAAAACTCCATATCCACATGCAAAAGAATGAAATTGGACTTCTATTTGACATCATAAATAAAAATCAAAGCAAAATGCATTAAATACGTAAGTGTAAGACCTGAAATTATAAAATTCCTCAAAGAAACCATTGGTGGGGGGAAGCTTCTTGACATTGGTCTTGGCAATGACTTCTTGCATTTGATACCGAAAGTACAGGAAATAAAACCAAAAATAGACAAGTGGGACTATATCAAACTAAAATGGAAAGGAATCAGCAAACAATTAACAGTGAAAAGGCATCCTACGGAATGAGAGAAAATATATGCAAACCATCCGTCTAATAAGGGGATACTATCGCAAACATAAATATCTCCTTCAACTCAGTAGCAACCCCCGCCCTCAATAATCCAATTAGAAAATGGTCAAAGGGCTTGTGTATACATTTCTCCAAAGAAGGCACACAGATGGCCACCAGGTGTAAGGAAAGGTGTTCAGTATCCCTAATCGTCAAGGAAATGAAGATCAAAACCACAGTAGGATGTTACCTCATGTCTGTTAGGATGATAATTAGCAAAAGCAAAAGATAAATGTTGGCAAGAATGTGGAGAAATTGGAAAGCTTATACAATGTTGGTGGGAACATAGAATGGTATGGCTGCTATGGAAAACAGTACAGAGGTTGCTCAAAAATATTAAAAACAGAACTACTATATGATCTGGCAATCTCACTTCTGGTGTATATCCAAAAAAATTGAAATCAAGAAGTCTAAAAGATATCTGTATCCCCACATCCGCTACAGCATTATACACAATAGTCATGATATGGAAACAAATCAAATGTCCAATCAACAGATGAATGGACAAAGAAATGATATGTTTCATACATATATATGTGTATTATATATAATCTTTAAAAAATTATATATATATATATTATATATATAATCTTTAAAAAAGGAAATTCTGCCATTTGTGACTGCATGGATGAACCTAGAGAACATTATGCCAAGTGAAGTAAACCAGTCACAGGACACATACTGCATGATCCTACTTATATGAGCCATCTAAAATAGC
Source organism: Antilocapra americana (assembly GCA_007570785.1). Classification (NCBI taxonomy): domain Eukaryota; kingdom Metazoa; phylum Chordata; class Mammalia; order Artiodactyla; family Antilocapridae; genus Antilocapra; species Antilocapra americana. Next base: position 6,470,881 of record ML662447.1, on the reverse strand, counting down.
CAGCCTCAGAGAAGCAGAGAATAAAATGGTTGTTGTCAGAGCCTGGGGTGTAGGAGGGGATGAGGAGTTGTTTTCAAAGGGTATAGAATTTATTATACAAGATGAATAAGTTCTAGAGATTTTGTTATACAACATCTTTTGTATACAACAATTGTATACAACAATATATTGTATACAAAAATATACAACTATATTGTTAGTTAACAATATAGTATTGTGTGTGTGTGCTAAGTCTCTTAAGTCGTGTTCAAGTCTTTGCAACCCTATGGCCTGTAGACTGTTAGGCTCCTCTGTCCATGGGATTCTCCAGGCAAGAATACTGGAGTGGATTGCCATGTTCTCCTCCAAGGTATCTTCCCACCCAGGGATCTAACTTGGGTCTTCCATATCTCCTGCATTGCAGGCAAGTTCTTTACCACTAAGCCAACAAGGAAGCCCATAGTATTGTACTCTTTAAAATATGTAAAGAAGATTGATCTCATGTTATATTCTTACTGAAGAAAAAGAACACAAGGAAATTTTCTTGAAAGTGATGTATATTTTTAGTACCTTGGTGCTCTGGTTGTGGGATGATATTATAGGAGTATGCATATGTCCAAATTCATCAACATGTATAAATTAAATATATGCATGCTTTTGTATATGAATTATATCTCAGTAAAGCTGAAAAAAAAAAAGAAGTTATAAGACAGAAACGTGGAAAGAGGTCAAGAAGGAATCAGGAAGGTGAGAGTCCAGGAGGAAAAGTTTGTCTTGAAAAGAGGAAGACTATTTCTCAATAAAGACCCACTGGGGGAAGATAGAGCCATTCTGAGGCAAAGGGGAGAGAAAGTAAGAACATCATTATCAGATGAAATCTCAATAAATTATGAAGCTCATTCATCAGGAAGTGGGGGTGGGTGTGTGGGCTTGGAGAGAGGAGAAAGATTGGGAACAGCTGCTGGAGGAACCTGCTGGAGGCCAGCAAGGGATGAAAAACTGGGTTATACAGCAGCCTCAAGGGGCCAGGGGAGATTTGCAAGGACTGGCTTGTTGAGGAGCTGAGGCATGCAGTTCCACAGCCTCCCTCTCAGCGCTGCACGGACCGAGGGGCAGAGGGGAAGCCAAGTGCTGGCTCCTCTGGTGTTGGAGCCTGGCAAAGTGGGAATGGCAAAATGCCAGGAGAGCCAGGGATTTTGAACCATATGTGAGCTTAGAGTTGAAAATGATTTAGAAAGGGACTTGCAGGATGAGAAAATGGATGATCTTTAGGGAGATAAAGAGCAGATGAACGAGGACTGGGGAGAGATGGAAGTGGGGGCAGCTTGTGATCAATGAGGGTATATCAGAGGGAATGGCAATGGAGTTATTCTTAATATTTAAGATTCTAAGCTCACGTTAGTTTCCTTGACCCCAAGGGTCCCTTTCAGGCCAATTTTGCTCTATGAAAGTGCATGTAGCCCTCACTTTGCATTGGTCTAATATGCATGAATGTCTGTTACCCTGCTTTCAAGATTTTCCTTTTTTTTTTTAGTTTTCAGATGTGTTAGCATTGAAATTGAACAGGACACTTTGAGACACTCTTGGGTATAAGAACACTTCCCCCCAACCATGTCCCCTTTCTCTTGAAGTAAAAGCCTTGTTTCAGGCCTCCCATGAATCTCAAAAGGCTCAAGAGTTAACGGTTAGGAAAATGTGAACATGTAGTACAAAGAATATCTGTTGGGCCAGGAAACTGGTAATAATTTAAACAACACATCAGTCATACAGCATGGAATCTATAACGCATGTCAGAAACTATAATGCACTTTAGATTATAAAAATTAAAAGTCATAATGTATATCTCATGATAAGAGGTAAAACTGACTTCAGACAAAAATAACAAACGGAGGGCAAGGGCTCCATGGCTGGGTGGTTGAGCCTGGCAAGATCCTTATCATACTTGGGAGGAAGGATAGAGATGACGAATAATGTAGATTATTCTCAGCTCAAAGGAGAAGGTAAGTTAGGGATACAGATTGGAAAGATCAGAGTAACAACTGCAAGAACAGAAAAATGTAATCATTTCAAAACCATAAAGAAAGAAAAAATTGCCTGTGCAGGAAAAATACAAATAAAAAGAGAAGCAATGGAAAGGTATGGAAAAAGGAAACTATAAAATAAGATAGCTGAAATAAGTCCAAGTTATATCAGTAACCACAAAAAAGCAAACAGATTAACTTACTTATTAAAAGATAGATACCATCAGGTTAAAAAAATTTAAATCCATCCATATGCTGTTATAAATGACAGAACTGAAATAAAATTATGCAGAAAATTAAGGGATGGAAAAAATACATATACCAGGCATGTGCAAACCTAAATAATGATGGTGAAGCAATATTAATCACAGATACAACAGAATTTAAGGCAAATGGCATTTGGGTGTGATGGAAATTCACTACCCTCAAAAGAACGATCTGCAATTATGAGCTGTATGTTCTTGAATAACATAGCCCTGGAGTATCAAAACCAATATTGTATCAATATGCATAAGGCAAAACCCAACAGAATGATAAAAAATTGCAAAGCTATAATCATAATGGAAGATTTTAATTCACTTCTATATAAACAGATAAGAAAAATTAGTAGACAGAGAATCCAAATACTATCCCCTGGCATAATCTGATAAAGAAATATACCACCTTGAAATTATTGTTGGGGGAGTTCTCTTAAAAATCTGGTGGACATCCAGACTGGCGCTTCTTTCTGATGGAGATGGCTTTCTTGGTAATAGAAGACAAAAATCACTGTCCTTCAAAACCTAAGAAGTAATGGCAATGACATGAAGTAACTAGAAATCCCTCCGGGTGGCACGCTAAGTGCCATGTTCTGTGTTAGTGCTCTGAGCCTCAGGATTCCCAGCTGGAAAATAGGCATGGGAACCATGGTGAGGTGTGCTAACTGGGAGCACAGACTGGCAAGGGGAGGGGAGAAAAGGAGCAGGCTTTGGGCCCATTAAGTTCCATCCATATGCCAGCGTCCTTATGCTGCGAGATGTTCTTGTGGATTCAGACCAGAATGCTACTGGGCTCACAGAAGGTAAGAGACAAATCATGGCTGGATTAGACAGGGAGCAGAATAAGTCAGCCATACGAAGAGTTTGAAATCGGTCCTTTGGGAGGAAAGTCTGGTTTGAACAGGGAGCTATTATTGTCCTGGAAATGAGGGAATTAGGAGTGTCCAGGTCATCAGAGCCCAGCTAATTAAGGCTGGGCTTAGTCACCCTAACAGGAAGTCTGGGAGCCTGATAGCTGGAGGCCACTGGACTTGAAGCTACCATCCCCCGAGGTTCTGCCAGGCCACAGAGGCTTGGCCCTGGGACACTAAGGGGTTCCATCCTGGGCCCGTGCTTGCACCCACCGATGCGTGGAACCACTTCCTGCTGAGAACTGGTTCCGAAGCCCTGGTTAAGGCTGTAGATCCCCACCCCAGCCAGTGCTTGAAGGCCTACGTGACACCCCATTTCCAATGGAGAAAGAAAGGATACTTCCAGGGAAGGAAGAGTCTGGAAGCTAAAGGAATGGGGTCATATTAATTATCTACGCTGTGTAACAAACTACAAATGTAGCAACTGAACACCCAGTTTTCATATCTTAGTTCTTGTAGGTCAGAAGTCTAGGTGGGCTCTGCTGCGTCACCTGCCTAGGGTCCCACAAGACTGAAATCACTGGACCAGAATCTTATCTGGAGGCACTTGGCAGATTCTGCTTCCCAGCTCCCTCAGGTTGCTGGCAGGATTTAGGTCTTTGTGAATTTCGACCTGAGGTCCCTGTGTTCTTGCTAGCAGTGATCTGGGTTCTGCTTTAAGCTCCCAGTAACCATCCTCAGATCTTGGCCCTCTGCTCCTCCCTCTCAGCAAGGGAGCCCCTCCTTCATGCCTCCTAAGCCTAACATTCAGACCCCTCCAAATGCCTTGTCTCCCACCAACCAGAGAAAACCCGCATTTAGAGGTCCCAGGCTATTACGTTAGGTTTGACGAGATCCCTCCAAGTCTCCCTGTCTTAAGGTCACCCGATTAGCAGCCTCAATGCCATCTGTAAAATCCCTCTGCCATATAAATAACTTCATCGAGGGAGGGATATTTCATCACAGTCACAAGTCTTACACTCAAGGGACGGAGGCTGTACAGGGCAAGGGGCTCACATCGGCCTTCTGCCCTTCCCACAGGGCTTGGAGGTGAAATGCAGTCAGGTTGGGCCAGAAAGGAGTTTCCTGGCACCTGGCCAGCTGGGGAGTTTGATTTTGGGGTTATTCTGTCACGCTGGGAATCTACGGAAGCCTGGACCTTGCTATCAGTTGAGCTGTGCTCACCACTTTTTGCTGTATCTGTTACTTAAAGTCACCCTGAACCTACTGGCTTGAAGACCAATGTTTATTTAGTTCGGACACTACAAGGCGGGCTGGGACAGGACTCCGCATGGAGGAGTCAGCAGGGGCAGCTTGACTCAGGACTAAGGGTCGGTTTCAAAGGAGTCTCACTTCGTGGCTGATGAGCAGGCGCCGGCTGGCGGCAGGGGCTGGCCTGCAGCTGAGGGCCGGGCTCTTGGTTCCTCCTTGTGCAGCCCTTCAACTCAGGCTTCCTCACAGCATGGTGGCTGAGTTCCAAGAGCAACATTCCAAGAAGCGGAGGCTACTAGCTCCTTGCAGCCCACCTGAAGAACTGGCACAGGATTGCTCCTGCCCTGTTCTCTTGGTTGAGCCATTCCAGGACCAGATTCAAGGAGAGAGGGCAGAATCCCAGCCTCTAGGTGCCAGGAATGTCATAGAATTGGGGGAACAAAGAGTGTTTACGAAGGGCCACCCATGCTGTGTGACCTTGCCAAAGACTCTGAACCTCATCTAGAAAGCAGGACAAACACTTTCTCCTCTTGTTAAGAGGAAGGATGAAGCAGGTACAAGCCCAGTCTGGGAGCCTGGGACTCAGAGGAGAGTTCCCCGCGCTTTGCAGAGCTGTGGCGCTAGTGCACTGACTCAAGGGGCCACAGGAGAAGAGGGGCTCGGCTAGGCTCACACGAGGGGAGACCCAAGAGCCCACCTTGAACATGGCTCCCAGGGCCTGTTTTGGAGAGCCAGGTCCTGGGATGCCTGCAGAAGGGCAGCGGGCCAGCATGCCAGTGGGCTGCTTTAGAGAAGCAGCAGAGGTGGAAGCTGGCAGGCTTCCTCTCACGCTCCCACTCTTAAGCCAGGAGGACAGACAGAGGGACTTAGAGGTGCCTGAGTGCAGCTGGGGCAGCAGAAGCTGGACAGGTGCACCTCCCACAGCAGTGGGTGGTGACTGAGTGCATCCCTGTGCTCCCTGGGAGAAAGGCAGAGTCAGCCTGCTACTGGGGCTGTTAGCACCTGGTCCAGAGGACTCCCAGCAGGCCAGCAGAGTGCTGGACCCCTGGCCCCGTCCTCACCTTGGAGAGGATCCTGCTCCCTCCAGCAAGGGCAGGGGTCAAGGGCGTCTGTGGCCTCAGGGGAGGGAGGCCCATGCTGACACCTTCAGATCTGCTCTCCAGATGGCTAGGCTGCCAGGTCCTGATTCTCCAGAGATGGCAATCTGCACTCCGGTCACCAGCAGGGAAGAGGTGGGCTCTCTGTCAGCCTCCAGCCTCCAAACAGGGTCTGACTTAGGGTTTTCCATCACTTCAAGCTGTTTGGGAGAGCAATACACCAAGCCAGGCTTCGGTGTGGAAAGGAAAAAGGAAACTTTTGTTGAGTCTCTGTTTTGTGCCAGGCCCTGTGCTAAACATGTCCTCTGATCCAATGCCTATTTTATAGCAGGGAAACTGGGATTCAGAAAGGCAAAGGAAAGGTCCAGGTGTTAGTTATCTATGGCTGCACAGCAAATTACTCCAAATTTGGCAACTTAAACAACATTTATCACCTCACAGTTGTGTGGGGCAGGAATCCAGGTGTGGCTTGGCTGGCCCCTGGCTAAGGTCTCTAACAGGCTTCATTCAGGTGTTGCCGGGGACTGTGGTATCATCTCAAGGCTCGACTGGAGCGGGCCTGCCTCCAAGCTTGCCCAGTGATGCTGGCACCATTCATTTACATGCTGTTTGTTGACTGAAGCCCCTCTTGTGAGGTTCCTTGTCACGTGGGCCTCTCCATAGGGTAGCTCAGGGCCTGGCAGCTGGCTTCCTTCAGAACAAGTAAGTGAGAAAGCAAGAATGGGCACTCAGGATGGAACCCAGAGTCTTTTCTGTAACAATTTTGGAAGTGACATCACATCATTTTCCCATAGTCTCTTCATTAGAAGCAAGTCACTAGGGACACCCTCTTTTCAAGGAGAGGAATTACACAAAGGAGATGGGATACCCAGGATACCCAGAGCCAGAACTGTATTTGACCCCACCTGTCTCTGACTGCAGCCTTTGTGCCACAAACCCCACCCCACCCACCACACACTCATACCACACACTTATCACAATACTGCATGTACACATTCATACACACATTCAGAGATACACAAACCACACACACGCACACACACTTACCAAACCACATACATGCACATGTACACATTCACACTCACATCGCATTGTCAGGAGGAGGCTGAGGACAAGGTAGGTATAGCAATGAGCATTGAGAATTGGGGTTCTGTTGTCACTTAGAAAATCATCTTGGGACCAAAAATAGAATGCTGGGCCAAGTACAAATAAAAATATTAGTTTAAGAAGGAAGTTACAGGATCCATAGCAACATTTTAGAAAATGCAATAATTTGTAGAGCTCAGAGGAGCGGAGGCATCAGCTACAGAGTTTGGTGTTTGGAGTCCCTCCCTGGCTGGGTGGGCTTGGATAAGTCGTCCTCTTTGTGTGATGGTGACACCTACGTCACGGCTTGAAGCCTGGCAGTACTAGGCCCTTAGCAAATGTGACCTCACCCCATTTCCTTTTCAGACAGTTTGGCTGTCCTCACAAGTCCCAGAATCAGTTTTTGGATAGAAAAAGGGAGCATTGTTTTACAGCTGCTGATGGCTAGCCCCAAGGCGAGACCCAGCAGGGGGGAGGCTGGAAACATCTGTGTGTGGGTGCAGGTGTGGGTAAGGGCTGTGGTAAGTGTTCGCAATGGTGTATGTGTGCCTGTCACGTGTGAGAGAGGTGGGCTAGGAGGATGTAATAGGACACCTACCCCGTGAAACTGCGTACTGATGCACGGTGTCAACTGTATCCACTAGGTGGCGCTGCTTGCCTGTGCAGCCGCAAGTTAAGGCCAGGGCCGGGGGAGTCCTGACTGCTGTTTATCAGATCCATGCTCCCAGCTGTGTTCCAAGTCAGAAGTCTGTGGCCAACAAATGAGCCTCACCTGGAAATTGCTGTCATCAGACCCACCCGAATTCTATTTGACAATGGGCTTAATATTCCACTCCCCAGTGCTGCACTTGTTAATTTCAGAGAGGAAGGAAGCCTTCATTTGCACCCTGAAAGCACTTTGCATACAATACTGATTTGGATCTTCACAAATAACCTGTCAAGTGAGGAAACTGTGGTTTAAAGGTTCAGCAACTGCCCAGGGTCACACAGCCTGGAGGCAAGGAAACCTGGACTGCCTTCAGTCTCTTCCTATGGCCCCTCTTTGGTCCTGCCCCAGGCTAAGTGGAGGGGGCTGTGCTGGGGGGCAGGGCAGGGAACTTGTGGGTGCATCAAGGGTCGGGGGACCAAGAGAAGACTGAGGCCAGATGGGGAGGGCGTCTGTAATCAGGGCTTTGCTCTTCCTCTGTATGCTGGGGTGGGAGTGATTGTAGGGCTTGTGAGCCCGGAGCAGTTCGAGTGGACATGAATGGCCTCTTTCTTTAAGGGGAAGAAGCCATGGGCATGCCCTAGGGTTGTCCAGCTTGTTTCCACAACTGCTAGTTTCTACCATATAGGCTGCCCTTCGAGCACCTGACACACAGTTCTGAAGTCCTGAACCTATCAAGGCAGGAGCCTTTCCAGTGGGACACATATGGGCAGACTGGGCTCAGAGGCAATGGAACTGGGGAGGAAGCTCTCGGGGAGTTTGAGGGTCGGGGCTGGAGAAGGGGGAGAGACAGGCTGATTCCTCTGCGTTTCTGAAGACTCTGCAGTCCCCAGTCAGGGAATCCAAATTTCCCCTGAGTTGGCTGAGATGAGCAAAGGTGGCTGGATAGGGTGGGGTGACCAGGACCCCAGCCTAAGCAAGCACTGCTGGAGGAAGGGGAGGGAACACTGATTTGCACCCAACTCTGAGCCAAGTGTGCAGGGCAGGTTGCCTAGCTAACTCCTGATGATGGAGCCACCTCACCCCAAGAAGGGACAGCATAGGAAGGGTGGGGAGGGTGCCACCCAGGCTCCCTCGGCCAACATAAGATCACGAACTGCCCTGGAGGAGGGTGGGAGCCTCCTCAGGTCTCCGTGTGAGGGTCTCTATGCCCCTGACCCTGTCCGCCCAAGCTCGGTATCCCTTTCCCTCATCCTCAGCCTGACAGCAAGGAAGCTGCCCCTGCCACCCTTCCTTTCACGCCTCTGTGTCCCCAGGGCCTGTCACAGAGCCCCAGACTGGATACCTGGAGTGCCCTCTGCCTGCCCACCCCTGGCAGTGCTTGTCCAGCTAGGCCTGGCTTTCTGACTGAAAACACTGCAATCGCTTTCCCTCTGTTCCCCACCGCTCTGCCTGAACGGGGGACGTTTCCCTAGTCAGTCTCCCAACTCCAGGATCACCTCTCTCAGGCTTCCGCTGCTCAGTTCCACTCAAGAAAGCTTGGTGAGACCCTGTCCTAAAGCCATGGTTCCCACGCAACAGAAAAGAGGCCTTTCTCCACTTGCACCACCTCTGCTCCCAGGGCTCCTTGTCACTTAGAGTCTAAAGTGGGGGCACCTTAGCACGTCTCCCTGGGTCCCGAAGGCCCAGGCCCTTTGGCCCCTGCCTGCCTCGGCAGCCTGCGCCCCGCCCCAGCATCCCAGCAGCCTGGGTGGTCTGCGTCTGAGCCGAGAGCCACAGTGAGGTTCCTGCCTCTGCTTTGGATGGGCCTTGCCAGGGGGTCAAGGAGTGGGAATGTGCAGGCTGTGGGTAGGACCAGGGAGGTCACCCTGCAAGGGAAGGAGCCCCCCTACATTTGTCTTTGGGGCCTTGAGGTAAAATAAGTTTGGACATACATTTGGACTTTGCCCCCAGTTCCTGGCACACAGCTTTAAAACCTTTGGAATTTCCTGAGCATAAGAGTGTCTTTAGTTATTCGTAAACAGCACCTTGACAGTACCTGACGTTATGTCTCAGAGACACATGGGTACCCTGGTGGGCACTCAAGAGAGTTTCAGGATGGAGTGGGGGAATGGCCATCAGAAACACCAAGCAAGAGATTAGAGGTTGAGAACTTTCAGTCCTACCAGTTCCATCCATATGCCAGCGTCCATTGGGGATTCTCACAAACCACCCCCAGGTTTGATACTTTGCTGGAACAACACAGAGAACTTGGGAAAATCCTATGCTGACTAATACAGTTTATAGAGGACACAAATGAACAAGCAGAAGAAGAACATAGGACAAGATAGGGGTGGGGGGACGCAGGGGTTCCAGGGTTCCCACCCAACACATCCGCATGTTCCCCAGCCCACAAACTTCAGGCTGCCTTGGTTCAGGATCTTTTCTTGGGGTTTCATCACATAGGCAGATTGAGCAAATCACTGCACAAGTGACTGGGCACAATCTCCAGCCCCCCACGCCCACCCTGGGGGTGGTTTGTGAGAATCCCCAGTGTGTTGTCTGCTGAGCAGAATGCGGGTAGCCTAAGGACACTTGCCAACTTGGGGCCAGCATCAGCAATGGAGGAAGTCCTTGGGACTAAGTACTTATCCTGTGGGGTCTGCTCTGACATCAGGCAGTTAGCATCAGAAATAAACTGAACTGTAGGCACCCCGTCAATGTGGAGAGCTGGTGTTGGAACGGTGCGAGCCTGCAGCCTTCCTCACCAACCTCACCTGCTACATTCATCCCCTCCGTGATGAGGTTCCAGACACACTGGTGTGTGATCCAGGTGCCATCCTGAGGCAAAGTGAACCCCCACACATTATGGAAGAAAAAGCAGGGGGCAAAGGGCAGCACATCTCCCTGTGGTAGAGTCATCTGCAGTTACCTGGAGGAGGGAGAGTGAACTGAGACGGTTCCCCAGGGAGGGCTTCCCCTGCCCAAGTGCTCAGTCGCATGTTCTCAGTCACTCAGTCATGTCTGACTCTTTGTGGCCCCCTCTTTGTAGCCCCCCCAGGCTCCTCTGTCCATGAGGATTCTCCAAGCAAGAATACTGGAGGGGATTGCCCTTTCCTACTCCAGGGGATCTTCCTGACACAAGGACTGAACTTGCATCTCTTGTTTCTTCTGTATTGGCAGGCAGATTTTTTTTTTTTTAACCACTGTACCACCTGGAAAACCTTGCCCAAGGTTCAGCACTAAATCTCAGGCCAGGGAAAGGATTCCCACAGGGATTGCTGTGTAGCACCCAGGGGACACGCAGCTATGGATACTGCAGCCACCCCAAGCACATCCTCTGTAAAGTTCCAGGGTGGTTGGCAGCACCTGGAGTTAAGGTAAGTTGAGGAATGAGATAATAGATGTTCCTCCAGTTAGGTTTACTGTTTAAAAATCAAAGTGGACCAGCTTGGGGCTCAGGGCATATGGTGAGTGAAGCGGGGGGACTTTGGTGGCTGGCATGGCTGTTCTGGACATTGAGGTCTTCTTTAAACTGATCATGACTCTGGCAGGCATGGTGTCTCCACAATTACTGGTTGTCTAGTTACAGGCTGGCTCACTAAAGAACCTTCTCTAGCATTTTTTGGGTCTTTCACATCCTGTTTTCCATTCTCCAAACTCCCTCCATGAGAAGGGACTGCTGTGAGCATTTGAGAGCTCTGAGGCTTGCTGGCTTTTGTCCTCCAAGCTTGGCAGTGGATTGGAAATGGGAACAGGACATGGTAGCAGGAATCAGGGCTATTGGAAAATCACAAAAACGTGTTTTGATGATGCTGTTGTAAGCTCTCTAGTCTATAAAGAATTCCAAATGGTGTAAGGGAATGCAGTCACAGATCCAAGGCCTAGATCCTCCAGTTCCCATCCCTGTGCCTGGGAAAGATACTGACTCCTTCAGGCACACAGTGAGGCTCCAATTGTAGAAACTTAGATGAGTCTTCCAGAGTGTGGAAAGGGCATGATGTAGTTTGTCTCTTTTAACTTATTCAGAAATTCCACCCGAGATTACTTATACATGTAAGACCTGATCGATAGAGTCCTCATGATAGGCTGAAAAACTTTAGTCGGTCAGTATGTATGCAACTCATTCACTCCGTTGACATTTACTGAGTCCTTTCTGAGTGCTCAGCGAAGTCCTGGGGCAGCGCTTCTATAAATGTGGCCACCAGCATCACCACTAAGAAGATCTGAAGTTGGGACTGCAAATTCTCAGATACTATCCAGATTCACTCATCGAAAACCGTGAACAGGAGCGACCCCAGCACTGTGCTTTAACAGGTCTTTACAGTTGCTTTTGAGGCAGCCTTAAGTTTGTCAGTCACTTCCCTACAGCATGCTCAGGGCTGGGGGTGGAGGACAAAGTGGGTCATAGGGAGATAAAAAGAGTTGAGAGCACAGGAAAGCAAAGAAAGACATCAAGTTAGGGAAGCAGGCATAAAACCAGGTTAGCAAGGTTACTTTCCTTGAAATGTATGGGAAACCACTGATGTCCATGTTGGACATTTAGGAACAGCTTCTTGAATATTGTGTTGAGGATGAACTGGAAGGGATCCAGATTAGAATTCAACCAGTTAGAAGGCTGGTGCATGAATAATCCAGACCAAAAATGATGAGAGTCTGAACTAGGGGAAGCTCAGTGGGAAGGGCAGCGGGTGGCTGGATTTGAGAAAAATTAGGTAAATGTGAACTCACTGGAGGGGTAGACGTCTCAAATGAGTCCCAGGTTTCTGGCGAGCAGACTGGGTGGTGGTGATGTCATTCTTTGGAGCAAGGAACAGGAGTGAGTTTGGAAGAACCAGTAATGAGTTCAGTTTGGGACATAGTGAGTTTGAACTGCCCTTGGAACTTTTGGATTGAAATGCAGGTCTGGTGCCAAAGGAGATGGGGCTGGAGATGTAGAGGGAGGTGGGAAGGGCCCCCTGGGGAGTGTCAGGGATAAGCTGAATAGGGGCCTGGGCTGGGCCTTCTATAAGCACAGCCCCTGAGACCATCGCACGTCACCAAATCTACTGTGGCTTGAGTTCAAGGATGTGAAAGGGTCAGGGACATCACGTGTGGAGGCTGGGGAGCAAAGCTCTGCTACTCCAATTGGGTGGGGCCGGGGGAAGAAGATGAGGTTCAGTGTGAATCAGGGCTGCCAGAAGCCCACTCCCCATGCTCGCTGTATCCATAGAGGTAGAACTGCTCAAATGAGGGCATGGGGTCTCTTCGGGGCTGCTCAGGCCACAGAGGTGCTGTCCCTAGAAGAGCCTGAGAGAAAAAGAGAAGGGCCCGGAAGCCATCCAGTGGTAGTGGCTGAGTGGATGGTTCTGCCCACACAGCAGGGGTAAGGGGAGGGAGCCGATGTATCTGTTTCCTGGGGACACTTCATCTGGGGGGCTCTGTACCTCTTGGAGTGAGGCAGCCAGAGGAGGGGGCTGCCAAGACTTTGAAGGAGCTTTCTGACTTTGGAGTTGTAGTCCCTCCCAGGACCCTCTCCGCCAGGCATGTCCAAGAAGCTGGACTCCATTTAGGGAATAATACAGAAGTGGCCCTTCTTACAGGAACTGATTCTGGTGGATCTTGGAAATTACCTCAGCACTGAGAAGGGGGTGATTCTGTGACGCATTCTCCAGGCAACTGTGTGCCAAGTATTAGCTGGCAAGGTGACCAAGGTCGTGGTGGTCATGGACAGGTTACTGGATGTCACTTGGCTGAGAGGGCACCTTGGGACATCTTTCCCTGAATGAAGGGTGGTAAGGGTTTCAGACTTGATTCTGTTTTCTTTTCATTCATTTGATTCTTTGATATGGTTCTGGTTCTCCAGAAGGGGTCTTTTTATTAGAAGGAAATCAGAAGCTGGGAGGTAAGCATCCCGTGACTATTTTGAGGATGAAGAAGGGGGCACAGGCAATTGCAAAGCCATTCATACGGTTTTGAGGTGAACGTGCTAACTACCAGGTGGCAGCCTATGATGCAAGGATGGCCCAGGTGAGTCAGGAGCCGGGAGCCCTGAGAAGGCATGTGCTGAGCAGACATGCAGGCGTGCATGTGTCACAGTTCCTGTATTTGGAACTCTAGACTGGTGGTGATGAGAGACACGTGGACACAGGAAGCAGCAGGCAGAAAGCATGGTATCAGGGTTGGTGTGGTGGATGAGTTGAGGTGGGCACTGAGCTCCTAGATATCGTCTGATAATTGGTGGATAAATAAAAGCAGTAAGACCCTTCCAAGCCAGGGAGTAGTTGGCGTGGAGATGTGCAGGTGATGGAGCCCTCAGGCAGGTTTGTAGAGTTTCGAGTGGTTCATTGCAAAGGGGACTGAAGTAGCAAAGGGGAGGCCAGGGGCTAAGTAAGGGCAGAGGTAAGGTGACTTGCCCCACGCCCTAAGGGGTTTCTCTCTACTTGGTTGGAGACGAGCTCTTAAACGACTTTCTGCAGGGAAGTGGCACCATGTGCGTTTTAGCAAGACTGCTTCCGTAGCAGTGGTCTGGATAATGTGTAATGAAGGTACTACTAGGTCAGTGGAAATGGATTGGGAGAGGAGAGGATGGACAGAGATAGGAGGTGGGGCCAGCAGTACTCTGAAGCTGACAGGAAGCTTAGCTCCTCACATGAATAATCTGGCCTGGAAGATAAGAGGAAGATCGTCACTCCCTTGGTGGTAGAGTTGCGCTCTGGGGCTTCATTCCTGGGCAAGGCTCTGAGGCAGGTGTTAGTCAGTGGGTGAGTTGCCCAAGGTCACAGTGTTGAAAGCTCTGAAAGCAGAGCTCTGCCTCCAACCACCTGTGTTGTGTGAATCATGACATTTTTCACTCATTCCACAGTCTTCTTGGTGTTCAAGCTCTAAATGCAGCTACACACATACACACATACACACACACACACACACACACACCCTAACTACACTGAATACACTAAACAATTAGCTTTGTTTGAATCAAGAAACAAATGATTGGTTGAGGGGACAGCTTGTGACCGGAGTCACCAAGCACACCTGCTTCTCTGTGACCAGAGAAAGCCAGCCCCACTGACCCAGGGATCACTTTCTGGTGGGAAAAGACGAGGGGCAGGGTCAAGCGCTCAAGGCTTTGGAGCGCTTTCAGCTGGGCTTCCAACAAGGCACATGGCTGAGTTTGTCTGGGTAAGTGATCATGCACCCATCTTCATTTCCTTGGCTGTAAAATGGAAGGAGAACCAAAGAACCTAATCCCACAGAGTTGGTGTGGGTGTGACCTGGGAAGGAATAGATCACACGATCGCCATGGTACCTGGTCATGGTGCCCCTGGAGTGACAGGGCTAATTGGCATCGGCATTGGTGGCCGCCACCTTCTCTCATCATCACTGTCATTAGCATCATTGTTGTCATTAACCTCCCCACTTCCTTGCCTTTGCAGTCTGTTCTCTACGTAAACCTAGGGACAGTGATTGGGGGGAACAGTAATGAATACAAATCGCTCCCCAGCCACCTCGGAGGCTGTCGTTAGCATCTCGGCCTCCCAGTGCTAATCGTCCTCATTACCTCCTGAGCAGCCGCTGTCAGAGTGCGAGAGCACAGGCTTGATGAAGACAGATGATGCCTCCTCTGCCGGGCCTTCGCCTGGGGTAATGGTGTGCAAAAACTGGGCAGAGCATTTATTCAGAACTCTGCTCTCTGCCCAGAGCCGAGTAATTGGAGGCAGGTGCTAACTGCAATTTAAATAAAATGTTGAGTTAATCAGGTCAGTCTGACAAGGATGTTACAAGACCCCTTTCAAGTTTTCAACAGAAATTTGAAGGCAACTTGGAGGCCTGAGGAAGTGTGATCATTTCTTAAGTTTGTCTGCAAAGATAAGTTAAAGGAATTCTTTTTGTAAAGCCTATTTATTTTCACTTTGATATAAAACAGAGATGGTTAGAAGACCAGCAAATATATCTGTCTAATCCATCATGTAACTGTGTAAAGTACTCAGCATGGGGCTGTCATGCTCACCTTTTGAGGGAGCACCCCAAGTGAACACAGTCAAAAGCCAATAGACCCAGATGCCTGGCCTTGGACAGCAAAATCAGTGCCCTTGGGTTCCCAAACTTAGAAGCCAGATTGCCCCCCTGCCCCCCCCCAATGTCTGGACAAGAGCAAGAGGGATGATATAAGGTCCAGACCTGTCCTGTCCGCACGACTTAGGCTCAGAGGGTTAAAAAAAAAATGTCTGAAGTCCTAAGACTCCTGGTGTACAGGGGTCCTGCTGGGGTGCAGGCAAGAGGCATTGTCTCATGTAGCCACTGTGACCTCTGCCCAGGTCACTCTCCGTTCCCAACCTGCACAACCCCACCCAATGGCCAAGCCCTGTTCATGCTACTCTAGGACAACAACAAGCCACCACAGGCTCGCTTTCTCCATTCTTTGTCTTGGTCTCAGGCCCTCCAGGAATCCGATCCCCCATTCATCTCCTCTTGTGGCTGTTGCCCATGGGTGAGACTGCCCATCTTGAGGCTAACTGGTACTTTCCAAGCCTATCCCTCCGTTCATCATTTCAAACATGATTGAAAATTCCATTTTTATTTCTGGAACCTACCTGGTAGTCCAGAAATTTGACTGTGTTACCTAAGAAGGCAGGAGTTAGGTCAAGAGGCTGCCCTGGACCTGAGAAGAGTTGTTAGGGAGGCCTTGGCTGGGAGCTGAGTGAGGAGGGACATAAGACAGTTCCAGCCTTTTCTGGGTGGTGGCCGGTCCCTAAGGTTCTATAATAAGTGGTGTCACTGCTTGTGAGGCGGTGTGGACTAGAGGAAAGGCATGGTCTATTCAGTCTAGAGAAGCTGGGAGATTGAGTCCTAGATCCACCTGTTACTATTAGTGTCACTTTGGAGGGACATCTAATCTCTTCAAGCTCTGTTTTTTTGCAGACCTGAGTCAACGTCAGCAGAAGCTGAATTTACCGGAAGAGATCAGGCCGGGACAGAGAAGCCTGGTGCATGGCTTGGAGAACAGGTAGGAATCAAGGCAGGCGTAGCTGCCAAGGCCAAGGTCAGCTGGGAGGGTGTGGGCCCAGGCCACTGCCGCTGCCATGCTGGTCCCACTGCCCTATGCTTCCACCTCTGCCCTTCTCACTGCTGGATGGAGGGGTGTGGGGGCATGGCCTGGTGGGCACAGGGAGAAGAAAGACTGAGCTGTGCGTACACTGCCCGGTTTCTGTAGCAGTGGTTGTGCCCTGTGTCCCCTGAGACTCGGGCCAAGGCCAGCTCTCCAAGCATCAAAGGACATTCAGAGGCTTGGCAGCCAGCAGAGAGAATGAGAAGCAGCCTAGTACCAATTCACATGTTTTTTGGGGAACCTTAGTGATTAAAGATAAGGTCTGAAAGGTTCTGGATGTCCTTAAGGCCCTTTCTTCATCAACTTCCTCAGGCTGAGTCTCATGGCCCATGAGGAATTCTCTGATTTTCCCGGAGAAGATTTTGAGGGGCATGTGGCCTAGCCTTACCCACTTGGTTTGGGGTCCAAATGCACAATACCTGGATCAGAGGGAAAAGAAAAGGGGTTAATTGACTGATTGACTTTTATGTCATAAACCCAAGGGTAAGAGGAGGGCCTTAGTCATCTGGGTGATTAATTTGGGCATCTTGGGAGATAATTAGGAGGTCATTTATCTTTTGCTTTTAATTAGGATTTCCATAGAGAAAACCTGGAATCTGCTACCAGACATCTTGCTGGTTTTAGAGCCATAATTCTAGCTGCCCAAATAAGACCAAGGCAACTGTTCACCCTCAGCCTACTCTACCAAATACACAAAATAAAAGCCAAGTGCCAAGAGTGTGGTGGATTGAGGTCTGCATCCCCTCCTTACTAACTGTGGGTTTTACTTAACTTTGCCAGGCTTCAGAGGCTTCTTTCCAAATAGAAATCAGGGTCTAGTGTTCAGGGTGACTATGAAGATACAATAAAACCATTGTTGTAAACTTCCTGGAACAAAAGTTGACAAAATTTCTCTGTAAAGAGTCAGATAGTAAATATTTTAGGCTTTGCAGGCCATACAGTCGTTGTCGCAAATACTTAATTCTGACGCTGTAGCCTGAAAGCACCCAAAGACAAAACATGGACCTGGTTGTATTCCAATAAAACTTTACCGACAAATAGACAGTGGGCTGAATTCAACCCGCCTGCCTTAGTTGGCTGAGAATAGTAGGTGCTCAATAAAAGTGAGGTCCCTTCTATCAGAGGAAGCTGAATTGGATGATAAAGAAGATGAATACCATATTCAACAAAAGTGGAGCTTGAGAACAGGCAGGAAGAAGAGAAAGGGGCTCAGAGGTTTCCTCAAGAATGATTGGATCGTACCGTAGAGCATCTGCCCTGACACACAGCAATACCAGCCACAGGCAGGCCTAACTTGAACCCCTTCTCTCCTACAGGGGTATAGAAAGAGACTGGAGAATATCCTGGGCCAGTAGATGCCGGCTGGCCACATGGCTGCATCGAGCAGGGATAGTCCTGGGCCAGGGCTGACCATCACTCCAAAATGGAAGTGCCACCACTGGGAGTCCTCACCAGAGACCAGTGAGTGGGGCAGGGGCTCTGAGCTGGAACTCTTACAGTACTACCTTGTCCTGGAAGTGAGCATCCTCACTCAGGTGGGGTTTTGCTCACGTGGACATTTTCCAGGTCAATGGGATGCTTTAGAGCTAGTTCCTGAACACATGATTACTTTCTGTGCAGGAGCTCATGCTAACTCTCTCATCTAGGCTGATATTGCCAGGTCTTGACTTTAGTGGTCTCATAGCAAAGGAGTCTTCTGTCCATTTGCCCTCAACTGGGATCTGGAGCAAGATAAGGGCAAGATGAGAGCAAGGGCTGGGGCCTGGGAGGAGGCTCGAGCAAGGGCCCCCGGTCCCAAGAAGGACTGAGTGAGTTTGAGAGGCAGAAGGAGATAAGACTGATACCTGGGTACATTATTCACCCCTCGTGTAAGGATATGTGCTCAGCAACTGACTTGGCCCCAGGCTTTCACCTTTCACCTGCCCTTCTTGGGTATAGGAGCAAAGATCACATTGATGGAGTTGCTCATGGTCTAGGGGGCTGAGAGTCTGGGAAATAAACAACAAGAGAAGCCATTTACGATTATATTTTAATTTTTTCCCTGTATATTGGCTAGTTCCCATTATTCAGAATTGTCCTTGAATTTTAATCTGTTTTGTTTTTAATGACAGCGATATAGACCCTCAGAATTATCCCAAGTATCCTATTAGGTTATTGTAATGACCTAATGTGTTGTGATCAACATGAGAATATCCCCCAGGGCCCCTCCAGCCTCCTTACACTGAAAGCAGAGGGCCGCTGATGGTGGTGGTGTTCACAGCATGTGGCTAGGCTCCGGCAGCCCTTTGTGACCCAGGCATGGGGCCCAGATAGGAGAATTCCTCTCTTCTACTTGGTTAAGGAAGACCTGTCATCTTTCCTGAGGCACAGCAGACTGCATCATCTTTTTATCTCTCTCACTTGCCAAAGTGGGCTTTCTTCATCTGCAGCCCCAGCTGTGCTTTTCAACATCCCATTAGCAGAGGGACTGAGGTAGAAGTCTGGTCCTCTCCATCATGCTTGACCTTGGAGTCCTTAATTAGTGTGTGACACCAATTGTCCATAATTTCCGCCCAAGCCCTGCTATGATTTCTCCAGCACAAACATGGCTCAGGGACTACTGATAAGGGGCAGAAGGGCCAGAGCAGAAAGCCCAGCATTTCTCGCTTCCACAGCCAAGGCATTGCACAGCCGATGTTGCTAATCCCTTAATGAGGGCCTAGTGGCTGCTGAGGGCAGGGGCCAGGGATGCAGGGAGAGATGGAAGAGCACAGCCTGGGCTGCACAGAAGCCCCAGGAATGCCTTACATTAACAAATCTAGCTCCGTGGGGCAGCTGTTCCCGCCTCTTCCTGATGCTTATGGAAACTTGTGCTAATTATGGACAGCAACGTGGCTCTGGAAAGGAAGTTCTTTCTGAAATCTCATGGCCTCCAGTGATAATATTTTAGAGCTGTGACATGAACATCAACAGTCCATTGTAGGTGGGCAGGATGAGAACATGCCGACCCAGCACAGCCTCCGTACCCATGCCTGCCAGAAGGATGCCTGGGGGAGCACCGTCTGGCTGTGCACCAAAGTGGTTCATAAGCGCATTTTTGAAACCAGACAATCTTAGTTTCAAACCCACTTCTGCTTCTACCCACTGTGGGTTTGACCTATAGCGCATTTCTTATGGGCCCAAGAGAGGGTCACCTGGCTGAGTGGAGACCTGCCCTTCAGCCTCATCATTGCCACGTGCACATTCAGGGCACCATTAACCCTGCCATATCTCCTGAAAGATGCTGCTGCTGGACTTTGGAGAGCCTGAGTGGTTCCTTCTCTCTTTAATCCCAAAGCCCATGGCAGGTGGCAGTTTGCACTATCTCCTCCCAGCCCTGGGATTTCGTGACAGGTGCCTCGGAAAGTGTGCCCCAGAGCCCATCCTAAGCAACCCACTGAACATAAGAAAAATAATTTGTGTTCTCTTCCAAAAAATGGGTGTAGAAAAAATAAGCCTTATCTTAGATGCAAGCCAACTCTCTTCAGATTGATCTGTCTCAAAAGAAGTGAGAAAGTGCAGGGGTTTTCCTCCTGGGTAGGAGGGGAACATGACAAGAGCCTGGAAACTTGGCAGGGATGCCCTGGATCGCAGCTCTGGCATCGGTCCACTTGGCTGTGGACAGGGGAGAAACTTCCAGTTGTCCGGACGCAATTCCCTCCTCGGCTTAGCTGAGGCAGGCGCACGTGTGGGCGTGGCACAGATGGGACTCGAGCCAGCAAGGGAGGTTGCAGGCCTCCATTTGACCTCAAGTCCGTGGACACTTCCTAGCATTCAATGAGCGCCACTGTGTGCCAGGCACTCACAAGTGGCACTTCCCCCAGTGACAGGTGACCCCGGAGGAGCACAGCTTTCTAGCCTCTCCCAGGACCTCCTGATTCCGGCTAGGTGGGGTGGGCTCAGAGGTCCTGGGATCAACCAGACAGAAATAGCCTGGCTATGCTCTTGTGAATAGCCACCCCCGTGGCAGGCCTGATGGGAGGGACCATTTCAGAGGGAACTCAGCACGTGGCCCTGAGCTCCTGACACCTGGATCCTGAGCCTCCAAGGACCACAGCAGCCAGGCCCCCCTGTAATCATGGACTCAGGGAGCCCAGGGACCCACTGGGATAGCCAGGTTACAGCTTGAATGGGAAACAGCCATGGGGGATGTGTCCCGAGACAGCAAGGAGGAGGCGTTTCTCCAAAAGGGCCTGGGGACAAGAAGACTGATTTGCTAGTACTTTCTGGGTCCCCTCTCCTTAGGGTAACACGGAGGGCATGTGTGTGTTAAAGGCCCCCAACTTGCCCTCTGCCAAGCTGTTGTTGAGGCAACCTGGCCCTGCTGAGGGGCTGGGTATGTAGAGGTGAGACTCTGGGGCTTGAAGCAAAGCTGTTAGAGGAACAGCAAGGGCTGGAAGTCTCGGGTGGCCAAGTGGGGTGGGGGGACTGAAGCAAGGAGATGGGACTCAGAGTGGGGACACAGAGGGCCAGCCTCTAGTCTTTCAGGCCAAGGAGAGTGGGCATTGTAAGGGCTGAGAACACAGCCTGACCAGTATAGCCAGAACAGAGCCCCCTGAGGGGGAAGCGAGTTAGCAGCCCATTCCACCTGGGTGTGGGGGTCTCTGAGTGCTAAAGATTCTCAGATTTGGGCAAGCAAATATCTGAGGAGGGGCTCTCGCTGGTGCCAGGTGCTGCTCTGGGGCCTGAACGCGAGATTTCTCTCTGAATCTCCACGTGGGCCCTCCCAGCTTGTTTTAGTGGGGAGAGAGTGAGGAGACAGGGCAGGAAAGGTTCCCTCACTTGACTGGGGTCACACAGTGGCTTGGAAGGGACCCAATAATGTGGACTTTGGCTCTGTGCACCCCTCAAGCCCCATGCAGGCTGAGGTATCTCTGGGTGATGGGAAGAGGTGGTCTGAGGGCCAGAAGGATCTTCACAGAAAGGACCACCACCATCCAGGAGCCCGGCCAGGCAGCTAGACCTTCCCACCTCCCTCCCCTCTCCCAAGCCCTCCCTGCTCTGATGGACCCAGTGCCCAGGCCAAGCAAGCCGGAGGTGGGCGTTGCTGGGGAGGCAGGAGGGCTTGGTGCAACGCCCCAGCTGGAAGGCGATGTGGGAAACTTCTGCTTGAGGAGAGCTGCTCAAACGGGCCCCTGGGCCTCTGGGTTCAAGGTCTCGTTTTCCCACTGCCTCTACAAATGGAAAAGGGGCTCCAGCAGCCTAGGCCTGAACAATGGGCCTGCTGGCTGCCCGGCTCACCACCAGGAAGCGGGGCCCTGGCGGCCAACCACTGCCCTCTGAATGCAATGCCTTTGAAAGTCTCCTCCAGGGAAACTGGGCACTGGGGCCTGTGATGTTCATGCTCCCCCATATTCCTCCTTTCTCCTCAGAGGCCTGAGCTCAGGGGAGAGACTGGGATGAGAGAGGGTGTCAGGGAAAAGTGCTTCTGGGAGTAGGGGTCTTATGCAGAAAGGTGAGACGAGGGGGGATACACATGGCATAGAGTAGGGAAGAGAAATGGTATAAGTCTGTCTGTGGGCAGGAGGGCTGAGAGCTGTGTGGGGGTATAACGTAGGTGTACCTGGGCAAGTGAGGTGGAAGGTGAGGGTGCACCTGGCAGATGAGAGGTGTCTGTGAGGTTGTGGGTAGGAGGTGTTCTCAGGAAACAGTGCTGAGGCTTGTGTGGAGGGTGGATGAGTGAGGGAGTAGCAAGCCTGTGAGCAGGCTGGTCTCAGGACCCAAGGCTTTAGTTGCCACTGGGGAGCCCTCAAGGCTTGGGAGGAAGCAGTGGACGCCTGTGGAATGTGGGCGGAGTGCAGAAGCACACAGAGGCAGGGTAACTAGCTGGGCCCCAGGCCCTCCTTCTGTGAGGGCATGATGGCCTGAAGGAAGCAGCTGAGGGCCAGCTCTGTGGGGTGGGGGAGGAGGGCCAGGGGGACTCCACAGCAAATTGAAGACAGGAGGGAAGGCAGCGGGGCACCCCAGACTAGGTGAGTCTGCGGCAGAGTCTGCATGCAGTAGGTGCTTATAGATTTGCTGGCTATGTGATGGGTTGGTTTGTGGTGCCAGTGGGCACAGAGGTGCTCAAGAGGGGCATCAGTGTGTGTGTGTGTGCCAGAGTGAGCTAAACGGGGTGTGTGTGCACCACTCCCCTCTCCCTGCGGCTAAGGTTGACATGTCATCTTCATCATGACCAGCAGGGGGAGCTAGGCCACTGGGTGGCCCCTCCCCCCTCTCTTTCCTGGAAACACTTCCAACAGCTGAAATACATACTTTTACATTTTTGAGTGGGTGCCCATCTCTGGCATCGCTTCTATGGTAATCTAACTCCGGTCCTAGCTGGCAAACCGTTCACACCTCATTGCCTCCTGTGCTAGTAATACCACAGGATGTCACCTGTGGTGTTAATAACACCCGGGGCAGCCTGGGATTCCTGGTCCCCTCAGCCCTTCTCAGCCCTGAGGAAGGGACAGACAGTCCCTGTTAAAAGGCATCTGGAGCATGTATGAAATAAAGCCAGAGAAAGGGAAGGTGCCCAGTCCACACAGGAGGAGCAACAGGGAGCCTGAAGGCCAGGGGCTTCTCTGGAGCAGAACACCCAGGCCTCTGTCCTCCCAAGTTTGGGGGCCTCAAGGCTGCCTGGCAGGCTGTGGTTTTCTTGGCAGTGGAAAGTAGCAAGAACAGGGGCCCTGGGAGCACCGCTGGGATCCAGAGGTCACACCTGGAGGGGGCCACTTTGTTCTGCTTAGTCTTGTCCTCACTGTATTGCGAACTCATGCAGCATGAAGAAGGCACTAACAAGGCGAGTGTGGGTGCCAGGATGGCCCAGAGGAGGGGTTCACTTCGGCTGGGGGTTGGAGGAGCTGCCAGGCACAGCTTCAGTGGAAGGTTTGTCTGAATTGTGTTCTGGAGGGTGAATAAGAGTTGGCTGGGCAGTGTTCCGCCATCAAGGTCTGTGCCGCACAAGCGGGAAGTAGCAGCCGGGTGGCTGGGGGCAGGTGGAAGAAGGTCACAGGTCCGCACGGGGAGCTCAGGCAGCTGAGCTCACACATGTTGGACCCCAGGACCAACGGTAGACTCTTGGGGAGGGGCTCACTCCTAGGACAAGGGGGCTGGAAGGGATGGAGGTTGATCGCTGAAGCCAGCAGGGATGGTCCCGAATCTACCTTGGGATTTTTAGAGGCAACGTTAAGACAAACTAAATTTTCAAATCTGAGCCTTTCCAGGGACAAATAGTCAACTTCTCTGGAGCTTGGAAGTCCAACTGTAAAAGGGAAATGGGGATAGGGTGGCGTGATGATAAACCCTGACTGGGCAGTTGCGAGGGTTAGATGAGACATTCATAATAACTTATCAGCACCTCACACATAGTAGGGATCAATAAATGCTAACCATTATTATTATCCCAGGGTTTCTGCAGGTTAGGAAGTTGGGAGGAAATTTAAGTATGGTATCTAATTTTGTGTTTTTTTTTATCTAGCATGAGTTTTATGGATGAAGATGAAGGTCAGCTGAGCTTAGTCACTTGCCCTGGCCACGCAGCCTTAGGTCAGCAAAGCTGGTAACTGACCCAGACACATTGCTTCTCACCATCTGAGGGGTAGGCCTCGCTGGGGCCAGCCGTGCATGGCAGGACCATCTTTTGGTGCTGTGGGACTCAGCCCCTGGCAGGCTCTCATACCTGGTTGCCTGAATGGAGACAGAAGGTAGCTGTGTGTTTAAACATCATCTTTGGTGGCAGCAAAGAAGGGGAAAGAAACCCAAGCAAGTGGGTCATCGGCCGCCTGGCCCAGCAGGGACTCCCCGTGGCCTGGATCATCCTGCTGCCATGGATTAGTTTGTGGTCGGCCATGCTGGGTGAGAGGCAGTAAGAGCAGCCCAGGCGTCTGCAGGCCAAGGCAGGTTGACCAGCCTGGAGGCTGCAGGCTGCACTGGTCCCTGCGTGGGGAGCATCTGAGTACCTCGGTAGCTCTGGGGGGAAGGGCATGTGGCTCAAGTGGGCACAAAGGAAGAGTGTGGGATATTTGAGGAGCCTTCCTGCCAGTCCTCAGGGTGGTCTAGAGGCTAGGGGATGGGTATTAGGGGATACCAAACAGAGGTAGGTCATAAATGTGGTGTGCGGGTCAGATTTGTCCAGTCAAGGTATTTGATTTCACTTACAGAGTGCTTCTCAAAAAATTTTTGATTATGTCCCACCCAGCATTTTGCTATAAAAATCCAGGTTTGAAGTTTCTCTTGAAAAAATGGAGGATCTAACCACACTGTGAGAGAAGAGACAGCCTATGTCGTTGGTAAAAGGGTTACCGCAGGCCCCACTGCTCTCTGTACTGCCCCTCTTTGCTGCTTTTATGTCCGCTGCTGGACCACTCTGTTAGCAGCCCCCACTATGGATGGGGATGCCCTCCTTCAGCCCTTGGCCCCTCCCCAGGACCCTCAATCTATGATCCTAGTTGCTCTGGAGAGGAGTATGGGGGTGGTGACAGGTGCCCAAGGTCATTGGCCTCAGCAGTCTAGAGTAGGGTAGGGAGTAAATGGGGGAGCAGTGAGAGAGGGCTTCCCCACCTCAGAACTAATGATTTGGCTTTGGGCTGGAAACCTGGTGGGAGGAACCACCCCAGGACCCTGTGAGTGACTCTACCTCTGATTCTCTCATTCTGGGAGAGAGAAGGCTGGAGCTGAGTGACCCCAGTCACAGTGATAGGGAGGAGAGCTCCACTCACTCTTGGGAGGTGGAGGGAAAGGGCAAAAAGAGGCTCCTAAACTTTCCAGAAGCTTCCAGGTAGACCACAAGCTTCCAGGAGAGACAACAGACATGGTAGCAACTGTTCTTAACCAGAAGCTGAGGGGGAGGCAGGAATGTGGGGAAAAGGCTCCACAGCTCCCAGGGGCAGGCATGCCCACTAGGAAGCCCAATAAGAACTCCCTGGTGTCAGGACCAGGGGCAAGTGCTGGGTCAGCCTGGGCTGAGCAATGCAGCAGGACCCACCATGGCAGGTGACCCTGGGCACAGAGATGAACCTGAAGGTGATGGGGTGGGGTGGAGACAGGAGAGAGAGAGACTGAACGAGAAGGGGAGAGGGAGAGAGACAGAGAAACAGAGACAGAGAGAGATTCAGGTGAGAGATGGAGACAGAGAGAGAGATCCATGGAGACAGAGAGAGAGATCCACAGAGACAGAGAGACACAGATTTAGAACAAGAGAGAAAAGGAAGTTGAAGGGGCTTCTTGGGACCTGTCGGTTCTACCTGACTTGGAGCCAGCCGGGTGCCCACCTCTCTGCCCTGAAGACCTGAGAACAGCTGGTCCTCTTGTCTCCCCTCCCAAGGCCTGGTTCATGGCCTGTGTCAGGGCTTGTCCCGTACTAATGATGCTGGCAAGTCCCAGGTGTTCAAGAACTCTCCTTATGATGATTGCTCCTCTGTCTCCTGATAGTAGATCCCTGCTCTCCAGGGAGAGCAAATCAGAGAAGCTTCAGCCACCCTGAAGACATCTGGGAAAGGACCACGGGGGCTGCGTGGGGTTCTGCTGACGTCCAGTAAGACCGGGCAAGGGCAGTGCTGTACTCAGCAGCAGCCAGGCCGGGCAGGAAGGCTTGGCAACCTGTCTGAGCCCGACCTCGGGCCTCAGGCCCTGCCCACCAAGAGGGGCCTGTCATTGAGGACCCATGGACAGAGCTTTTGGGAGGCACTGATGACAAAATTAAAACCATATTTTTCTGTGTTGGAAGACTGAGCAGTGGTAAATTTGGAAAGTAATAAATATCAGAGCTTTGCAGACCATTTCCCGGCATCTCACAGCACACCAGCCGGAGTGGCGCGCCCCCCGCTGCGTGTGGCCTGGACCAGGGGCTGCTCCAATCGGTAAAGGTGGGGCCGTGCTCGGGAATGCTGAGTGCATTTCATTAGAGGCTGGTGGTGGGGCGCTTCCAAGTGGATGGTTTGGAAGCCCACGAGCAGGCCATGTTGGGGCAGGGTTGGGGGGGAATGCCCTCTTGGGAGTTGTGGCCAAACAGACCATCATTATTCACAGTGTGGTTTCCAACTGTGCTTGTGCTTTTGCTTCCAAGTCTGCCTTGGCCAGCTGGGACTGTGTGGTATGCCTCCCCCTGTGGATCTCAGTTTCCCCAGCTTCTCCAAGACATTGGCCAACCTTCTGTGATGCTGACATTCTTCCAAGCAGGCTCGAAGGAGGCACTCAAGGCTTCCTGGAGGTAGAGCCTCTGCATTGGATGGTTCTTTTGTGTCATGAACCAGCCTGAGTAACACTCGTATCAAAGAACTTGCAGGCATTGGAAAGGATCTGTTTCACCTCATTTCTGTGGCTGCTCATGGCCTTTGCTGGCTGGCTAGACATATAGAAACTCCTTTTGTATGAATACCAGGATAAGGGAGATCAGAGGGTTTGGGTGCAGAGCCTCTGGCAGGACAGGGTCTGTGGGCCACGCCATGTTCAGGTACCTGCTTCAGGGGGCTTTCCTCCCCGGCTGCACCTGGCTGGTGGCCTCAAAGTGCCCTGAGCCCACTCTGCCCTCGTGATTTCCTGGCTTTCCTCTGTACCCGGCACAGAGCTGTGCATCTACCTTGACCTCTCCTGGCCCTGCTTTTTTCCTCTGGAGACCCTTCTTCCTGGGGTTGGACCCCGGGACTCCCCTGATCCATGAAGACTTGCTATGGCCCTGAGTCCCATGAAGAATCTCCTCATGGGAGGCCCTTGCACAGAGGCCTCCATGGCAGGACCGGTCAATGGCACTCGCTCCGCCCCCTGCTCTGACCACCATGCTTGCTCATCTCCTCCCTGGCTTCAGAGGTGATGACCCAGCTCATGGACTTGTCTCATGTGGACACAGGCACCATGCATGGACCAGGCACACAAAGGCACATAGTATTTTTGCCTCCTTTCCCCTTGCTTATTTCTGTTTAAAAGCTTATGACTGCATAGCATGCTTAATTTATATATTTCCGTAATCCCAGCCTTATTTCTAAAGACTTGAGCAACCTAGAGAAGCTAGCTTGAGTTTGGGATGAATAATATTGAACCATTCAACCTAAAATGGAGCATGACAATCCCATTGGACAGGGTGGGGGTCTATGTCCTTGCTTTGTAGTTACCATGATGCATTGTTGTGATAGAAGTACCCAAAGGGGTAGAACCAGGTTCTCAGAAATCACCCAGTCCCTCACTTTATGGAGAGGAGAATGAGTTCCATCATGTGAGCTCTTGTTCTTTTTCTGCTTCCTGATCTCTGTAAGGTCCAAAGGACACCACAGCTGAAGGACATTTTCAGATTATATTCTCTTAGACATTCCCATCCAAGTATGTCCATAACTCTTGTGACAGTGATGACCAAGGGTACTGCCTGGGGGTCCCAAGAGGCTGCATTCAATAGCCAATCTACAGTGGGGAAAGCCCACATCAGAATGCAAGGAATCTTGCAAAGAGTGGCTCCTAACTTACCTGAGTTGCTGAGCCTAAATGTCTGGGCAAAGACTTCAGGTATCCTGGAGAAACGAGGTAGGTGGGGCCCATTTTTTGATGACTAAAGCAATTTATTTTAAAGAAAGACTGACGACAGACATTCCTGTGGGAGCAGGTGTGTAAGTCACTTGTGTAGCTGTCTGATTTCCTTCTATGACTGGTTCATTTTAATAAAGCATGTTCTTCTGATTATCAAAGTTACCTATGCTCATCACACACACACACACACACACACACACGCACACACACATGTACACAAATGGATACAAAATAAGAAAAACCAATCACAAATGGCACCACTCAGAAGCATTTTAGCAATATTCTGGTAAATTTCTTCTAGTTCTAGACAGGTAACTGCACACAGGAGAGGAATCTTTTTAAACACTGTTGCTATCATATCATCATTGTGCCATGTAATGCCATGGGAGCTTCATTTTGCTGACATATTTGCCTGCATTTCTAATCATTTCTATTCATAGATTCCTGGAAGGGGAATCATGGGGCTGAAGGGTGTGAACATGTTGACTATATCTTGCCAATTTGTCTTCCAGAAAGCGTTGAGTCACTTTATTTTATCTCCAGGAGTGTGATAGTACCCACCGCCAGTCTTTAAGAAAGGATCAGGGCTGGAGATGACACAGAAGTGAACCTGGTGCCTAGTTATCTAGTGACTTGATGCCAATCCAATCCTCTCATGACACAGAGCTACCTGGCAGGGGTCCTTCTGCTCAAGTGTCAGGGACAGAGAGCTGACTTCCTGTAGAAAAGCCTACACTTCTGTGGGTTCTTAGGTTGGCCCTGTGTGCCCTTGGCTACCAGGCAATTTCCCACAAAAGACTGTCTGAGGCAATGGAGAGTCTGGTGGCGAGCGAGCCCCATTCCATCCCATGTCAGCCATGGTAGACCTAGGTTCTAGTAGTTCTTGTTCAATTTGGGAAACTTCTTTAAGAAAAAAAGACAGAAGTATGAACACAAAGTTAGATCTAAAAAATGAACATTTCCAATGTGACCAGAATCACAATCAATCAAACATTTTAAAAAGGTGATAACATAAATATCATTAAACCCTTCAAAAACATAATTTTGACTCACTTCTAGCCATGCTTCTATAACACTTTCCTTACATTTGGCTGAGTATTCTTCATTCTCTTCATGTGACAATGACTTTCTACAGTCATAATAAAAAGATAATTTAGTCTTTCTTCAGAGCATGGCTGATCAAAAATAGTAAAAGTGTTCAAGTAGTTTAGAAAAATTGCTTTCAATTTCATAACTCACTGGTAAAGATATGTAAATTATAGTGTATTATCAAATTTGGGGAATATTTGCTTTATGTTTCTGTTTGTATCTGAGCAATAAAAGTTTAGGACATTTCAAGCTTTTGCATGGTTATTATTCTTAAATAGTCTTTGAATGATGATATTCACATCTTGGTCCAAGTTATAGTGGCATTTCTATATTTTATGCTTTTTTCATTGTCAGTTTTAGTGAATTCAGCAAGAAATTTAATTATCTTCCCATATATCTTCCTGGGATTATCTTCCTGGGATTCACTGCTTTTAATTCACTCCTTTCAACATTCTAAGAACCTGTTTATTATTTTCATTAGAGATTTAGCTCTTCCTATTCATGGTAAAATCTGAACATTTAAAATTTCAATTTGATTAACAATATTTTTTATTGATTCCATTGCACATCTTTAAAACTTGTCATATTCCACTGGTTTTTCAATGTGATATTTTTCTGTTTATTTTTTTTAATTGAACTCTAGTTGCTGTATAATATTATATGTTACAGATATACAATATAGTGATTCACAATTTTAAAGGTTATACTCCACTTATAGTTACTATAAAATATTGGCTATATTCCTCATGTTGTATGATAAATACATCCTTGTAGCTTATTTTATACTTAGTAGTTTGTACCTCTTACTCTCCTGCTCCTGCATTGCCCCTCCTTGATTTCTTCTTCTCACTGGTAACTACTAGTTTTTTTTCTTTATTGTGAGTATGCTTCATTTCTAAGTTTCTTAATTAAAAATTTATTTGTACAAATAACTTATTTGTTTTATTGCAACATTTTAAGATGACTTTTTTAAAATTATAATTTAGACAATATATTTCCAATTGAATCTCTCCTTATCTGGATACCAAAATTCCTGGAGTCCCACCAGTGCCACATAGTGGGCATGGGAGTATATATGACAAACGGGTTTCCCCAGTGCAAAGAGAAAGCAGTCTTACTTTTTGTATTGGGCTTCGCTGCTGGCTCAGATGGTAAAAATATCTGCCTGCAATACAGGAGACCTGGATTTGATCTCTAGATTAGGAAGATCCTCTGGAGAAGGGAATGGCTAACCACTCCAGTATACTTGCCTGGGGAATTCCATGGACAAAGGAGCCTGGCAGGCTGCAGTCTATAGGGTCACAGAGCCAGACACGACTGAGCAACTAACACACTAATACACAGGGCTTTGAAAGGGGCTCCTGCGAATTCAGAGCCCGGCCTATAAGTGTCATTAGCTTGAAGGTAAGTCTACCTGTGGCGTCAATCTTGGCTTGCCATTGCTTCTGCACTTTGGAATCTCTAGTCAAAGGACTTTCAGTCTTTCAACTGCAAAGCCTTAGCCTGAGTTGATGACAGTGGCTTAGCAGGCCAGGTGAGATGGACTTGACCATGTTCATTATTCAGCTTCACCAGGGGAGCTAAGAAGACATTTCTGTAACTCCTGACAAGCCTGCTCTCTCACGCTGAGGAATACCTACCAATCTGTGATTGTGCTTGAGTTCAAGAACTAGGAAGAAGGCCTGGATATATTTTATGGACCTATATCTCTTATAAATTCCTTAAAATAGCTTCAGGTTATTTTTATCTCTAAAAATCAATATAATTCAAGAGAAAGAAAAGACAAGCCTCTGACTGGAAGGCATATCTAATAAAAGACTTATTTAAATTATACAAAGAACTCTTACAATGCAACAGTAAGAAAATGTATGCCACTGACTAGGAGAAAATATTTTCAAAAGACATATCTGATAAAGGACTATGTCAAATATACAAAGATCTCTTAAAAGTTTACAGTAAGAAAGTGAACAACTCAAGTAAAAAAGGGTAAAAATGTATGTATACCATATGATTCTAACCAAGTGATAAACTAGAAAAGGGAAAGTGATATCGTAGAAAAAGAGGATAGCAAAAAAAAAAAGATCAATAATTGTCAGGGCCTTCTGAGGAGAGAGGAATGAATAGGGAAAGCACAGAGGATTTTTAGAGCAGAGAAGATCCTATGACATTACAATGGTGGATGCATGCCATTACAGGCAGACCTTGGAGATACTGTGTATTCAGTGCCAGACCACTGCAATGAGGTAAATTTTGCAAAAAGCAAGTCACAAGTTTTTGGTTTCCGAGCACGTATAAAAATTATGCTTACATTCTACTGTGGTCTATTATGTGTACAATAGCATTATGTATAAAAAACAATGTACATACCTTAATTAAAAATGCTTTATTGCTTAAAAATGTTAACTGTCATCTGAGACTTCAGTGAGTCATAGTGGTAACATCAAAGATCACTGGCCACAGATCACCACAGCAAATATAATAATAATGTGAAAGTTTGAGGTATTTCAAGAATTATCAAAATGTGTCAGACAAGTAGTGAGCAAATGTTGTTGGAAAAAAATGGTACCGATAGATTTGCTCATTGCAGAGTTGCCACAGACCTTCAATTTGTAGGAAACACAGTATCTGTGAAACACAATAAAGCAAAATGCAATAAAACATGATATGCTTGTGCACATTTGTCCAGACTCATAGAATGTATAGCACCAAGAGTGAACCCTAATGTGAACTATAGACTTTGGGTGGTAAAGATGTGTAAGTATAGGGTCATCGATTGTAATGAAGGTACCACTCTGCTGGGGTGGGTATTGATAATGGGGGTGGTATGCACACGAGCGCAAGGACATATGGTAGATCTCTATATTACTCTCGGCTCAATTTTGCTGTGAACCTACCTCTCTAATAAATAAAAGCTGTTAAAAACAATATATTCCATGATTTTATACTTTAATAGCCCCTTCTAAGCAATTTATTCAATCCATATTTATTATTCTATCTCTGAGGCCTAAGGGACATAGTCAAGAAACAGGCTGAAGAGATTCCTAGGGTCACAATATAATTCTGCAGAAAGACCATCATCTGGGAATGAAAATAACTGAAATAATCATAATAGCCATAAGTGTTTTCTTCAGTCATCTGTATTTCACAGAAATAATGAGCAGGGTGGGGGGTGGGGGTGACAGGAAATAGTCTACAGGATGAGGGCGCTTTTCCCAAGGAAGTGACATCTGACCTGAAGGGTGGTTGGAGTCACTCAGGTCAGGAGAGCGGCAGCAAGAGGCCTGAGGAATAAGCAGACCTGAAGGAGGCCCCGGGCAGCAAGGGGCTGGGGCTCTGAGGAGCAGAGAAAAGGAGTCTGTGTATAGAGACAGGGCTCTGCAGAGGGGGCAGGCCCGGCCCTGCTGTGCCAGGGGCCCTGCGCCACGGCTCTGCTTTCTCTCCAGATGGATCAGAAATATTCAAAAGGCTTTAGTGAGGGGGGGACATAATTGGGCTTGTGTTTCGAAAATATTATCCTGGCTAATGCCCAGAATGGGTCAGGTAGGGGAAAGAGTGGAAATGGAAGACTAGTTAAGAGATGTCGCGGTGACCCAGGCAGGAAAGCGTGTTGGCCAGTGTGCTGGGGGAGAAATGGACAGAGCCAGGAGAGCTTCTTAGACTGGAGACAGGGGATAGCATCAGAGAGATATGGGGTGATATCCTGAGACAGAGGACGCTGGAGTGGAGGAGACCTGGGAATGAGGATGAGGCGGTCACTGTGGACCTGCCGAGTGAGAGGGGCTGCTTGCAGCCAGACCCCATCATGCAGTCTGGGCTGGAGACATAACTCTGAGCAGATAGACAGTAATTGGAGCCATGCTGCAGATGAAATCATCTAAGGGGAACGTGTGGGCTGAGACAAGCAGGGAACAGGGCCTCCCATGGCTGCCTCCATCCTCTGTCGGGACATCGTCAGTCCTTCAGCAACAGAAGCTGGAGCCTACATTTGCTCCATGCTCTCCAGGTGACAAAGGCCTCACACCAAACCATGTCCCTGTGATTCCTCACCAGACCCTTAAAGGCAATTGTGTTTGTACCCATTGGGAGGCTTTGCAGTGCAGGGGAGACAGAGCGGGGCTGGGAATCACAGAGGCTGAGGCTCTGATTCACGGGGTACTAATCCTGACCCCTGAGAGTCATGGAGATCCAGTGACATGCTGCATTTATAAAGCACCAGGCACCACGCCTGACACATGGCTGTTGAGGTTTTAAGGGACTCATAAATAACACCCCATTACTCTCCTTCTCTGCTCATATCCAACTGAGAAATGAGACACGAGGGCCAGATCAACTGAGAAATGGACGAGCGACGGCATCCTAGTGGCCCTGCTGATGGACAGCAGGCTTAGCTCTGTAGTCCACACGGGGTGCTCACCTTTCTGCATCTGCCAGCATCCTCCCCATCACATGGTCACATTGAGGGGCAGCCCACCTGAGAGACTATGTGAGCCAGCAGAGCAGTCAAACTCACCCGGGGAGCAATGGAAAGATGCTCAGACATTTCACTCTCCCTGATGAACAATCCTCCAGGCACCTGGAGCTCCCCGGCTCCAGCCCCCTGACCTTATTATTCTAACCAAGTGTCTGTCTCTGTCACCCTGGCCTGGTGTGTTCCTGACTCAGAGGAAAAGGAGGAAGAAGAAAAGAAAAAAAATTCTTCCACATACTATAAAAACAAGCAGGGATATATCATGAGGGAGAATGAAACTTGTGCATGAATTTTAAGGATAATAAACAAGACTCCAAAGAATTTTCTGGATTGCTGCTTCTTTCCTGTGCCCCAAATGACCCAAATGACTTCTTCATTCACTAGAGATTTGTTGGATAAAAAGTTCAAAATGTGCTGACTTCACCCATTTAATCATTTCCTTGTTGTTTCTTTGGTAGATTTTTTTTTAAATCTATGTTTATCAAAGTCATACATGTACATAGTTTTAAAAGTTAGAGGGTTCTGCATGACTTATAATGAAAACCAGCATTTCCCTTCCCCCCTCCCGACCCTCCTCCCCAGAGGCCATCACTTTGAATCCTTCTGGTGCTTTCCTTCTAATTTTAAAATAACATGCTTAGACATCCATTTCTTGATTTTCCAGTTTAAATGTTATTTGATGAATTCTGACTATGGAAGAGGAGGACTTAGCACTCTGAAACCACCCTCCACCTCTTCCCCCATGCATATGCACACTCTCTTCTCTTCATCCTCCCGTCACGGTAGTTATAGTGTGATTTTTGGCCAAATCAATATTCGGTTTTACGTAGTTATGACTATGTTCATATTATTCACAGCTAAACCATGTAGAGCACATTTCCTATCTTGTACAGCACTTTGTTTTGCTTGGAAGGAAGAGTTGCCAAGTTTCCCCTTTGTTCAGTGTTTGATTACTAGTCGTTCGTAAACTCTGGGCTCAAGGAGCCTCTCCTTGCTCTTTGTACAGATTCACGTGTGCCCCAGTGTGGACTGGCCACTCCCTGTACTGCTACCCTGCACCTCATGGTCTTGGGGTCCTGGGCACCCCTTTGACTTCCCCGAGTTGAGTCTCTTGGTTTTCTCCTGTTTTGATGAACTGCCTCCTCCAAGAGGTTCCTGAGAAACATTTTATGTTAATACAGTGTTTTGAGAGTTTGTACAGGCAAAACTTAGCCATTCTACCCTCACATTTTACTGGCAGCTTGGGTGAGATGCTTGACCCCCAGACTTTGAAGCCGTCGCCCACTGCCTTCCGGCTCACAGAGCTGCTGTTGAGAAGTCAGATGCTATTCTCTTCAGGCCAGTTTCCTCTCTGAAATCCTTCAGATATTTTACTCTTATGCTGCTTGGGTGTGGGTGTCATTTCACATGGGGGTTTTCAAACTGGAGGCTCATGATTGTTACTCACAATCTGGTAAATAGTCTTTTATTATTTTCTATCCCTTCAGCTCATCCTCCCAATCTTTTCTCTCTGGTTCTCATTTCTAACCCGTTCTGCTTTAGTCATGGACCTCCTGAACTGATTCTCTAGAGTCTGCAGTTTTTCTCTCCTATGTTTCATCTCTTTGGTTGTGCTTTGTCTTTTTAAAGATATCTTAACCTTTCTGTTGAAGCTTATTGTACACTAATTTGTTTTGCATATCTGCCATGCTGATTTCCAAAACACTTTAAAAATTCTGAACAATTCTTTTAAAGCTGTCTTTATTTGGAAGCATCCTGCTCACTCATTTCATGGATACATGAATTATCTTATTTCCTGGATATACCACTTGTAATTTACATATATTAATCATTTTTTTCTCTCCCACTCGTTGAGTTGTCTCTGTTTCTTCTAAGTTCTATTTTTGCTTTTTGATAGTTTTTTGCTCTGATTTGATGTAACAGTAAGGCTGTAACAAACACATTGGAAGCTCTGTGTGTCTGGGTGGGGCTTTGTTGGAGGAAGATTAGTCTGGGCCATTTTACTGGGTGGGGGTGAGGGATTGAACTGCCAGTTCTTAATAGATTCTATTGGGCTGGCCAGTATCCCCAAGAGAAAACTCATCCAAAATCCCATTTAGTTCTTAGTTCTCAAGGAGAAAGAGGTGTAGGGTGTGAGTTTCAGCATTCAGCATGTTCACTTTATCTCCATGGTCAGCCTGGTACCCTCACATGCATCTGTGCCCATGGTTCCTGAATCCAGAGCCCCCAGTACCCTCTTGCTAGACAGCAGAGCCTCATCTTCTGCCAGGATGCAGAGAAGTAGTTCCTGACCTGTACAAATCAGGGCAAGGGACCATGGGCCGAAACATTCTCATACTAATTTTTAACCAGCCCTTTGTTTTCAGCTCCACTCACATTACCACCTGCAGAAGTACTTGCTGCTTGCAATCCTGATCCTTTTCTGGCAGACTCTGCTTTGCTTCCAGGCTCCCCCTGTCACCTGGGTAGGCTTCAGGCTTCTCACATCTGTTCCATCATGGCCACTCAGGCAGCTGCTTTCCAGGTTCCAAGCTTTTATCACCATTGCTTCCTCTCCATTTTCTTTGTCCTCACCTTATTTTCCCTCCTTTATGGTCATTTAGTAAACTTCCAGGAGAGACTAGATTAACACCCTGGGTAGCCCACGGATCTTTCTTTGCTTACTCTCTTCTGGAGACTTCTCCCATCCCACTCTGCCCTGCTCCTACCAGCCCAGGACCAATTGCCCTGTCTCCCTCTGCCTTGCAGATGGGTGGAAGATGAATGATTAGAAAATATTTTCAGCAGACTCTGAACCCAGCCTTTAGACCCTGGGGGCTAGTTGGCATCCACTGTATTGTGCTTGACCTTTGGAGTCTGCACAAACCAAGAATGAAAGAGCCTCCCTGGAGCATCCAACACCATTGCCTTCATCTTAATGGTCTCTTCCAACCCTTTACCCATTGTTTTCTTTGTGTGATTTGTAAGTTATTTTTGGCTATGAATCCTGTGCTTGTTAGAAAATTCCAAATGCTTGGTTTTTTTTTTTAAACTTTCTTCATGATGTGTTTTAATTTTTGTGAGATTAACCAGTTGCTTCCTTTATGGCTCCTGGGTGTTGAATCTTCCTTTCTGTGGAAGGGAACCCCCACCCTAAAGTTGTAAAAATAATTCTCTCCCTAAAGCTTTCATTTAGCCCTTTGAAGTATTTATTTTTCATGTCAAGGAATGCATCCTAGAGTAGCCAAATAGTCAACACAGAGATGTGTCACAGGATAAGTTAACAATCCTTCCCTTTTTACTTCCAGGCCAACTTCTTCAGGTTACCAGCCTTAGCAGTTTGAGGTCATTCACACCCTTCTTCTGAGTGCTAAGATGCTTC
This sequence comes from Antilocapra americana, assembly GCA_007570785.1. NCBI lineage: Eukaryota > Metazoa > Chordata > Mammalia > Artiodactyla > Antilocapridae > Antilocapra > Antilocapra americana. The sequence continues at coordinate 6,434,194 of ML662447.1, read as the reverse complement.
AATCATGTCCGAATCTTGATGCAACCCTATGGACTATAGCCTGCCAGGCTCTATCCATGGAAATCTTCAGGCAAGAATACCGGGGTGGGCTGCCATTTCCTTCTCCACACCCTTCTCTTATGCTCATTCAAATGCATATTCAGATTTATGGGATTTAATTTTGCTTTGTTTTTATCAAAATCGGAGGATGGCACTTTAACACCTCTGAAACTAATTTTAAAGCTTTATTTATTATAGATTCTGTTTTTGCACTTTAAGAACATTTTTAATAAAAATTTTAATTGAGATAGCTATAGATTTACACGTACTTATAAACAATACTGTGTATCTTTCATCCATTTTCCTCCAACGGTAATATCTTCCAAAACCGTAAGATAACTTGCAATATCTTGCAATGGTAATATCTTGCAAAATTGTTCAGTGCCACAGCCAGGATAGTGGCTCCAGGGATGATCTAGGGATCTTCTCCCCAGCTTTATTTGTGCTTCTCTGAGTGTGTGTGTGTGCATGTACAACATTATCATGGGGGCATGTTCATGTATCCACCACCACAGTCAAGATACAGACCAGTTCATCACCATCAGGATCCTTTTCTGTCTCCCTTTTATTAGCACATCCACTTTCCTCCTACATGCTCCCTGCAGCAACACTTCATCCACCTTCCTCCCATCCCTAACCCCTGTCAACATTAAACTCTCCTCTATTTTTATAATTTTGTCATTTCAAAGTGTCATATAAATGAAATCTACAGCGTAATAGCTTTCTGGATTGCTTTATTCACTCAGCGTAATTCTTTGGATCATCCAGGCTATTGGATCTCTCAATAGTTCCTTCCTCTTTATTGCTGAGTAGGATTCCATAGTATGGATAGACCACTGTTTGTTTAACATTCACCTGTTAAAGGACATCTGGTTTGGATTTTAGTTTTGGGCTACTGTGAATAAAGTTACTATGAATCTTTGAGTACAGGTTTCTGTGTGAACACAAGTTTGATTTCTCTGGAAAAATGCCCAGGAATGAAAAGGTGTGGGTCATATGGTAATGCATGTTTAGTTTTATAAAAATTTTCCATTTTCCATTTTCCAGACTGTGAAACTCTTTTTAAAAACATTGTTTGAGACCCTTTGGGGGTCATAAACTCAGATCTAGCCTTTTTGTTTTTCACAGCTCTATCACATCTCATAGTGTGGATATCATGCAATTGAATTCACCATTCGGGTTGTCTTGATATTTTGCCACTGTCAATGATGCTGTGATGCATGTCCTCTTACAGAGAGTCTTACATACTGAACTTGATTTCCATAGGCTGGATTTTCAGAATTAATAGATTTAGTAGATATGGCATGTTTCTTTTCAAAAAATTATGGGAATTCACAGTCTCACAAGCAATGTATGAAACTGGCCATTTTCCCTCTTCCTTGCTAGTAGTGTAAACTGTCAGTTTTATTCTAATCTTTTATTTTTTAAGTTATTTAAATCCCTGTGGAACTTACTTTGGAGTGCATTATAGACTAGAGGTCTAACTTTATCCTCCTACCCCAAAGTCTTCCAGTTAGCTATTACTGCATGGCAAGCTAATCTCCAAATTTAGTGGCCAAAACAAATAATTTGTTATTACTTCATCTTCTGATTATGGGATTAGAAATTGGGACAGGGCATAGTAGCAATGACTTCTTGGTCCATAATGTCTGGGAACTCAGCTAGGATGCCTCACACAGTTGGGGACTGACCCAGGATCTTCCCCCATCTCTCTTTCCCACTGGCTGTCCGTGTGGTGAGCATGGACTTCCTCACAGCATGTCTGCCTCAGGGAGTCAAACTTCTCACACGACAGCACAGGGTTCCAGGGGAGAGGGAGCAGCATCAGCTGTCTCTTAAAGTTCAGGACCAGAACTGACATAGTGTCACTCCTGCCACCCTTTATTGGTTAAAGCAGTTAAAATCCATTCCAGATTAGCAAGTGGAAGCAGAGACTCCACCTCTCAATGGGAAGAATATCAAGGACTTTAAAACCAGCTTTGATCTGTTACACAGGTGTTGATACCTAATTCTGCTAGTTCTATTTATTTCATTATTCTTTTTTCATTTATGGGCTTCCCTGGTGGCTCAGATGGTAAAGAATCTGCCTGCAATGCCGGAGACCTATGTTCGATCCCTGAGTCAAGAAGATCCCCTGGAGAAGGCAATGGCAACCTACTCTTGTATTCTTGCCTGGAGAATTTCATGACCAGAGGAGCTACTTTTTTCTTGGACTCTATTCCCTTTTGCTAATTTGTTTTTTCCTCAGCTAAAGCTGTTATGTTCTGATTCCTACAGCATTATAGTGTATCTTGATACCAGTAAGATTTGTACACCATTATTGGCTCCCTTAGCCCAGAATCAGCCCTCATAGAAGCTGATCGTTTTGTAAATTTGCCTTTCCAGGTTCCCTGCTGCTGGACTATATGGCCCAGAATCACTTGTCTGACATCCTAAACTGGGAGCCAGTGATGTAAAGAATCAGGGACAGTGCAGAATTATTTCCAGAAGCAGTAGCAGCAAGAATGTGTAAGTACACATTCAAGTGATGCTTTTTCTGCTTTGGGATTTGGAGATATTTATTTTTCCCTTTGAGGGATGGCTAGTGCTGCCTGGTCTGTTTGGGGTTACCTGAATGGGGATCCCCTAGACTCAGATATAGGCATCAACTCCAAAATGTGAACCAAGGCTGGGGGAGAAAAGAAAGTTGTTTATCCCAGTGAGAAGAACTACAGGGCCTCCTGCCTCAGACGCCTTAAAAAAATCAGCATTCACACAAGGTGTAATAAGTGCTCTGAGCACACAGGAGCCTGCCTCCCCTTCATTGTGGCTTATTGCTGTGGTCGTTTAGTCGCTCAGTCATGTCCAATTCTTTTGAAACCCCATGACTGCTCCCCACCAGGGTCCTCTGTCCATTGGATTTCCCAGGCAAGAATACTGGAGTGGGTTGCCATTTTCTCCTCCAGGAGATCTGCCTGACCCAGGGATGGGACCCACATCCCTTGCAAGTCTCCTATATTGCAAGCAGATTTTTTTTACCGCTGAGCCACTGGGGATGCCCTCATTATGGCTTACAAGCACACTGAATGTCTTTTTGGAAAGGCTGGTGTGTGAGGGAAGGGTTAATTTGGGGCAAATGCTTTCAGATGTGCAGGAAGACTCTGAGTAAGACAAACCACTGCAAGAAACATGCCAGATACTATTAAGCCACCTTAAGGCCCGGTGAAGGGAGGCAGACCCAGATCAGAGTGACGCTGGGTGCCTCGGCCACGCGCTGCTGTGTCCATCTCCTAGATGGAGAAATGAGAGGGGAGTTTAAGAGAAGAGGCTGTCACACCTTTGCATGGAAAGCTGTAGGCTCAAACTGTGAACCAACGTTTCTTTTCTTCAAAGGACTGAGCAATCAGTGCTGCTTTGGTTTTGATTTTCCATGTAAAAGAAAAGGGCAGAAACATGTTTTTTTTTTTCTGAGAGCTACTGTCCACAGCCAGGAAGCCTAGGGAAGATTAGAGGGAAGATTGATGTGTGTCATTTTAATATGGGGTTTGGGAAGGATTGCTGTTTTTTTATAAACCCATTTCTTTTGTCCATAGTCTCAAGAGACATGCATTTGTCACTGGTGGTAATTTAGCCATAACATAACCTTGGGCAAAATCCTCTCTGCCTCTAATGAGAAGCCTCAATAGGCCATAGCAAAATCTGCATGTGTAAGTTTTCCTAGATGGTGAGGGACTCACTTTACCTATTTCCAGGAGATGGGGAAACATATTATGACTGCTAAGATGTAAAACAAGTTTCAGCTGCTATCTGTCTGGATCTGTAGAGTGAGAAGTCACAGTCACACTTCTAAGGGGACCGATAGATGTAAATAGCACCTATAAAACACTAGTCGATGACTATGTGTTAAATCAGGCTGCTGTCCAGGGCATGTGGTGAGGAGGATCTGTGCTGCACTACACTCTGGGCACTGAACAAGGATAAAGGTGTCCCTCCTTTCAGCTTTTACGAGTTGAACAAACAGTATTTACCAAGTGATAGGGCAGAGAGCAAGATTAATGGAAACGGCTCCATTTGCTGCAGTGGGGGCAGAGGTGCCTGCAGTGCCTACATGTGGCACACTTGCTTGGGTGTGGCCATGTTAGCTGGGAAGGGCCAGCTTTTCTGCTGACAGTTCAGTGCCCGTGCTGAGTGCATTACTATAGGATGAAGGGGAAGCAGACATAGGGAGATTTTGTCCTATTAGACCCTGTCCCCCACTTACCTCTGTAGCCTCCATGAGTTTAGTCTCTCATCTGTCATTGGCCTCTAATCAAATTCTTAAATTTCAGTTCCTCCCTGCATCCTGCTCCTCTGGTTAGGACATTCACGTATACACAGGCACACAACTCCCTGTGCCTACCGTGCTTTCCCTGGTATTAACCTGGAGAACATCTGGCTTTGTGTTTTGCATCTACTACCTGGGCAACATTCAAAACCACAACAGGACACAAACACATGCGCTGGTGAGTAAGTTTCCCCTCCGCCAAGGCTCCCACTCCCTCAGATCTCAGCAGAATGGCGCTGCCTCAGGAGGCTTCTCTGCTTCCCATAACTCAGTTACACTCTCCTGGGAGGTTAGTCTTAGTTCCTAAGAAAACTGTTAAGTATAGATTTATTTGTGATTATTTATTTGGTGTCTGCCTTCCCTGTATAGCTGTGAGTATCATCAGGAGAAGAGAAACACTATGCATTTTGTCAATCACTTTTCTCAGGGTCCAATCTAGACCCTGATGCTTGGAAGTTCCATCAAAGTTGGTTTTCTATGCTCATCTTGCTGCTTAAGGAATAAAGAATGATGCATCAGTTTCTTAGCATGCTGAAACAAATCATCAAAACTGTGGGGCTTAAAACAAGAGAAACTTATTCTCTCCCACTTCTGGAGACCAGAAGTCTGTTTTCAAGGTATTATCAGAGCTGTGTTCCCTCTCGAGGTTTTAGATCCTGCCTTGCTTCTCAGTTTCTGAGGTTGTTGGCTACCCTTGCCATTGCTCAGCTTGTAGGTACACCGCTCCAATCTTCGCCTCCATTGTTACCTGACATTCTTCCCAGATGTCTGTTTGTATCTCTTCTTCTTCTTCTTATAAAGAAACCAGTCATATTGGATTAAGGGCTCACTTGACACCAGTAAGACCTCATCTTAACAACTAACTGTATCAGCAATGGGCGTACTTCCCAATAAGGCCACATTCAGAACTTTCAGGAAGGACATGAATTTGAGGGCCTACAATCTGACCCTACACAACTGAGGTGTCTCCCTTTCAGCCTCAGCTATTGCTGGGATAATGCTCCTGGTGTGCCCTCCTCACAACAGATCTGTCCTGACTTCCTTGGACTCCATGAAGGAGTAAGTTGGTGCCTTTTGATCTATGGTAGAAAGTTGTGGAGGAGCAAGGAAAGGCCAAGGGCTCACTCCTGAGAGAGGAGACCCAGTCCTTCACTGACAATCCAGAGAGAAGGACTGGATTCAAATCCAGGTTTCTTAGAAGTTAGTAAACACTTGTTTTTCTACTTGCTCTGCAAGCCACTGTAGCATCTGCAGGCTGGGAGGCAGGGCTCCTCAGTATCAAGAATGAACTTGAGGTCTTCCTTGGTAATGACAGACACTTTATAATGGCACCTTCGCACTGTTCCTCTGGATTCTCCCTGAATCATGAGGTTTGAATTACAACACGTCTGGGGAGTGGGATCCAAATCCATCTTGGGTTTGCCAGCTCAAGGGCCTGAGTATCTGACCTTGGGCATGGACATATTTGAAGTCTGGAACACATGGGCCAGAGCAGTGGAAAGTTAGCCTTAGACAGGCTCTCCTCACACCTTGGGGTCAGACATGTTCTTGGGCAACTGACAAGCCCTTGCCTCTAAAAGACTCACACTCCATTATATCTTGCCATTGCCAACGTAGGGCGTGGGTGGGCTTGGTTTGGGTTCCAGGAAGCGAAGAGAATAAATACAGAAGTGTTTGTACTATAGAAGACTGAGTGGAGCAGAGAGATATGAGAGGAAGAAAGTGAAGTTGCTCAGTCGTGTCTGACTCTTTGTGACCTCATGGACTGTAGCCCAACCAGACTCCTCTCTCCATGGGGATTTTCCAGGCAAGAATCCTGGAGTGGGTTGCCATTTCCTTCTCCAGGGGAATTTTCCTGACCCAGGGATCGAACCTGGGTCTCCCTCACAGCAGGCAGACGCTTAACCATTCGAGCCACCAGGGAAGTTGATATGAGTTAGAGCATTTTGTCTAGTTGGCGCTCAAGTACATAAAATCTGTATCAGGATTGATGAAGGCACAAAAGTAATTGACCTTGTCAAATAAAACCATGGATATCTTTACTGAGCTATAATTCGCATATCACACGATCCCCCCATTTAAAGTGTACAGTTTGATGATTTTGATATATTCACAAGCTGTGAAATTTCAAACCAATTTTAGAACATTTTCATCACCCCAAATAGAAATACTTCATTTTTTTAGCTCCAATTCCTCCATTCTCCAAGCTGCAGCAAAGTACTAAGCTACTTTCTGTCTCTGTAGATTTGCCTATCCTGGGCTTTTCATGTAAATGAAAACATACAGTATGTAGACTTTTGTGACTGGCTTCTTTCACTTACCATCATGTTTTTAAAATTCATCCACATCGTATCATGTGTCAGCCGTGCATTCCTTATGTGGCTGGTAGTATTCCATTGTATGAATATACTGAATCTTATTTTACCCATTCATCTTTTGAAACATTTGGTTTCACCCCTTTTGTCTATCATGAATAATGCTTTAATAAATTTATATGCAAATTTTTGTGTGGACATATGTTTTCATTTCTCTTGAGTATATACCCAGGGGTGAAACTGTTTGGTTATATAGTAACTCTATTTTTAACATTTTGAAGAACTGCAAGATTATTTTCTATAACAGTTGCACCATTTTACATTCTTATCAGCAATGTTGGAGGATTTGCCAACCCTTGCTATTATCTGACTTTTTGATCATAGCCAACCGAGTACGTATAAAGTGGTACCTTATTATGGTTTTAATGTGTATATCCCTGATGGCTAATGTTGACTATCTTTTCACATGCTTATAGGGCTTTTGTATGTCTTCTTTGGAGAAATGTCTATTCAGATCTTTTGCCCATTTTCTAATTGGGTTATCTATCAATTTATTATTCAGTTGTAATAGTTTTTGTTTATTTTGGATACAAGTCTCATATAAAATATAAGATTTGTAGAAAGTTTCTACCACTCTATGTGTTAGTATTTCACTTTAATGATGGTGTCCTTTGAAGCACAAAATTTTAAATTTCAATGAATTCTAAAATACCAATTGTTTCCTTTTGTTGCTAATGCTTTTGGCGTCATATCCAAGACTCCTTTGCAAATGACAGGCCTCGAAGATTTAAGCGTATGTTTTCTTCTAAGAGCTCAGTAGTTTTAGCTTACATAAGGTCATTGATTCATCTTGACTTAAAAACCACAGATATGTTTTACAATAATGAGATGTTTGGAAAGAAAGTGCCGGACAACTTACCCAATGACCAATTTGTGGTCTTTAGCAAATTTATCTTCTTAACCTATTCATTTCTGTGTGCTCATTTATTTACATAAACATATAATAATAATAATAATAATAATACAACAATAATAGCTATTGTAGCCACAGATTAAATGGTGTACTAATCTCCCTCACAGTAGGGACTTGGTAGTGAAGGGGTAGGGGGCTCTCGGTGCACCACAGCCTCTACTAGAAAATGCAAATTAGCACTTGACCTAGAAAAGTAACCATTTAATTTAGCTTTGAGGAACAATATACAAAGGCTATGCTCATGTTTTCACTCTTCTTAATGACCAAGAAGTTGCCACTACTTTCTAGAACTTCTGTTGTTATTCTACCTGCCCTCCAACAGGGGCAATCCAGGGTAAAGGGAAGACAGTGGCCAGCTGGGATTGTTCTCACTCTGGATTCACTATGAGAATATCCCCATACTGGTCTGTTCAGGTCATCTGGAGTTGGAAAAAGCAGATGGAAGCGAGGCCAGTTCCCTCACAGACAGTAAGCAACAGCCATCTGAAGCTTAGCCAGAGAGTGGGAGCCAGACAGGGGCTGGCTAGTGTCTGCATTTGGTCTATCTGGAGGAAGGGCCAGGGAAGGCCATGCCAGGCAAGTTTCTTTTTGGTAGTGATACAGATACAGAAATCTTACTTCTCAGGGTACCTGGAGCTGTCTGAGCACAAGGGATTGACTCAAAATAAACAAGCTGTTAAGATAGTGATGATAATCACAATATTGGTGGTGGTGATGGTGATGATGACATAGCTAACATGTACTTTGGAACTTTTTTGTGCCAAGGTCTAGGCTAAGTAGTTTGCATGAACTATCTCTACAAATCCTCTTCATAAACCTCTAAAGTACATACTATTTTTATCCCTTGTGCAGATGAGAAAACTTACCATGAGAAGGCTGGGTTCAAGTTACATAGCCAGTAAGTTGTGAGCCATTATTTAAACTTGGCCAGTCTTGCACTAGACCCTACACTCCTCTGCAAGTCTTCTTTTTCTTGTTAAAGGGTGCCATCCTTCACCTAGCTGCTCAAGCCAAATCTTCTAGGAGTCAGACTTTAGTCCTTTTATTTGCAAACATCCTATAACTAATTTATCAGCAAGTCTCATAAATTTTACCTTGAAAATTTCTCTTCAACATGGCCAGTTAGCCTTATCCCCTAACCTACCACTGCATCAGTCAGAAAGAGCTAGGTAATGCCTTAGTAACAAGTAGATCCTAATTCTTGGTGGCTTAAAATAACAAAAGTTTTCTTGCTCCTGTTCTACATTCATTGCTGGTTGATAGGGCTCTGCTCCATATTATCCTTACTCAAGGAGCCAGGTTGACAGAGTTTCTAGAATTCAGAAGGTATGACAAAGAAAGGGCAAGGTGTGTGCAAGCTCTTAGAAGTATCTTCTTCTCACATTTTTTGGTTGAAGCAAATTATATGTCAATGCCTAATTTCACAGGACTGGGGGGTGCTGTTCTATCATAGACCCAAACTTAAGCCTCAAACCAGTCCCCTATTTCTGCCCTTGCCCTCTAAATCTTTCTTCATGTAAAGATAGAATGATCTAAAACATAAATCAGATCACTTTCCTCTCAGGCTTAGAGTCCTAAATCGCTTCCATGACATTGACAATAAACGTCAAAGTTCTCACCCTGGCCTACAAGTCTCCAAAACAAGGGTCAACAAACCACTGTCCTCTGACCAAATCCAATCCACTGCCTGTCTCTGTCAATAAAGTTTATTGGTACACAGCCACACCCTTTCATTTACATATTGCCTGTGGCTGCTTTCATGAAACTGCAGCAAAGTTGAGTAGATATGGCAGAGATTGTATGGCCACAAAGCTTAAATATCGAACTACCCCCTTACAGAGACAGCTTTTTAACTCCTATTGTGAAAAACCTGTACTCCACCTCCCCTGACCCCCAGTCTCATTTCTTCTCACTCTCTGTGGCTCACTCCCTTCAGCCATACTGGACTGCCTATTATTTCCCAAACTGTCCCTCCCACTTCAGGACCATTGCACATTCCACCCTTCTTCCTGGAAGCCTCTTCCTTCACTTTTAAACACTATTTATTCCAAGAATGAATGGCTGGTTTCTTCTCAAATAGCACCTTCTCAGAGGGCTCTGCCTGATCCCCCCCTACAATAGCAACCCCTCAATCTTGTCACTTGATTCCTTGTCATATTCCTCTTCACTTGACACTGCAGTACAGAGTTTGTTCATTTACAGGTTTCCCATCTTCTTCCATATTAAAGTTTGTGAGGTCTTAAAGTTTTGGGTTGAGGGGCCTGGAATTGCCTCAGTTCCTGGGTAATCTTCTCTTACAATCTATGCCTTCTGTGTCTCTCATTCTAAACTGATCAATAGCCTCCTGAGGAAGGGATTTTTAATTTTTGGCCCGAGCTCTAAAGAGAGTACATTTCCAAGAGATTTTCAAGATCGTTTGATGTTTGAGGATTTTAATTTCTGAATTTGAGGATCAAGGACAATGGTGGTATTATGATGCCTTTTTAAAAACACTTCAAGCAAATTCCGGTCATCTCTGGGAGGCAAACTTTGAACATCTCTGCAGTCCCCAGGGAGAACAATCTTCTGTAACTTTGAAGCCAAATAGGATTTCTGAAAAGGAAGTTACAGTCAATTGAAAACTCCCAGTGGAGCGTGAAGAGCAGAGGGTTCCCTGGGGTGGAGCTGCAGCTGGGCCTGCCCAAGCTAGACGTGCCCTTCTCGGCTGGAGGGGGACCGCACATGTAGCACGGTGGGCAGGCTGGAAACGGGATGAGTCTTGGATCTGACCATGTGCTCAGAGACCAGCTCAGAAGATGAAATATCCTTTGCTCAACCTTGTTGTAGGTGTGGCCAGTTCAAATGAACTTAGGTGACTAAGACAGAGAAGACAGAATAAAAACAAATTGAGACAGCCTTATCTTTTTCTCAGCAGAAATACTCTGGAATGGGACTTTCCTGGTTGCTCAGTGGTAAAGAATCTGCCTGCCAAAGCAGAGGATGCGTGTTCAATCCCTTGGTCAGGAAGATCCCCTGGAAAAGGAAATGGCAACCCACTCCAGTATTTTTGCCTGGGAAATCCCATGGACAGAGGAGTCTAGCAGGCTACAGGCCATGGTGTTGCAAAAGAGTCAGATACAACTCAGCTTCAACAACAACACACTGGAATATATCAGAAACAAAGAGCTGAGATTATTGATGGCTGGGTGAATGTCTGTGGGGGAAGGTGGTCCACAGAACCCTTTGCCCAATCTTCCTGATAGGAGCTCCTTACTCTACCTGTTCCTGCTTGGCTGCATGGGAGGAAATGCAGGGGTGCCAAGAGGTTTCTCTGCCTTTCTGGCTTCCTGCCACTCTCATGTGATCTTCTGCCACCCACACCCTTGTCTGCCTATTCAGGGGCTGGTGCTCTGGACCATTCCCTGGAGTACCCTGGGGTCTGCCCTGCCTCACCCCAAATGATACCCTTTCCTCCTACTGATCAGTAAAGTCCAAGCTTAGCTGAGCATTCCAGGCCATTTGCAGTCTGTGTCCAAGATCATCTCCTCTTTCTCTCTGCCATCAACTTACCCTGTGTTTAACCAATTCAACATCCAGCTATTTCTCAATGATTCTGGCACTGTCCTGCCCCCTGCTTTGGTTCATGGTTTTCTAAACTCTAAGGTGTCTCCTACTTCTGGCTACAAGAGTGTACTTAACCTCCAAGGCCTTTATTCCAAAGGCCTCCTATTCCATAGGCCTCCTATTTCACCTCCCCCGTGACATTCCATCTGCTTCCTGTAGCCCCACCATGGGTATCTGTGCCTCTGTCATGGCACATGACTGGCTGCACCTTCACACACCTCCCTCCATGGAGCTCCATAGGAACACAGGAACATAACATAGGCTGATTCATCTTCATTCCATTCCCTTTTGCTGGCCACCCAAGGGGCCTGGTGCAGACAATGAGTTAGAAGGTATTTAGTAGATGAATAAATGCTCTAAGAACAGGGACTAGTGATATAATTCACACTGGATTTACATGTGGCTTTCCCAGAAAGCTTGGCATCTCTGCAGTAGTGGGTGAAGGTGGAATAGGACAAGATACAGTGAAAGAGAAGAAAACCTAAGCCAGAGAAGGCACATGGGCTGTGGCTCCTGTGCAAGACAGGCTGACTGATTGAAGTGAATGACTAGAGTAACTGGTTGGAGTAAGGATTGGAGTAACTGATCAGGGTAAGCGGTTGGAGTTATCTGCTGAGTCCTGTGGAGGGAGACTGAGAGACTTTATCTGGCTCTTTCAGGGTAGGTTAAGGAGTGCTGTCTGATATAAACCCAGTGGAACATACATGAGTACTCACATTTCTGTTAAAGGTGCAAATCTCAGAGAAAAAAAGACGAAGGCAGATCTCAGCTTCAGGGATCAGATGAGCTATGCCTTTGGAGGCTTTGACACTTCTCCTGCAGTGCCCTCTTAAGCACTTAGATGCACCTCCAGGTGGACTGAGCTGCTCTCACCTTGGATGTGTATGGGGAGCTTGTCCTTGTACCTGTGCAATCATAAAGCACAGCCCTTACTCCATCCTGGCTCCTTTCTGTGTCCTGTGGACCCTTGGCCATGCCCACTGGGGTCTCAGCCACACACATAGCCCAGACCTAGACACACTTGGGGTCCTCTCCTCACTCCAGCCCTCTCTCTCAAAGGTCAGAAACCTCCACAGGCACCATGCTACAGTCAGTCGTTTCAGAAAGTTCACTTTGACACAGTTCTGACAAGGGCATAGTTGGCAGGGGGCCTGGTTCCCGTTCTGGGTGAGGACTAATGCTTTACCAAGAAACGCACGTTCTACAGAAAGGCCCAGCAGGTCCCTGGATGTGTTCAAAGGCTGCTCCCCTCCAGTGGCTGAGCAGAACAGTCCATCCCAGAGGTCATGCTGGGCGCCAGGAGCGGCAGTGCCCAGGGAAGAGAAGCGCTGTCACCAGAATCATGACGGCTGCAGGGGTGGGGAGGGTAGAAAACCTGGGGGAAGGAATCAGATGAGGGGGAGAAGCCATGACAGCCAGGTGTGAAGAAGAGCACAGTTCAGGGCAGGCCAGGCCCACTGCCCCACTGGATGGGTTTAAAATCATCTACTTCCCAGCAGAAGAAGGCCCAGAGGCCAGTGCTACCCCCCAGATTGCCTCCATAATGTGAGGAAAAAGGCAAGGTACCCCCTTTTCCATTAGCAAAGTCACATTTGTTTCCATGCTTTTGGGGAAGGGGCAGGATAGGGGCGAGGGTGATTTAGCCAGGGTAGAAGAGTCCTCACGGCTCCCAAAGACACAAGGTGGAATCTATCCTGTTTTCTAAGGATGTCACCTCACAGCCACATCCTAGAACAGCCTGGGGTTCTCCTAGGCCCACTGAAGCCCACATGGATGCCACCCTTCCATCCTGGTGAGTGCCGCTTTTTGGTTGCCAGTCCCAGCTCTGCCCAGCTTACATCCCTCTCATAAGAGCTCCTTCTGCAATATTTCTCCACCAATGCACCTTCCACATAGCTTCTGGAAAGGTCTCTCAAGGTGGAGATCTGTGCACACATCCCCCCCTGTGCACATGCTGTGCCTACTTTCTGGAACACCCTTCCTGTGCCCTGCTTTGGGTGAGGGCAGGAGTGATGGGGAGGAAGTTAGGATATCTGGGAAGGACTTGGAGCTGGATCCTGTTGACTGGTGATTCTCAAACTTGCTCGTATGGCAAAGGTCCTGGAAGACATGGGCTCATTCTTCAGAATACCACAGACTACTGGTAGATTTCATTCTAATGGGACCACTGGAAGGCACATATTAAATTCAAAGATAGTCCTCTGATATGCAGGACTGTCACATTCCTTACGCACATGCAACTCTTGACACGTGTGTAATGTGTTTTTATTAAAACACATTTCCAAGTTTTTCATATCACGTGCACTTTCCATTTGCTCAGTCATTTTCTAATATGCTTGGTTTAATAAATTGGAGCGTGTGGTTGTATAAATCTTATCACCTTGCTGAGCCCTGAATTTCTTCACCTACAAGGTAAGGATAACAGCAATTCCACTAGGATTCGGTAGATAAACTACCAGTGCACATTGGAGCTGCTGAGGACATGCCAGCAGCTTTTTCATTGTCACTTTTCCATACGCATACCACTGGCCCCTCTACTTGTGACCCCACTGTCTCAGCAGGGACTGTGGTCTCTTTCAATAGCACATACTTAATATTTTTTCCTGCCCAATATCCACTTATCTTCCTCATCCCAATATCTATGTGGGGAATTTTTCGCCCTCTGGGTGAAGGACTGAAGGAGTTTAATGCAAACTACTGGCCTCTCATAGGCTTCCCTGTAGCTCAAGGGTAAAGAATTCGCCTGCCAAACAAGAGATGTGGGTTCAATCCCTAGGTCAGGAAGATATCCTGGAGAAGGAAATGGCAACCCACTTCATTGTTCTTGCCTTGAGAATCCCATGGACAGAGGAGCCTGGCAGACTCTACAGTCCATGGGGTTGCAAAGGATAGGACACAACACGGTGAGTAACAACCACAAACGGCCTTCCATCGAGGCAACAGGGCTGCTTTCTGGATGCTGGCAGGTGGGTCTGTGGGGGGAGCCGGGCTTATTCCCTAACTTATCATTATAAAATTCTCAGGTTGTTTTTTTTTTCCATGTGAGAGAAAGTTGTGGGAATGGCTGGGACCCAGGATCTCCGAGGGGTATGTGTCACAGATATCACTCTGACCATGAGGGAGGTTCCAGAGGTACATGATCCAGAACCCCTGAGTTCTCACAGGTCACTGGGAGGCAGATAGGTCAAGGGTCTAGCAAGTTTTGCAGAGAAGGGCTTATTTTGGTTCCTGAGAGATTGGGTTCTCTGATACCACACACGGAGAAGTTCACTTCTGCCACCCAAGGGACAATATGATGGCTCTTATCAGCACTGAAGAGCCACTGGAAGCCAGGCAGAAATCTTTAGCAGAAGTCCAGGGTGTGCTGAGACCAGAAAGCTGCAGCCATAGAAGTGGATAAGAGAAGCGGAGGTGACCCCGGCGCATCAGTGTCCACTCCCCTTGCTTCCCCAGCCAGGCACATCTGGTTCGACTAGGTCTATCTGAGATCCTCTATTTCTTTGTCTAGAAAGTGGACACACTACTTGCCTCTTAAGATCATTATGGAGATTAAGTGAAATAATGTATTAGAAATGCCTGGAATATTGAGGGCCCTTGATAAGTGGAGCCCCTTTCTTCCTGTGGCAGACAGCATCAAAGCAAGACAGAGGAGGGTTAGAGCATGCACCGAGTCCACGGTATCTGCTATGAGCAGGGAACAGAAGGAGCAATTTCACTGTATCTTCTATGACTAGGGACCAGAAATTATAACAAGGAGAAAAAGCATTTGTGAAAAGGTTGGTAGTGAGGGTGGGGAAGCCCCCGGAGTAGAATAACAGGATTTGAACCACAACATGGGGACTAACCATAGACACAGGATTAAAGACCAAGCCGGAGTTCAGCCCCTGTGCATCTATTCCTTGTGCATCTAGTCTCTGAAGCTGATGGCTGTGTGAGCAGCTAGGTATGTGTGACTATGTTTTGAATGTGTGGAGATTGCTAGTCACAACTAACTCATGCTGGAAAACTCTTCTCCTAATTAGTCATTTCTGTTGAACTTAAACTGCCCAGCAAATCTAATTTTGAAGTTTATCCAAGATGTGATTATGTTCTTTCCATACAATCTCTTTCTTTGAGAGTCCTGGTAAAAGAAGGCTAATTGGATGCTGTTTGTTTGTAGTAAGAATACACAAAACCAGGTGGAACCAAGTGGCTTTGTGCTCCCTGGTGTGGGGCCCAGGCCAGGAACATGGCCCTGATTGGGTCTGTTCATCCATGACCCAGCCCCGGGAGGGAGGGTGCTAGTGATGGGCAGTCCTGAGCAGGACCAGAAAAGTGAGGAGGACAGAGGACTCCTCTCACCCACACTCTGCCCTCCTCTTGGGAGTCAGCAGCCTGCCCTTAATCAGCTTTTGGCTTCTCTCTGAATTTCCATTTCCCTTTCTGACAACACAGGCCAGACTCCCTGAAGAAGAAAGATGAGTTTCTAATGCAAGACAGAATCTGTTTGAACCAAGCTCAGGATAGTTTCCTGACTTTCATGAGGAAGGGGAAGAACTTTCAGGTTGGGAGACCAGAGGTGCTGCTGGGCGTCGAGGTGTGGGGGTAGGGGCTATGAGTATATTTAGGTTGGACAGGAAAGCTTGGGAGCGAGCTCTGGGCATTAGGGTGGGTCTACTCAGGGAGAGTCGGGAGAATGGAGGCCTTTCATCACCGTCCTGACTCCCATTGTTCAACCCCCTTTCATTCTGCCAGAGGCCCCCTTGACCTGCTAAAATTGAGTGGGAGGCTGGTGGTCTCCAGCATCCTAAGGGACATGCTATCATTCAGTCCTTAGGGCAGGCTGTGGGGGCTGGAGGAATAGGAAACTGGCTTCCACCTGTTCCAGGGCCAGTCCTGACGCAGGATGTCAGGAGAGAAAGAAGCTGGGAGGGGAACAGAGTAAAAGAAAGGCGGACAGATATCTGCCACAGTGACCCAGAACACAGGGTCCTCCCCGGCTTCCCTTGGCCTCACCCTGGAAAGGCAAAACACCTGGGTTTCCCTGGTGAGGTGACCTTTTGCTGGGAGGGAGGTGGGAAACAAGACCCAGAGTGGGTGTGGACTCTAGAGCTCAATTTCTCCAGCAAGGAGAACCAATGTAGCCAAAGTGATGACCAAAACCTCAAGAGCTAAGCTCCCCTGGAAGGGGAAGGAGCAGAGAGAAGACACTGCAAAGTTCCCAAAGTTTTCTTTCCTCCTTTGCATTCTTCGCCCTCTTCACACACACAGACCCACAGAGCCTTGCCCGTTTTCCCCTCTTGTGTTGGAAGTTTTAAGGTGGCTACTGATCCTCACCAACTGGTTAGGTATTGCCATCCTAGTGGGTATGAAGTAGTTTTTCACTGTGATTTTTTTTTAATTGGTGTTTACCTAATTACTAAAGTATTCTTGCCTGGAGAGTTCCATGCCTGGGTGTGCCTGTGCTAAGTCACTTCAGTCGTGTCCGACTCTTTGCAACCCTATGGATATAGCCCACCAGACTCCTCTGTCCTTAGGATTCTCTAGGCAAGAATACTGGTGTGGATTGCCATTTCCTTCTTCAGGGGATCTTCCCTACTCAGGGATTGAACCCGGGTGTCTTATGTCTCCTGCACTGGCAGTCAGGTTCTTTACCACTAGCACCACCTGGGAATCCTCCGTGCCTGGGAGAAGAGATGTTTTCATGGGATCTGTTCTGAAGAATGATTGGAGTGATTCTTATTGTTGTGGCATTCAATCCTGATTCTCTAGTGTCCTAGAGATTCTGAAACAGAAATATTCTTGAATAAATTCTTTTCCCGCTCAAAAAAAAAAAAGAAGAGGTGGCTACTGGAGAGAGATGAATGAAGTCGAATGTAAAACCTATAGTCCATGTGGCTCCTCCGGATGTCAGTAAAACCTCATTGAATTGGGGGTAAGCTCAAAGGTTTCCTTGGACTGCAAGAGGTATCAGAAATTCAGGCTCATGAGCCACAATAAAACTACAAAAGAGAATGACAAGCCTACTTACCCAGATAAGCCTTTCTTCTGGTAAATCTGCAGAAAATCCAACCCTCTGACTGTAGTTCATAGGGGAAGAAAGACCTCAAACTACGTGGTGAAATAGTCAGGAAGATTTATCCATACTGGGCTGTGCTTAGTCACTCAATCGTGTCTGACTCTTTGTGATCCCAAGACTGTGGCCCACCAGGCTTCTCTGTCTATGGAATTCTTCAGGCAAGAATACTGAAGTGGGTTGCTATGCCTTCCTCCAGGGGATCTTCCCAATTCAGGGATCGAACCCAAGTCTCCCGCATTGTGGGCTGATTCTTTACCATCTGTATGGGAACAAATAGAGTATCTAGAGAAAGCCACCATATAAAGCCTGGGAAGGATTTAACAAATGTCCAGGCACCAATACAAAAAAAGAGAGTGACAAAGTTGGCTTAAAGCTCAACATTTAGAAAACGATGATCATGGTATCTGGTCCCATCACTTCATGGCAAATAGATGGGAAAACAGTAGTAACAGTGGGAGACTTTTTGGGGGGGCTCCAAAAATCACTGCAGATGGTGATTGCAGCCATGAAGTAAAAAGACGCTTACTCCTTAGAAGAAAAATTATGACCAACCTAGACAGCACATTAAAAAGCAGAGACATTACTTTGCCAACAAAGGTCCATCTAGTCAAGGCTATAGTTTTCCCAGTAGTCATGTAAAGATGTGAGAACTGGACTATAAAGAAAGCTGAGCTCTGAAGAATTGATGTTTTTGAATTGTGGTGTTGGAGAAGACTCTTTAGAGTCCCTTGGACAGCAAAGAGATCCAACCAGTGCATCCTAAAGGAAATCAGTCCTGACTATTCATTGGAAGGACTGACGTTGAAGCTGAAACTCCAATACTTTGGCCACCTGAGGCAAAGAACTGACTCATTGGAAAAGACCTTGATGCTGGCAAAAATGGAAAGCATGAGGAGATGGGGATGACAGAGCATGAGATGGTTGGATGGCATCACCGACCCAATGGACATGAGTTTGGATAAACTCCTGGAGTTGATGATGGACAGGGAGGCCTGGCATGCTGCAGTCTATGGGGTTGCAAAGAGTTGGACACGACTGAGCAACTGAACTGAACTGAACTGTAGTACTTGATATATGTAGCTTTGTTTTTGTTTGTTTCTCTGATTGAATTATTCCTTCATTAACCTTTATATTTCATTTCATAAGAAAGGTTTGTCTAGATTGTTATTATTTTGTCTGTTACAAGATAGGTACTTTTATGTGCAGATTGACTTTTTTTTTCCCAGTAAACTAAAAACATTTGTAGCTTCAAATACATGTTTTGTTCCTATATTATTATTCTCTGAAATATCAATTTCCCCCTGTTGTATTGTCTTTATGTTTTATCTTCTCTTAACAATTTTTATCTGCTTTCAAGCAGATTTTTCTTATATGTCAATTGTTTGACTTTTAGTTGGATGCACTATAGTATGCTTACTACTAGTCTCAGAAACATTCAAAGAATATATTAAGATACTTCATCCTCAAACCATGAAAAATATTTTCTATGGAAAATTTCTCTGTCCCTTAGCAGAGAGCATGAAAGTATAGACAGAAGTTAAAATAATAATATTATTATCCCGATGTCAAAATTATTATGTAATATACAGCATGGTGACTATATTTAATACCATATTGCACATTTGAAAGTTGTTGAGAGAATTAAAGTTTTAAAGTTCTCATCTTAAGAAAAAACATTTTGTGTGACTAAGTATGGTAACTAACGTTAACTAGACTTTTTGTAGTGGTTATTTCACAATATATAAAAATATCAAATCATTATAGTCTACACCTGAAACTAACATAATGTTGTATGTCAAGTATACCCAATGAAACAAATTTTAGAAGACCTACAAAAAAGAAAACATATATAGAAATTAAAATAATATTATGTATCATTATTCCCAATTTTCAAAATTCCACATAAAGCCTAAAAGAAAATGCAGAGAAAACCTCCGAGGACTTGGAACAATGTAATAAGAAAGATGCAGATGTATTAGAGAAGAGGTAAGTGAACTGGAAAATGGAAAGTAGAGAGTTGACACCTATCAGTTCCAGGAAATAAGAACAGAGAAAATGAAGAGAAGTAAATAAAAAGCTTATAGTGTTTCCATAGTCTAAACAAATATCTTCAAATTAAAAGGAGTTGCTGAGTGCTAAGCAGGAAAGATGGGGGAAGAGGGAAGGGAAAGACGAGTTGCTTCTAGAGAGAACAAAGGAGAAAGCTGCAACGGAAGAAGAATCAGATAGGACTTCTGGCCACCATCACTACAAACTGGAATTAAAGGCAGAGAGGACTTCAGTGTCCTAAAGGAAAATTATTATATACTTATAACCCTGTCAATTAGATGTAAGAGTGAAAGTCAGATATTTTCAGTCTTAACAAGGATTCAGAAATTTTCTCTCCCATATGTCCTGTCTAAAAAGAAAAGAAAAAGGCAACCAGATTCTCCAGACAAAACAAAAGGCTTGAAAGAAAGTCATGGTACAAACATGAGACAAGCTAAAACTTGGCATAATTTTATTCAAAGAATGGCATTTTAAAAAGGGAATCTATTTGACTTTAAACCTTAGAATATTCTCAGTAGAACAGCAGAGATTTAGTGACCTAGGAAAACATTCTTGTCCTTATGTAGTTGTTTCTCTAATAAAAATATCTGGCTGAACCACAGGAAATTGCCACATTTTTGGGAAGTAAAAAGAGATTGAATATAAGGAATTTCATATGGTTCATATGATTCAACTGAATACATAATTATACTTTCAAAAGTTCTATTTGTTGGGCTTTGACTTTCAGAATCAACATATAAATAAAAGCTGAGGCACAATGGCAGTTTCAGAGCAAGATATAAATGATAAAAACTTTGAAAATGTAAAAGCCATGTTCTGTATAGGAGGTGGAAGTTTGAGGAAGGTAGAAAGAAGTTCAGGGGCACAAAATCAAAAGGATACTGGAATCCCATGATACTGATTATACCTAGTGAATCAAGAAACAGAATGGATAAGATAAAACAAATAGGTACATACGTTAATATTGAGAACTAAGATTTTCACTATATAACAAAGGAGATATGGGTAAAAACTAAAATAAAGATCCTATTTCATGAAACTTGAATTGGAAAATCACAACAAATTCATAACTTTATGTGTAGCCACCTGTCAATCCATCCATACAGCTACCCTAGATCTGCCTGGAGAAATGGCAAAATGCGATTTGGGGACCTATATGGTGACCCATAGACTACAGAGGAAGTGACATTATGGGACCTCTGGGCTAGGGTGTAACAAAACCATGCATTTCCTCCAGGCTCTTTTGGTGTTGTGTTGTTCACTCTTGGAACCTACCCATCTCATTGTGAGAAGGCCTAAGTAGTCTGTGGAAAAGCCTGCATGAAGAGACCCCCCGCTTACAGCCCCTGCTGAACTCCTAGCTGAAAGCCATAGTCAACTTACCAGCCTTGTAGATGAGCCATCTTGAAAGTTGACCTTCTAACCCCTAGGCTTATGGTAAGGACAGAAATGAGCCACACTGTCCAGCTGAACTGATTCATGAGCAAAATAAAGGACTGTTGCTATTTTAAGCCACTATAGTTTGAGAGCAATTTGTTATGCAGCTAGAGACAACTCAGATGAAGCTCATCTAAGAACAAGATATAAACTGATGCAGGCTTCAACAACCCATCCATGTTAATATGAGGAGATGCCAGCCCCAGCCCTTACTGCCACCTGACAGCCTTCTCCACTGAGCAAACTGCTCTTACTATTCCGGCAGGTCTGGAGCATTGGAAGACAAGAGTAAGACTGCCTGCCCTCGTCGGACTTCCAAATTGGAAAAACTGTACCTCTGTCACCATATATAAACATTTTTTGGAATGGCGTAAAAAGTATTCTTGTTGTAATACTGTTTTTGAATTATGGGATTCCCTAGAGCTCCAGATAACTCCTTTGCAAATGTCAAGGGTTTCCCCTATCATCCAGGTTTATAAAGCTCTTTCTACACAGCTTGTGGGAAGCACTAGGCTGTCGAGAGCATTTAATGAGGGTTTATAACAATCTGAACATTATTTTGCTGCCTTTTGTAAATCATGTCCATCCCTGTGTCAACTAAGTTGGTGCCTCTCAATCTCCTGGCGGGGGCGGGGTGGGGGGGCAATTCAGCAGCTCTAGGTGGCCCTACCAGGCCCATCCAACAAAGTATGCCCTTGAGAAGAAAGTGTTGGGAAGGTATGGTGCTGGTTCAGGTCACAATCCATCCTGTCCCTGGGGTAGATGTAAATTCAGACAACGAATATCGAAGCCTGAGGCTAGTTTGGCAACCTTCTAATTTTACTGAGGTGCCTACTTATTTCCTATAGGACAAGCATGAGTTTGCCAGAGAAAGGGAGGATCCTGTATCTGGTAGCACTCCAAAGTCCTTTCTGAACTATAGTTAGCCAAATGGAGGTTGAGTCCATCTGTCTACCTGAGTTAAGGCAGCCTGTCTCTAACCCTGAACTCATATCCCCTCAGTGTGTCTCGCCCTGCAGCTGAACTAACCCAGGAAACCTCTTGGGAGATAAACCTGACAGCATCCCCCACCACCCACCCACCCCATCGTCCTCACACTTGTTATACTTGGAATATAGGCAAGAGGTCTGCCTATGGAGCTAGGCACATCTAAGTCAAAAGCTCAGCTCTGAGCCCCTTACTAGCTGAGTGATCACAGTGAAGGTCCTCCCTCTTGTAAACTTGACTTCTTCATTTGAACGACGAGCCACGATACCCTCTCAAAGGTCCACGTGATAATGGAACCTCAGCAGAGTTACTTAACAGAGTGCCACACACAGGGACACTGCCTAAAAAGGGAACTAGATGACACAGCTTGGGAATCTGGCGATACATCTCATTTAAACATGCTTTCAAGATGAGAACGCAAGGTCTCCATTGACCTGTGATCATTAGAGATGACTTGTGAACTGAGAAGTGCTGGCTGAACGCATTCTTTTCTCTGCCTTGCACAAAACACCGCTCTATTTCACACTTGAACACACAGCAGTCGGAAACCAGAGCCCCCGTGTGTTTTATGGACTCCCTTTGCTCTTGAATTCAGCATTATAAAGAGAATTTTCTTGGCCCCCAATGTCTGCTTCCCCCATAGTCACAATTCCCCAGTTTCTCAGCAAGCCATCTGCAAAGCCTGCTATCATATGTCATATTCCCTGATGCTTCCTGTGGCCAGGATTTTTGGGCTCCCTTGAGATTGTCCCAGGCCAAGCCTGTCAGCCCTCACCTCTGTGACGACCCCTCCCCCACACTCCTGCCTCTAATGGGCTCTTTGTCCTGACCAGGGTTCCCTTGAAGAAGGATAGATTTGCTCACTCCCTGGGCCCTGATTTCCACCCCCTCCTCAGTCCCCATCCTCGGAGTTGGGTTGAGTCATGAATTTTGTTTTTTGTGAAGTACAGTTCATCTCAGCAAGCTTTCCAATCATGCTTCTGTCATTTAAAAGTACTTTTATTCAGATTATGTGGACTGGTTTATGTAGCTTTGTGGTCAAAACTATTTTTTCTTAAATTTTTATTTTTTTATTGTATATGAGTTTATTTTTCCCTACCATATATATATTAAGATTTGCACACAAGTAAAATTAACTCTTTTGGGTGTATAATTCTTACAGTTCTACATACATAAACGTAAGTAGATGGAGTCTTAAAACCATTGTCACATGGGGGATATAGAACAATCCCAACATCCTGAAGAATCCCTGACCCCTACCCCAGCCTCAGCAACTATTGATTTATGTTTTTGTCCCTGTCGTTTTTCCTTTTGCAGATTGTCACATGAATGGAATCATACACCTTTTGTTACTGGCTTCTTTCAGTTTTTAAATATATACTTAATTATAAGACAAATGCCACAAGGATACTAAAAGCTAGGCAGAGATTTTTTTTCCTGCTGCAAAATCAAAGTGATTGAGCTGCTATTTAGCTCTGGTAGGAAAGCCTGGGTGTGGGGGTCCCATGGTGGGACTGAGGCCTGCTGTGGGTGCCAAGCAGGTGCCCAGAAGGGGATGATGGTGCTCAGTGACTGATGGCCCACTCTGTTCTGGCACAGCCTGGCGCCACACTACCTTTAATCTCCACACGAACTCTGCATGTCCTGTCTTCTTCAATCTGCTCAAGGGGAAAAACAGTCAAAGAGGCTAATACATTTTGTGTGTGTAAGGTTGTGTGTTAGAAGCAGGTGGGGCTGAAAATCAAACCCAGTCCTTCTGATTCATCTCACTGCATTCCCAGGACCAGCTCTGGCTCAGCAAATGCCTCCTACTCACACTCTGGAGTCAAGCTGGTTCCTGAGAACCTGTCTTAAAATTGACATTATGAAGAAAACGCTCTTGGACACCAGTGAATCGAGCTCCAGGACTTACAGACCTCTGCCAGTGGAGAATCACTGACTTCCTCCCAGGACCTGGGTGTTCTCACTGTGTAATGGGGCAGTACTACACGCTGCAGAGTGTTCTTAGAGGCTCCGGTGCTGCTCAGGGCGTCCTTCTGACTGTTCTGCAGATCCATTTGAAATGGGATCAGAGATGGCTGATCGTGCAGCCCTCCCCATGCCAGGGCCCAGTGGAGCCCGCCATCTTCCAGGCCCTTTCTGGCCCTGGGCTCTCTAGGGAGGGCATTGTAAACCAAAGGCCTTGCAGTCATTCTATGGAGCAGTTCTCCTTTCCTTTCCAAGGGCAGACTGTAAAATGGCTCCTTTTCTTTTCTTCCTACGGATTCTAGGGGATTCTTATCTACATGGAAAATGTAGCAAACGGTACAGTTTACAAACTTAATCTGCTTAGTATGAAATTGAAGTGCTTGAGCTCAACTGGCTCTGGGCCTATGGTCGCTTTTAAACTGTTTTGGGGGGAAAAATGTGTTAGGGTCAGCAAATCCTTTCCCTCCAGACCTCCTCTTAATTTTTAAACCTCTTTGTACTTCAAGGGAAATGCAAGCATTATGTTTCCAACCCATTTACCCTTCAGTCACTAAAGCTGTTGTGAAAGAGTTATTGAAGGTTTGGACAGTTCTTTTCTCAGGACAGGAAGTTGTGTTGATTTCCTGTGAGCAAGCTCTGATTTCCAAAGATTTGAGAAAGGGCCAGAACCCCCAATCCAGTAGGATTTCAACAGACAGAAGGAGTGCCTTCTTTAGCGAATACTTACATTTTGGTTCTTTTAGATTCTATGTCTCTTTGAAGGAACAACTCAGCAAAGATCATTAATTTGTTTTTCCAAAAAGCCATTTCAAGGCCAAATTGCCAACACAATTCAAAAGATGTACATAAACATTTTGCAGTGAAATCTGAAATTGGGCAAATTCCCCCATCTCATGTTTCTTTATGCGTTTATAATTGGATTAGAAATCAAGGCAGATTCTGACTTTTTCTATAGCCTCCAGTGATCTGCAGATGTCTTAGTGTTGCTGAGATGATTTTCAGATTAGTCTGAAACAATCAGACTAAGAGAGGAGCTTACCTAAAAAAGGGTCTGGGGTCTTAGGGGTAAACCCAAATATAAAATCAGTGGAGGTCTTAGTGACAGTGGTTCAAATTTATTGATTTGTGCCTCAGGTTTTCTGAGTAATGGGTTTCAGGTTTGGTTCTGGTTTTATTCTACATGTGAGTTACTTCTTCTGGTCTTCCCATGAGGGAAAGAAACCAGCTTGCCTGTGAGCTCCAGAAGGCCCTGGAGGGGCCCTATCTATTTTTTTTTCCTATTGTATCCAGCTTAGAACCTGGAATACAGTTCTAATTTGGTATATTTGTTAAAAAGGAGAATGAATGAATGCCCAATGCCCCTTCTCCTTTATTTCCTGTAGTAAAGGTCTCAGGTAACTAAGCCTCCTCATTCTTCATCTCCCCCTTTCTGATGTGGTCCCAGAACTTCCCTTTAGCCTTCAGACTGCTATAAACTATGCTTCCATTTGTAATGAAAAAGTAGAAAAGAGCTATTGAGTTTGAAATTCTCAAAACTTGTCTATTGGCTACTTCTAGGTTCCCCCTGGTACTTATATGGAAACAATTTCTTTATTAGCTGGACATGGAGGGATCACTTATGACAGAAATGTCCTAGATCTATAATTTCACCTGCCAAACTGAGATGGGGAGACAATGAGGGTTGGTGGGGGTGGGGTGGTGAAGCTGAAAAACAACAGACCCAGGTGACATGGCACAGTGGGCATGGGCAGCAATGGACAGACAAGAAAGGGGCAGTCCTGGCTCCCAGATGCATGAGTCTTAAGAGCTGGTATATGATGGTTGTCCACGGGGTGGTCAGGGTGGATGACATTTCGACTTTCAGGAAGGCTGGGAGGTGGTAGGCTTGTTCTAAACCCCTAGCAAGATTTAGAGTTAGGTCTCCATTCTTGGGGGGCTACTCTCTTGAGCAAAAATTAGCTCTAACTCAAGAAGAGCTGGGATTCACTGAGAATCATCTTTTAAGAACCAGGCAGAAATTCAGTTGCCAGAAGGAGAACACAAGGCCAGAGCTAGACCAGCAGCAGTTGTGACCCTCACACAGCCCTAAGTGAAGAGTTAGGACTACCTAAAAGCCCCTACTTGACATCAGGACTAGGGTGTGAAGAGCAGAGAGGCAGAGGCAGACAAACAGATCAGGTACACCCTTCCTGCATCCAGCTTCTCTTCTCACTTAGGTGATTACGACTTAAAATGCTCGACAATTTGGAAATGGAATCATAGCACAAGAGAAAGACCACAGCTCTTCACATGCCAGGTCCTTCTTGGAGAAAGAGGATTTTCAAGCTGTGCATGGATTGCCTTTTGCTCTATTTGCAAACTCTGGATTACCTGTCAGGGCATGGCTGGGTCTGATCATCGGCTTTACTTTGATGAAAACAACCACTCAGCCTGTGGTTGTGGATCCTTCACTCTACTCTCTTTCATCTCCAGTTTAATGCTTACAAGATCCCTGAAAGGTGGGACCCCCTCCTCCACTCCACACTCACTATTCACGTGTGAGAATACAGATGTAAGTAAGTAAATGAAGAGATGAGTGACTGGTCAGAGGCCAAAGTCTTGGCCAAGTCCTTATTTATCTCTATGGATTCCCAGGATGACCATCTGCTCCATGTGAAGCCCATGTCATCTTTGCCACTTGAGCCCCCCCCCCCCCCCAGAATCTAAACACTCAGTTCCTAATCACAGTCACAGCTGCCCCAGGTCATCTGCCCACAGTCTGCAGAGGGATCCAGGCTCCTATGGCTGCAACCACTACAGGTTGGCCTCTTCATCCCCCATTGTGCGTGTCCTGGTTGCTGCTACCCTGTGTGTCCAGCCCTGGCTCGTCTGCTACTACGGCCCCAGCATTGCCTGGTGGTTGTCCTACTCCTTTCTCAGGAGGCTTAATGTAACTGGGCCAAATCCACAGGGAAGTGGCCCCCTGCCATCCAACATGAAGTGGTGAAGGCCAGAGGTGGACTCTGCAAGGGATTAAATGTGCTCAAGGGAACTTTCCAAGAAGTTCTCAGAGCATGCAAAAACCCTAAGGTATACATCCCGCATTCTAAGCCTCAAACAATAAACCTGGAAATAAACAGAAAAGCTGAGACCTAAAAGTACCTAACCACAAAGGATCTAAAAATAGTTTCCTAAATATCAACCAGGCAGGAAGGAAATTCAAAGAAAGTAAGAGCATTTGAGAATATAATTAAAATGTAGATACTCTAACAAAGTGTGCAGACTCAGACCACACCATTCTCAGAGGGAAAGTCATTTCTTTAGATGGCAATTTGGGGGGGGGGGAAGCTAAAGGAGCTTTAACGACCTAAAAAATTAACAAAGAAACAAAGATGTTGATTCACAGAACAAGAGGAGGGATGGGGAAGAAAGACCAATGGCACAGAAAAAAGTGAACTAGAAAGAGAGAAAGCAAATTAATGTGGGTTAATTCCTAGAAAAAATGTTTAACAAAGCCACAAGGAACAATTTTTAACAGAAAATAGAAGCTGACATACTTAGAGATGAAAAAAGGCTGATGAAAATTCGGAGCAATATAAAGGTTTGAGGCCACAGCACACACTTTCAGAAAGCCAACAGAATGGCCAGGGATGGGGGTGGGGGAGTGGAGTTGGTGGGGCAGTGGTGGGGGGGCGGCGAGGACCAGGGGGTGCCTTCGGAACCAGATTGCTGGATCTGAATATCACCGCTCCAAGTCACTTAACTTCCGTTCTGCCTGTTTCCTTCTGTAAAATGGGGAGGATAATGATAGCCTTCCTCTTGTGGGTTTTGCAAAGTTTCCGTGAGTTAATCCAGGTCACCTACAGGAACATTTAAAGGGAGAGAAGCCTTCTGAGTGTCACATGATGCCAGTCACAAAGCTCAAAGCAGACCACAAGACCTACACTCTTCTTATCTTACAGAGAAAGAAACCACCCAGGGGCATCTAACGTTCTTAGAAAGACTTTTCCAAGTTGGGGAAGGATCATAGAGCTGTCGAAGGGTTGAGAGAGCTGAGTATATTTTCCCTGAAACTGAGAAAACTCAAGGTGGCATGCCCTGGGGAAGAGCTGACATCACAAGTGGAAGCTAAAGGGAGGTACATTGTCATGGCTAGTTTTACATGTCAAATTGACTGGGCTCAGAGATGCTCAGAGAGCTATAAAGCTTTATTTCTGGGTGCATCTGTGAGAGAGAGATTAGCATTTGAACTGGTGAACTGAGTAAGGAAGATTCACCCTCCCCAAAGCAGATGCATCGTCCAATTTACTGAGGGCCTGAATAGAACCAAAAGGTGAAAGAAGGATGAATTTACTTTCTCTGCTTGAGCTGAGACATCCATTTTGTCCTGCCCTTCAGTTTCTGTGCTCCTGATTCTTGAACCCTCAGGTTTAGATAGTTTAGACACCATTTTACTGGGCCTTCAACTGGTGGATGGCAGATCATTATCTTCTCAGCATCCATACCCACATGGACCAATTCCTCCTAATAATCTCTTTCTCTGTATGCAGGTCAAGAAACAACAGTTAGAACTGAACATGGAACAACAGACTGCTTCCAAATCGGGAAAGGAATACATCAAGGCTATGTATTGTCACCCTGCTTATTTAACTTATATGCAGAGAACATCATGCAAAATGCTGGGCTGAATGAAGCACAAGCTGGAATCAAGATTGCTGGGGAAAATATCAATAACCTCAGATATGCAGATGATATCACCCTTATGGCAGAAAGCGAAGAAGAATTAAAGAGCCTCTTGATGAAAGTCAAAGAGGAGACTGAAAACTGGCTTAACTCAACATTCAGAAAATAAAGATCATGTCATCCAGTTCCATCACTTGATGGCAAATAGATGGAGAAAGAATGGAAACAGTGAGAGACTTTATTTTGAGGGGCTCCAAAATCACTGTAGATGGTGACTGCAGCCATGAAATCAAAAGACGCTTGCTCTTTGGAAGAAAAGCTATGACCAACCTAGACAACATATTAAAAAAGCAGAGACATTATTTTGCCAATAAAGGTCCATCTAGTCAAGGCTATGGTTTTTCCAGTAGTCGTGTAAGGATGTGAGAGTTGGACTATAAAGAAAGCTGAGCAACAAAGAATTGATGCTTTTGAACTGTGGTGTTGGAGAAAACTCTTGAGAGTCCCTTGGACTGCTAGGAGATACAACCAGTCAATCTTAAAAGAAATCAGTCCTGAATATTCATTGGAAGGACTGATGTTGAAGCTGAAACTCCCAATACTTTGCCACCTGATGTGAAGAACTGACTCATTTGAAAAGACCCTGGTGCTGGGAAAGATTGAAGGCAGGAGGAGAAGGGGACAACAGAGGATGAGATGGTTGGATGGCATCACTGACTCGATGGATATGCTTTTGAGTAAGCTCTCGGAGCTGGTGATGGACAGGGAAGCCTGGCAGGCTGGGGTCCATGGGGTTGCAGAGTTGGACACGACTGAGTGACTGAACTGAACTGATGTGTCTATGTATCTATCCTATTTGTTCTGTTTCTCTGGAGAATCATGACTAATGCATTCAATTTAGTATAAGTGTGCTAACTTAAATGTTTGCACATTTAACCACCAATGTCTATTTTCTTGAATATTTTCCCCTTTTCAGCTTCCAAGTTTGGGAGCAATGAAGAAATGGTTTGACTTTTATGTTTCTCAGAACCTTAGTCTGTTATAGAAACATATCTTGTGCCTGTGAGAAGAAAACTGTTACTGCTAAGTAAATAAATGGCTTATTCTAGAGGTTAGAAAAGATCTTGGTTGGTGATATAGGCATGGAGGGAGTGGGCACATGGTGAGACCAGGATGCATGGTGAGAATGGACATGCCCACTTTCTGGGCAGAGACCGCTGGAGTTTCAAGGAGGCAATGAAGCCCCAAAGAGTAACTGAATGCTTGGAGGCATGACAGAGAATGTCACAAACTTCTTGTGCCCAGGATGCCCCTCAGAGGCACAGGTAGACTCCAAGCGATGGAAGGCACAGTGATGGCACAGATGAGCTGATGACAGCTTGAGGTCTGCAAGAGCCATGGCAACAGGCAGGAGGGGATCTCAGTGGAGACTGTGGAGACCCAATATCAGCAACCGATGAGACTATGCTCATCTTGGCAGACATACAAGTAGACAGAGAGCTCAAGGTTGGGTACTGCTTAGCTTTTAGTCCCCTCTTAAACAACCACAACTTTGGTGGGGAAAAGAGAGGACAACTGATGAAATTTAATTTTTTGCATAAACTTAATAGCATGAGACTTTCAAATAGAAATTAAGTAGGATTGGATTTATAGATGAAGAGTCTGCCTTCTAAGTTAAGAAACAATTTTTTTTTGCCCACTAGCTCCCTGGTGGCTCAGATGATAAAGAATCCTGCAATACAGGAGACCTGGGTTGGATCCTTGGGTTTATAAGCTCTCTTGGAAAGGGGAATGGCTACCCACTCTAGTATTCTTGCCTGGAGAATTCCGTGGACAGAGGAAGCTTGTGGGCTACAGTTCCACATGGTTACAAAGAGTCAGACACAACTGAGCAACTAACACTAGAGGCACTAAATGTAGAGGTCCTCTGTCACTGAAATGTTCCAGAAGGGACTAGATAAACCTTTGCTGAGGATGCTTAGAAGAAATTCACACAGTGTCCAGAGATTAGCCCACCTATAAACTCTATGATTGTATGAATTCAACAGGTAGAGAGATGACAGCTGCCAAGAAAGACTGAGGGGGATGTCTGAAGTTTTCTGACTCCAAAATATCTCCTTCTACCAACTAAAACTCATGATCATTGATCCATTTTTGATGGAAATAGTCATAGAATATATAAGGTTGATGAAGGGAGATATAGAACTTGGGATTAGAAGATAATGATGCCAAAGAGAGGTTCTGTGCAGGTCATTGAAAGGGAGTGGCCAGCATGAGGACAATGCTATATAGCACGAGTGACTAAATGGGGTTTGCACAGTTGAGGGATGCTAGCGGGTGTGTGAGAGCAGATGTGCTATAGGGGAGTGATGGCGTCGGGTGTATATTATGAGAATGATTGATGGCACTGTGTGAGGGGATACAGGATATGGGTGCCCAATGGAGAGAATGAGTAGGGTATGCAATTGGGAGTTGACTATGTGTAGAGCATGAGGCGGGCTATCCTGGTGTGTGTTGGTTGGTTCAGTGGTCTTTCCTCTGTGAAATACCCTTGTGGGTACTTGGAATTGTATCAGATTAATTTTTAGAAAATGATCTAACTTGGCCTTCTGTAAGCTTTTTCTTCAATTCTAGAATATTGTTAGCTATTATTTCTTTAAATATTGTCTTTCTTGTTTTCTTATTATAGAACTCCTGTTAGTTGTGTGTTGAAGATTCTTAATCTATACCCCATGGTCTTACCTGCTTTGTCATATTTTCCATCTCTCTTTCTTTTTTGTGATCCTTTTACTAACTAGCTTATTAAAGATTTTTCAGTTTGGTTTTCTCAATCATCATTTCTCTTTAATTCTTTTTTCTCTGTTTATCTCTTCTAACATCATTTGGTTTTGTTTCAACAACTGTACTTTCTGCTTTCAGATTTCTGTTTTTGTATGCTCCTATCCTATCATATAGCCTCTGCTGTTTGACTCATAACCTCCTATTCTTATTTTATGAATCCAAATTCTTAAAATTTACATTTATTCCTTCATTTTTCTCTAGAGGAATTTTAAGCTTACCAATTTCAAAGTCCTTTTCAAATGACTTTGTTATTTTAATTTTCTCTAGAGGTTAGTTCTCCCATTTATTGGATTTGTTAACTGTCATTCAGTGTTATACTTTCTTGTTTGTTTCATACTTTTGGCTTTGAGGCTCATCTTGCTGTGGGTTTTATTTTTCTGGTTATTATTTTTAAAGTTTTCATTCCAAATTCTCTTCTTATTGCATGGTGGTTTTCCAAATTCAGCCAGCCTTCTTGTGGTCTGCATCTCAGAAAGGTCTTATGAAAAGGCTCAGAGTTCCTACCCTTTGGGAAGAGGAAGTCCTAGTCCCTGGGCCTGTGAATGCACCCAGTTGCACAATCCTAGGGACATCATTTACATGGAATAAAATGTCAACAGGCCCGCTAGAATTGTGCAATACAATGGCCCTCGTGGTAACCCATTTCCAGTCTTGAGATGTCCCTTCTCTTGTCTTTGACTTCTTACAAGTACCACTTTTCTGAGGCTCAGAGAAGATACATCACTTACTCAAGGAAATTCATCAGGGAGTGGTCCAAAGTCCATGCATTTTTCTACTATCGTGTGGTGCAACACAGAGCTGTTAAAGAATGTTATAGAAAATAAGAGGGTCCTTGAAATTTGGCACTGAAGGTATTTCTAGGATCTACTGAAAACAGATTACTCACATTTCCCATGTGTGCACTTGTTTGTGGAGGAGGATGCTGAGAACACACTAGTTGAGACTTTACTGCCTCCAGACTGTCCCATGTCTGCTGCAGTTGCTAGAAGGACTGGATCCTGAGAGGATACCAGAGATGGGGATATGTTTGTCCCAGGAGACTTGTCTGTGATTCTTGCCGTTCTTTTCACCACTACTGAGATTGAGAGGGGCTATTCTCCTCCAGTCAGAACTCTCTCTGGCTTTCAAACAGCTCCAGGGTTGTGTTACACAGATATTGGATGTGATTTTCCAAAACCATGCTTCACTTTGAGTTTGTATCACTGTCAAGCAGCCTTCTCCATTGCTTCAGAGGGGGAGGGTGGAGCCCAGCTGAAGACTTAGCAAATACACACATAAGCCTCTGCACATTTCCTTTCAGATACATGACCTAATGGGTTCAGTAACCCTGGAAATATTTGATTTTTATTCCATGAGTCTCCAAGGTCACTAGTTTATTGGAGACCAGTGCTTGAAATCTCTCCTGCCAAAGCCCAATCACCAAAGGAAAAAAAAAAATCTCAAGGTTACCATGGGAACTGACTGCATGTTCAACCAATCTGATTTTGGGAGGAGGGTTCAAGCCCCGACCTCTGGTAAGTCTGTCACATGGAGCAGCCTGGTTGGTTTTTACCATGCTTAGTGTGGTACCTGACACATGGATGACTCTTAGTGACTAAAGGGGAACACTTGAACTTATGATAATAGACCTATCCATTGTCACCACTCAAGAATGGCAAAGGGAAAAGGAGCAAACCAGTTCATTTTCAGTGGATCCAATCCAAAAGATGACAATCTGCATGCACTCTGGGTTTTCAAAGTAGATGAAACTGCTTTTCTAAATGTTTTAGGTCTGGAAAACTTCAAAGGTACTTGGCCAAGAAAGTCCTGTCTTAATTTTTAAATCCTGGTCTATTTTAAGAGAAATGTAAGCTGCCTGTTTCTGATTCACTTATACTTGATTTGTCAAAACACTCTTTTTTTAAGAGGTATTTGTTGTCCAAAAGTCCTTGTGACCCCTGCTGGAAGTACTGCATCCTAAGTCAGGAATTGGTTCTGGGCAATTGCCCTCATTTCAGATCTATGTCTCATTACCCTGGAGGGCTGCAAGGTCCTAAATAGTACTGCCTGTCTTTCCCCCTCTTTTAGAAGTAGACAGGGACTTTAAAAGAAGAGGCTGTGGCTGGTTGTCCTCAGATCCCCAACCAAGTCTTAGAGGTTTGGCTAAAAACCTTGAGCACTCTTCCCAGAGGAGAGTAAATAGAACCTTGTAAAAATACAGCAGTTGTGTTCCTTTGACTTTATGAAGTTTATATACTTGAAGTGTAGCATGATAAATGAATGTGTTTTTCTGTGGTTACCTCTATTTGGTCTGCTGTATAAGAGTCTGCATTCATTCGAATGATATCTAAAATGGCAAATTGTCCTTTTAAAAAGTATTTTTAAATTGAAGAAAAATTTACATGTAGTTAAAGGCATAGGTCTTTAGTGCATAAATTGAGGATATCTGACAAATGTATACACCCATATAACCAACAATACAGTCACATTATACAATATTTCCATCACTCCAGAAAGTTTACTTGTGCCTCCTTCCAGTAAATTCCATCATCCGTAAGCAGTTGCTGTCCTGACTCCTGCAACTATGGTGGCCAGCTTGTAAGAGGGCCCCCCAAAGACATGCGTTTTGGTATTTATGCCCTTGTGTATCCCCTCCGATGGTGCATGTGCTGCACCAAGTGATGCCCTACCCCTTCTGTGGGTAGGGTGGGTTATAGGGACTAGTACTTCTGTGCTCCTTGCACTCTCTCCTGGACACCTATCTCTGGAGGAAGCAAACTGCCATGGGACAGGTCCATTAGGAGAGGCCCATGAGGCAAGGAACTGATTTCACCAGCCTACAACCATCAAATACATTGGATCTGCCAACAGCCACACCAGTGAGCTTGGAAACAAACAGTCCTCAAGTAAAAACTTTGAGATGACTGCAGCCCCGGCCAACACCTTGAAACAGCCTGTGAGAATCTAAACTAAAGACATTCTAACCCTAAAAAACCATGAGATAATACATGCTTGACAGTTTAAGCTAATAACTTTTGGCATAATTTGTTATGCAGCAATAAATAACTAATGTAATCACTGTTGATTTGTTTTGCTCTTGAACTTTGAGAAAATGAAATCATACAGTATGTATTCTTTTATGATTGGCTTCATTTGTTTAACAGAATACCTGCAAGATTCATTTGTACCATTGTGCAGATCACTAGTTCATTCTTTTTCAGTGATGAGTAAATTTCATTGCATGAATATGTGACAGTTTATTTATCATGTCCTATTGGTGAACAGTTGGGTTGTTTCCAGTTTTATGCTTTTTTGAACAGAGGTGAGTAAAGCTGCTATGAACATTCTTATACAAGTCTTTCACTGAACATATGTTTTCATTTTTCTTGAGTAAACACCTAGAAGTCCAATTGCTGAGCCATTGCTGATTAATAATAGAAGAAACTTCAAAATGGGTTCCAAAGTGGCTGTACCATTTTGAACTTCTTTGTGCAAAAGTATCTAGTCAAAGCTTCCTCCTACTTACATTTTTATATTTTTTCAAGTTTTTTAGGTGGAAACTTAGATTGCTGACTTTTAAATCTTCATTCTTTCTAATATAAATATTAAAAGATATAAATTTCTCCCTAAGCAGCAGCAAGAGTCTCCCAAATCTATCATTTATGCTTCCTCAGCTCAGTGAAACATCCTATGTTTGAGTTCCATCTCCACCTCATTATATGATGGCTAAAATTTGCTTCTAGGCAGAGAACCAGGGTGAATGTGGAGCTCACTCCACGTGACTCCTTTTTTTTAAAAGGATCACAGACCTGTCTTTTCCTTGGCTCAATACTCGAAAACATTTTCCTCATATATTTTGTACAATCTAATAGTTATTTTCATCAGGAGGACAAGTTTAGAACCAATGACTTCATGATAACTAGAAGCAGAAATCCTGACTGATCATTTTTACATTTTGGTTCAAGGGCGCAATAATTTATTTTCTAGTCATTTATACTTGCCTTTCAGTTTTGGCTCCTGGACATTTGTTTTTGGAGAGTAGTCATTGACGAGCTCAGACATGAGCTACTGGAAAGGTAGTTAGTGTTGTGGAAAAACATGGGCTGTGGGAAAATCTGACTTCAAATTCTAGTTTAGTAATTTTAGTAAGCCTACAACTTTAGGCCAATTAACTAATCAGTGTGAGTTTTCTCATCTGAAAATGGGGATAGTTGTAATATGAATACTGATGCTGAAAGATAACATTTATAGAATGATCACTCTGTGCCAGGAATTTTGCTAAGTGTTTTCAACTTGAAGTTTCTTTGTGAGGACAGACATAATGATATGTGTAGTGGTCAAGTGGGTCTGGGGCTTGGGAAGAAAAAAGTGAAGGATTCTGGAACTCAAGTAGATCTGACAGCCCTAATGACCGATCTTTGCCTAAGTGTTGCCAGTTGGTACTCAATCCTCATTATGGTGATACCATTTTGTCCTCATCATCAACAAGGGAGATGATAAGCCTCATGGAAGCATGAGTGACTGAATGACTCCTGGATGTTAGTTGCTAGTTTTCTACGTGAATATATTGGTAATGGGATTATACCCATTACAACTTCTCAGTAATATTTGTAGTGCAATTAAATGTTTGAATGATTAAAAGTTTAAATAATCTTAGTTGATGTTTTCTTGCATCATTAAGTTTTGTTTTCTTATTACTTAGCAAAATAGAGAGTAGCAGCTTTCTTGACCAAGACTGTTAAATAAACCTCAAATGTTGTATCAGTCAGTATAGCCTAGGTTCCATTTTAATAACAGTTTCTAAATCTCAGGTAGTCAATGCAACAGTTTGTTTCTCACTCTTGTTACATGTCAAGTTCAGGGCATGGAATTTAGCTCATTGTGGTTTCTCAGGGATATGAGGTTATCAAGACTACTTTTCTATGTGTGCTTTCATAAGCACTGAGACAGGGGGAAAGGAATAGAGAACCCACTTAGCTGTCTGTCAAGGGCTTCTGCACATTTCATCAGCTAAGCAAGTCATTTATTCATACATAATAAGTTATGAGTAGGAAAATTTTAGTACACACCCAGGGAGGTAGGCCTTATTGACTACACTATATTTTTATGTTTCACCAAGCCAGCTTGAGCCATTTCAGCCACACTTTCATTTGGCAGCACCTGGTATTCACAAGTGTTTTTGCCAAAGAACCATCATGACTTTAAAATGATTATTTGTCTCTTGGACATATGGTCCATGTTTTCTCCTTAAGACTCTCATAGCTGAAAAGACTGCCATTTCAGTCAGAGTCGATGTCTCACTCTATCTTTTATAACAAAGATTTTCAAAACCTTGAAGTTTCATTTCAGCCAATGAAAAAAGATATATCAAGCATAAAAAGTTAAAATTTTTGTCACAGAATCAAGACCGTGTGCTTTCTTTGGTTCCTAAATACTTTTGAAACTTTCTTAAATCGACTAATGATTGCAATATCATATACATCTTAATTCATTTGTATACTACATCAACAAATTTTTTTTCTGCCATTAACAATTGTCATCAGATTTTTTTTACGTTGCATATGTGATAGAGGGATCACAGAGAGGTCAAGTGTATTGGTATGTAAGATTGTAGGGAACATACAGACGTGTGTATGTATATACACACACATCAGTGCAATATACTGATGCATGTGTGATTCAATATACTGATGTATTTTTGTCTCCTTTTTTTTTTTCTTTTGAGTGACAGGACATATTCACAAGCTTTACAAGCACCGTGGTGGACAGTGTTGGCAGCACCAGCTTTACAGGCATAGAACCCATCCAGCCCCATTGAGCTCCATGTTCAGAAGAGTCTCATGTTTAGTTTAACGCTCTGGTGTTTCTGTCTTGAGTTTCTTAATAACTGTTTAATAAGGGACCCCGCATTTTCCTTTCACACAAGGTCCTGCATATTTTGTAGCCAGACCTGTGGATGGGTCACTGACTATTTGTCTGTTTTCCTCATTGGCAGATATAAAAACTGAGGTTTATAAAAATTGAGGTGGCCATCACCTGCAATTGGGAAGTAGAAGATGGATGGGGCCAGTCTAGCCGGTGCCTTTTTATTGTGCTATATGTGAGTTTGAGGGAGAGACATAAATAATTTAAACAGTTTTCCTTGAACCAATAAATAAATGTTCCTCTCCTCAGGAAAGTCTCTTCCTGAGGTTCCTTCTGTGGGTCTTTTTGAGGCCTTTATCCAGCAGCAGCAAACCTCTCACTGCCTCTCATCCTGGGACTGGCTGAACTCAAAGTCAGCCGGTACTAAACAGGGGAGGGGTAATAGCAGCTTATACACTAACTGATAGAATAGCCTCCAGATTCAAGGAGGGAAAGCCTGGATGATACGGATCCCCATCCAGGCCCTCTGGGCACCCAGAGCTGCTCTCACACACACATCTCAAGGCTAGGACAGAAGGCTGCCCTGTCTTTACCACCAGGCTAATGCTCAGGGTGAGAACTAGTGGGGACCCCTGCTTTCTACCTGAGTCTCACTCCAGGAGCCCTCTTTTCACTTCTGCCACCAAACACCACTTCAGGAGATTATTTATGAGAGCAGTTTTGTACCACATGGGCCAATCCTAAGAAGTGAAACTTACAGTGAGATCCCAGCAGGTGAAAGGAAGTTCTCCTCCCACCCGGACACCAGACTATCTTACTTGTAGACCTGAAGTTTGCTCTAGGATGGGCATGGAGGGCTGGGGCTGGGGTTTCCAGTGGTTGAGCCTGTGTTACACATCTGGCTCTCATTCTCCTTGCCTCTTACTCACACAGTCATATGCATTAAATGGCCCTCACAACCTCCTAATCAAATCCAATGATCCCCATCAAGCAGATGCTCAGCTTCTGATTGGATGGGACTGGAAAGGGAGGCCCTTATTCCAGAAGCATCCCAGCTCACTTTAGGATAGCTCTGACAGTAAGAAAAATCTTCCTTACTGTGATAACTTTGGAAGATGTCAGCTTGGATGAGTCCGGATCCTTTTCTCAGAATTCATTTTCAGCTATGTTTTTAATTAGCATGGGTCACAGGAAGATTCTTGGGAGACCAGGAGGGTTGACAAGGGGCTACTTGGAAGAAAAGCTACAACAAACCTAGACAGCATAATAATAAGAAGAGACATTACTTTACTAACAAAGATTTGTCTAGTCAAAGCTATGGTTTTCAAGTATTCCTGTATGGATGTGACAGCTGGACCATAAAGAAAGATGAGCACTGAAAAACTGATGCTCTTGAACGGTATTGGAGAAGACTCTTGAGAGTCACTTGGACAGCAAAATCAAACTAGTCAGTCCTAAATGAAATCAGTCCTGAATATTAATTGGAAGGACTGATGCTGAAGCTGAAGCTCCAATACTTTGGCCACCTGATGCAAAGAGCTAACTCATTGGAAATGACCCTGATGCTGGGAAAGATTGAAGGCAGGAAGAGAAGAGGATGACAGAGGATGAGATGGTTGGATGGCATCACCAACTCTATGGACATGAGTCTGAGTAAGCTCTGGGAGTTGGTAATGGACAGAGAAGCCTGGCATGCTGCAGTCCATGGTGTCACAAAGAGTCAGACATGATTGAACAACTGAGGAGGGTTGATGGGGAAGTAGCAGCAGACACTCGTTGCTGACTACTGATTTACCAGAACAGTATGAAGCCATAGCCTGATCTGTTCCTCTAAATTCTAGGTCAAATGTATGTGTTTAACTTCATGATGGAGAACCTAGCTTTTGCAGGTTCTTGTCACCAGGTCAGAGACAACAGGAGCGGACACATTTTTCAGCCCAGCCTCCCACTTGTAGGTTCCAGCCTCCTTGTGATTGTCCCTTCCTGACAGCCTTCCCCGTGGACTGCAAGCTCCAGCATCAGCCTGGAAACAACAGCCACGCAGAGACTGCTTAGCCAAACTACCTCCTATGATTGGGTTAGAGCAGTTCCCTACAACAGAGCACACACACACACACATATGTGTGTGTGTGTGTATAATTATATATATATTATATATATATAAATATATATATAATATATATATATATTTTCCTATTGGTTCCGATTCTCTGGGTGAACCCCAACATTACACTTAGGTCACACTGGAACTGAGGTCCCTTTAACTTGCACATGTGGGCCCCAACTTGACTTCTGGATGTTATCAGTTAGGTTCAGTCAATTGCTCAGTCGTGTCTGACTCTTTTTGATCCCATGGACCACAGCATGCCAGGCCTCCCTGTCCATCACCAACTCCTGGAGTTTACTCAAACTCATGCCCATTGAGTTGGTGATGCCATCCAACAACCACCTCATCCTCTGTTGTCCCCTTCTCCTCCTGCCTTCAATCTTTCCCAGCATCAGGGTCTTTTCAAATGAGTCAGCTCTTTGCATCAGGTGGTCAAAGTATTGAAGTTTCAGCTTCAACATCAGTCCTTCCAGTGAACACCCAGGACTGATCTCCTTGAGGATGGACTGGTTGGTTCCCCTTGCAGTCTAAGGGCCTCTCAAGAGTCTTCTCCAACACCACAGTTCAAAAGTATCAATTCTTTGACACTGAGGTTTCTTTATAGTCCAACTCTTACATTCATACATGCCATAAGGAACAAGCTTTCCTCCCCGTGCATCAGTCCTCTGCCTGGATTTGCTCTGCTCCAGCCTAGAGATCCTCGATAACTTCAGATGTGTTACCCTGGAGTGTATGAGCCCTTTCCAAAGCTGCCGCTCTTA
The DNA here is from genome assembly GCA_007570785.1 of Antilocapra americana. Classification (NCBI taxonomy): domain Eukaryota; kingdom Metazoa; phylum Chordata; class Mammalia; order Artiodactyla; family Antilocapridae; genus Antilocapra; species Antilocapra americana. The sequence continues at coordinate 6,394,247 of ML662447.1, read as the reverse complement.
TGTCTAGTCCTGTTGTCTCAGTAGGACACGCAGGCCTTGGCTAGATTGTCCAGATGAGACCTTTGCTTTCGTAAGTCCTTATCACAGACCCTTCACACAGGGCTCAAACAAACCATGTTTATTAATGACCCCTAGTTCTTGCCTGAGTTCACAAGCACCCTTTGTTTCTTCTGCCTGCAGGAGGGAGAGATTGGCCATTGGAGAAACTCACCCACTCTGAATTTGTTTGGTTTTCTGCGTGGAGACTAAATGCCAGGCCAGGCTGAGCCTCCTCTGTCTCCTTATCACTCATCAGACATACCAGGCTTGGTGGGCCTCTAGTAGCCTCAGCACTGGGCTGTGCATGGGTTTTGGCTGCAAGAGGGCTTCAAGGGCCTGGCAATGGCCTCACTTAAGTAAGCCTCGCTTAAGCAGTGCCTACTCACCCACTGCTCACTCCCAAGATGGACACAGAGTGAAGCCATATTAGCTGGCTGAGGTTTTCCACTTGATTCTCTGTTGCTAACTGGCTTCCTAAGTCATTGAACATTCTAGACCCTCACACCCTCCCCCTGCCGTAGTCTTGCCCCATGACTCAGGTCTCTGACAGACAGATGTAAAAAGAGAACTAGAAATGGACCCATGTTTTGATATGCTTCTTTACTACTGTTATCCAGGGCCTGCGGTTCTGTCTTTTGGCCTCACTTATCTGCCCAGGAAAATTCTTCAGCCCTCTTTCAGACTTTTTCATTATAACAATGAAGCAGTAAGACTAAGTACTTGACCTCTGGATCCCTGAAAAAAAAAAAAAAAACAGCTAATTCCCAAATCTAGGCAGAGTCCAAACCCCACTTTACCCTTGGCCCACCCAGACTCCTTAATTTCTGGCCACATATGTACACTGTCTATAATCGTTAAGCTCTCCACTGCTTACTCCTATGCTTTTAATGACTCTCATAACCATGGAACAAAAATCTCTTTCAAGAGAGATGATCCCAAGAAAATTCAAAAGATATTCCTGAGATCCCAGAGGAGAAAGACAGAGGTCAGGGCTGAGGTCTTAGAGGTTGACTTATGTATGTTTAGTATTACTATAAGCTCTGACTCTGCATCAGGCATTGCCGGGATAGCCATTCAGAATGACTGCTGCGTCTATGACAGTATATGTCTGTCCCTAGAGAATGACTATGGAGATAATTAAAGGCTTCCCTGGTGGCTCAGGCGGTAAAGAATCTGCCTGCAATGTTGGTCACCCAAGTTTAATCCCTGGGTTGGGAAGATCCCCTGGAGAAGGAACTGGCAATCCATTCCACTATTCTTGCTTGGTGAATTCCATGGACAGGGGAGCCTGATGGGCTATACTCCATGGCATCACAAAGAGTCAGACACAACTGAGTGACTACACACACACTAGAAGATTTGTTTGTAGATTCCTGTGAGTTTCTAAGACCTGGGTGAGTTTGAAAGACTACACCTCAGAATGGAACTGGCCTTCTCTGACTTCTCTCAGCTAGTCTGGGAGCCAGCAGGAATTCACCGAGACATGGGCAAGGCCATTTTAGGTGGTGTCTGGAAGTTCTTGTGGATGTGAAGTGAAAGACCAAGAAATCAATTCTTCTTACTTCTTCAGCTGAAGTTACATTATCCTGGGGTGGCAGTCCTCACTTAGGGCTGGGGAACTGAGTCCAGGAAGCTATGCCACCAGGGAAGCCCCATCAATTTATTACCCTCCACATTCATCCTGGGTTTCTCTGGTGACTTAGATGCTGAAGAATTCACCTGCAATGCAGGAGACCAAGGTTCAATCCCTGGGTTGGGAATATTCTCTGGAGAAGGGAATGGCTACCCACTCCAGTATTCTTGCCTGGAGAATTCCAGGGACAGAGGAGCCTGGTGAGCTACAGTCCATGGGGTCACAAAGAGACATGACTAACACTGTCATTTTCTTTCACGTTTACCCCAGCTTCTCCTAAACTCTGCACTCTGTTGGGAGAATCAGGAAGCATGGGCAGGACACCACTTCCACCTGGGCCATGTCAGGCCCTCCAGGGGATCTGGTGGGGCCAGCAGGACAGGAGCTCTGATACCTCTTCCTTTCCCATCACTCTCCTGTGCCTTTCTCCAGCCTCCCAAGCTTGACCCCTTCTGGAAAGCAAGAGAAGTTTGGCTTCAGCTTGCAATGCTCCTACTCCCCTCACTACACTTGGTTTGCAGCCTAATATGTCCTGAAAAACATGGTTTTCGCAGTCAATTTTTCTTCTTCCCACACCAACCAGTGGCCCTCTTTCCATGAGGGCACAGTGTTTGGGTCAAATCAAGATTTGATTTGACCTAGATTTGAATCTAGGTTCTCTCACTTGATAACTGGGTTCCTTTGCCAAGTGAATGATACCTTCATGCTCCAAGTAAATGGAGACAGTCATGGCCATGAGGATGATTTGTGAAGGCACCTGGTAGAGTGTAGCACCCTATAGGCACATTTTGTACATATAGGACTCCTCCCTTCCTGTTGTCACCATTCTAGTTCAACCACTATCACTCAGTAATTACCTCCTCATGCCCCTGACCAAGGACACTCCTCTCTTTCAAGCGGGAGCCTGGGACTCAGTGGCCTCAAGCTTCAAGACCATAGATTCCTGAGTGTGTAGCCCAACTGAAATTCCCTCCCCAGGGGGCCGTCAAAACAATCCATGCCTCCTAAAGCAATTCTCCCAGGAGGTGCTGTAGTTCCAGAAACAACTTACCACATTTCACAGGAAAGTTTATCCTGTGAAAATGCAACAGCCTCTTCTACCCCATGCTGCTGAAGCTTATGACAGTAACTCAGTGATTTAAAAAAAAAAAAAATTGTGTTGACATATTTCTATTCCTGGCCCAAAAAAGAAAGGAGAGAAAATACAAGTGTAATTTTTTTTACCCAAGTTCAGGAGAAAGCCTGCAACTGTGTTCCTCCCACAGTCAGCAGGATTGCTAGGCTGTAATGTTTTGGTCCCAGGGAAAGCAGGGCCTCCGCAGGGCTGGCAGAGGACTTTCCAGTACCCTTGACTTTGGTGAAAACAGTGCAGCAAGGACCAAGCATAGGCATGGATGAATGCAGACACAGGATGCAGGGAGTGTCTCCAGCTGGAAGGGCCCGACACTAGGAAATGAGGCCTGGGATCTGCTGAGCCTTGCAGTGGCCTGGAGCAAGTGACAGGTCCTCTCTGATCCTCTACTTTCCCTACTGTGAAAAGCATCACAATTCCAGTGCAAATTGATAGGCAGTTGTCTGGTCTCCCTCTCCTTTGTCCCACAGTGAGGATGGGGCCCAGATACTGTCTCTGCCTTGGAGGAGTCTTTTTCCTGCCTCCTGCACTCGCGAGACCTGTGGGTATCCTGGGCACTTGCCAGCCTTACTCTGGCAACGAGAGCAGAGTACCAGCAGGGGTCAGCCCATAAACCTTGCAGAATCTTCAGAGGGCAGTGAGCTAGCAGAGAGAGGCCTCCCTCAAGAATAGCACAAAGGGCCACTGTTTATCAAGCTCATGCTATGTGCCAGGCACACACTTCATCCTCACGACAGCCCTGTGAGGATGGTATGGAAAATGAGATCCAGAGAGGTTTAGTCACATGCCCCAGGCATCCAGCCAGTGGACCCAAAGGGCTGTAACCACCTCCTGAGCTTCCTACTTGGGAGGGAGCAGAAGACCCACTCCAAGAGAGATCCTGCAGATGGTGTGTGGATGTGTTCCTTGCTGCAGACAAACGTTCCCTGTCTCTACTCTGCTTTGTTACACCTTCCCTGGGATCAGAGGCTATGGCTGAGAAGTACTGTGGAGTCCCGATGAGTCCATTGTCCAGGACTCTGCAATCACTGGGGCCCTGCCTTCTCTAAGCCTTGGGCAGGAATCTGTATGGATATCTATAAAGGACCAAGCATGATACCAACTCCTTACTCCATGACCTGCCCATTATGCAGATTGGCAAACTGAGCCCCAGAGAAGATCAATAACAGCTTAAGCTCACCCAATATGTGACTGCACTTCTCTGTAAAGCTGATGGTCAGGTCATCCCAACCTTCTAAGGGGACAATGCTGACTTCACCCAGCCACTGAGCAACCAGGGGATCCCAGTCAGCAGAACCGCAGCAGCTCTCACCTCATACAACAGTAGAGAAGATTTGCTAGGATAAGTAGAGAATGTAAGCGATGCTTAAGAATCTTGATCATCTCCAATAGACAAGACACTGCTTTCTTTTTCTTTTACATCTTAGATCCTAATCATTGCTGTGTATGCAAATACATCTGGTCTGTTTTGCATTGTAGAAAACCAAACCAAACCATGGACACCTAAAAGGCACCTGATAAATTAGGTAGGGACTAATACATGTATTTGGTTGTTTCACATACCAGGCTCTGTTTTTGGTGCTCTATATACTGGATGGCATCACTGACTCGATGGACATGGGTTTGGGTGGACTCCAGGAGTTGGTGATGGACAGGGAGGCTAGCATGTTGCGATTCATGGGGTCCCAAAAAGTCAGACATAACTAAGCAACTGAACTGAACTGAACTGAACTGATACTGACTCATTTGTCCTCTCAGCATTTCATTTCTGTGAGAGAGGTACCATTGCCATCTCCATGTCACAGATGAGGCTCCTGACACTCAGAGCAGTGATCTGGTCCACAGTTCTGGGACACTGGGACTTGAACCCAGGGTTCCAGCTTCGATTGGTGGATCCCGTGGCTTTCTCATCCTCTCTCGGAGCCTGGAAGCAGAGCAGAGGGAGGCCCAAGCTGGTAGATGTGAAGAAAGATCTTCCAGGGCAGAATGCCATGAACTGTGGGAGGGTCTGGAGGTGAGAGGATGTAGTGAATTTTAAGCCTGACATATTTCACTTTTAACATCCTCCCCTGACAATCTCCAGATGCAGGAAGTGGTGAAAGTGCACATTCTTCAAAAGCCATCCCAGGCGAATAATCTAACACTGAAACAGAAGGGGAAGCGGGTTAAGAAAGTGGGCTTGGGGAGGCCGGGGGACGTTTACCTGCAGTGCAAGGCCAGGTCGTGCACACGATGTCCTTCGCACAAAATCCAGGGAATCCCTCCTGAGGATGCTGTGGCCATATCAACTGTTCAGACAATGTCACTCTCGTGGTTCTAAGACATGAAAGACGGGGCAGGGCAAGGGGCCACTCCCTTCTTCCCTTCCCCACAGGACTAGAGTGCACATGCCACAGACCTCTGACGATGCTTTTCAAGAGGGTGTGTTTTCTAAACAAAGTCCAAGAAATAATAACTCCAATTTCAAATTCTCAACCAAAAAGCATCCCAATCTGGCCTGGTTCTCTCGGTCCGGGACCCCTGCCATTCAGCCTCTTTCATTGAGGCTGGACCATATCAGGGGTCAATGTGCCACCCTAGCCTCCAGAGTCAGGTTGGTCAGTGCCCAGGCTGTGGCTCATCAGGCACTGAGGTCTGTACTGAGTCTTCAGGATTGGGAGCAAGAAAGACCTGTTCTTGCCAGGGTCCTGCACACTTCCTTGGGGCAGTGTGCTGTGGGGACTGGAGCCCCAGAGCCACTGCTGTCTGTCTGGCTGGACTTGGCTGAGGTCACAACTTCACTGGGCCTCAGTTTCCTCATTTGTCAAGCAAGGATCATGATTTCTCCCTGGAGGTTTCCTGAAACGCCGCTCTGGGGGCAGAAGAGGAACTGGGAATCCAGATGGTTGTTGTCTTGGAGAGGAAGGAGGAAGAGAAGAAGAAGGGAAGCAAACAGATGGGAGAAAGTTCCTCCATCAGAGTTAACAGTCTTTACTACTGAAGGGAAACCAGTCAGTTGGGGAAGTGTTTTTTTTCAAGGTCAATAGAGGGCGCCACCATCCACAAACAGGTGTGCCAGAGACCACCATTCCCAAACAAGCGTGCACTTTGCTCTCCTGCATCCCATGCTCAGTCCATTTTTGAATCATGTGTCACTCAAACCCTCCAAACCCATTCACCTCCCTCTGTGTCCACCCCCTTGGGCCCACACCCCCTTCCCATGCAGCAGCCACATCCCTGTTCCATCACTTCTGAGTTTATTGCTGCTTGTCGGATGGAGGCCAATCTTTCCTTCTGGCCAGAGTCCATTGGTGAACAACCCTTCCTTCCTTTCTAGCCTCCTCCCTAACCCTGTGCCCCTCAGACACCCTGGTCTTTTCCTTCCTGAATCATCTACCACACTCTCATCTGCCCCAGAACCTTTACACATGCCGTCTCATGCCTCAGTTTGTCTTTCCTCTCCTTTCACATGGTTTTCTCTTTCATCCTTCAGATACTTGGTCTTTGTGACTAGAAAACAACCCTAAAGTGTGTTAGTGTGCACAAGCCCCAACTATACTTTTAAAAAAAATTTCAGCAGGAGAGTCCCTTTTGATATAATAGTTGCCTCCCTCCCATACTAGAGGGTGATGTTCGTGAGGGCAGGAGCCCTGGTATCCCAGGGCCTCGTGCCAGAGGCAGGAACATGTGCTAAATGCTGGAACACCAGACCCATGAGGATTTAGTTAAAGCACTCAGATTCTAGAATTTTCTGTCATCTTAGAAGAGTGGTTTTTATGTATTATAGCTATCGTGTTTCATTGAACTGTGCAGGGAGTCAATTCTTCTTTGTTTTGGGTGCACCTCTAGGTGTCCAGAGAAGATGTGAGGATTCCTGGTTCGTATCGGGATAGAAACAGAAGCAGGAGGCCCTCCCAGCATCACACCACCTGTCAGAGCAACGTATCCACCTCTGTGACAGTGCATGACAGCCCCTGAGCTCCGCCTCATCTCCTCCATAAAGCAGAGCCTGAACTACAACCTGGAGCTCAGATTCCAAAACCAAAGTGCCACAGTGGGCCAGCCTGCCTTTAAGGCCTTTGACTTCCTTTGGCTTAGTGAGAAGGGAAGTAAACCAATAGTGACCCCCACTAGCTCTCTCTGGAGAGCAGGGACAGCTCAAGTGAGTCCCAATTAAAAACAATGTTTGAACTTTCTCTTAAAGCAGAAGGACAGTGTCTGGTAATGTTTCAGGGCTGCATTTGGGAAGGGTGCAGGCAAAGGCCCAGAGGGTGGACAGAAGTGGCATATTCAGGACATCATAATTGGTGGCCTCGAGAAGAGGCCAAGACTCCGTGGTAGCAGCAGAGGATGAGCCTCTGAAGGATTTAAAACAGACTCTGCTGCAAGAAAGATGACCTTGGCAGCAATAGGGAACTCTTCCTGCAGAGGGAGGAGAGGCCTGGAGTGGGGATAGAACAGGCTGTGGCTCCACTCCAGCAGGGAGAGGGGAGGCCTGGATCAAGGCCAAAAACAGGAGGGCAGCGGGGACAGAGAGGCAAGACAGAACCTAGCACACAGCTGCTACCTGCCACAGAAGCGAGCAAGCCCACGGCCTGCTCAGGACCGAGCAAACCTCACAGCGGGGCCTATAACTATCTGTCCAGACAGCACAGACACTTCTGCTCTGGTTCTGTCCATTAAGCTCCACCCTCTAGGGGTGGCAGCCGGTAGGGACCACACAGAAAAATGAGCTTAACAAACTGGTAAGTGGAAGGAAAGAACAGAAGAGAGAAAAAGATGGGAAGATGGGGGTGGGGGTGGGCAGAGGGACTGATTAATAATGAGATTGAGAATCAGAGGATGGAATCTCCAAGCAGGTGACTTTAAGTTGAATTCTGAGAAACTAGTAGGAACTGGTCAGGTAAAGAGTCTGGAAAAGCCTTCAAGGCAGAAAGAACAGCACAGACCAAACCTCGGAGGAGGTAAATCTCACCAGCCTGGAGGAGCAGCACCTCAGTGTGGCTGCAGCGCAGTCCCTGAGGGGCATCAGGAGTGGAAGCTAAAGAGGCAGTGAGGCCTGGACGGCCCTAGTGAGACCCTCACTAGGTCTAGTGAGGCTCTGAGGAGGTCTAGGGAGACCTTGTTGAGTTGGGTCCCCAAGAGTGGGAGTCAGGTCTGTGGCCTTCATGTCTCAGGGTCCAGACCAGGCCTCCCACACAGCACAGCAGATGCTTGGTAATTATCAGCCTCACGCAGGAAGGGATGATCTTCTGCCCTCAGCACCATGGGTCCTGACAGCTCCTCCCTGAGGGCTGGGGTAGTATTCTTTGGAAGGTCCAGGCCTTGTCTGCACCCCAGTTGGCCATACCCTACACACTCTGGCCTGCCTGAAGCAGGAGGACCCCCAGCGGGCAGCACAAGCTCTTTTTCTCTGCTAATTACTACCTGACATTTTAATGTTCACATTTAATTACATTCTCCACCCTTTGGTACAAAAACACCAAAAACGCATGAAGCCTTAGAGGCCTATAAACCAAATAACAGAACTTTTGTAAAACCCTTTGAAGTCCCTGCTGGAGCCCAAAACTGCTTTCCCTTTGAATGTGCCGATTGTGTGTTGGGGCTTTTGAAATGAAGAAAATGCTCTGGGATCTGGGGACACATTCACAGCAAAATGTGCTCCCAGGGACGTGTGCACGTGCAGGCATACACACACACACACACACACAGACAGTCTGGAGCCACCCATAAACTTGTCACTGCCTCTCAGGGACTTCCTGAGCCTCCACGAATTTCTTGATTCTTTCCTGGGAAGCTGCACCCGTTACCCAGAAGAGTATCACTTAAGAACTGAAGGTTCAGAGCTCACAGTCTAGCCTAGCATCCCTCACGTGTAACCTGGGCAAATGACCATGTTTCTCCTTCCTCATGGAATAGGCAATGGTGATGTCCAAGAACTAGTGCTTCACACTGTGCTTGGTGTGTGTGATCTCATCCCATCCACACTGGGTTTAGGAGGTAGCTTGTTATATGAATACCAAATCATGAGGTCACTTTATAATTATAACATCTTTAAAGATTTTCTATGAGAATGAACTCACCTTCCAGTGGACACACCTCCTTTGGCCACAGTGTTCAAAAGAAGCAGGCTGGGTGATGGGGCCTCCTGTGAGTTCCTTCATGTAAATGCTTATGAGCTCCCCAATGACAGTTGTGCCATCAGGATGTTTTAATACAAGGTCTTTTTGAGGTTGGTCAGCAGCTCTCATAGGCAGACTTTATCACTCCCACTTCATCTTCTTTCCTAGTGACTCTGGAAGCAGAATCAAGTGGTGACAGGGTGCAATTTCCACGGTGCATGAGCAGCTTCTGCCCCATTTAGAATTCTGTAGTGAGACTTGGTTGGCTTCCCGTAAGGAGGTAGGGGCTTCCCAGGTGACTCAGTGATAAAGAATCTGCCTGCTAATGCAGGAGTCACAGGAGATGTGGTTTGATCCCTAGGTTGGAAGATCCCCTGGAGGAGGAAATAGCAGCCTACTCCAATATTCTTGCCTGGATAATCCCATGGACAGAAGAATGCCGGTGGGCTGCAGTCCATGGGGTCTCAAAGAGCTAGACATGACTGAACATGCAGGGACTCATAAAGACGTGGAGGTCAATCCCCCTCCACTTTGAATCCACACTGGACATAGTGACTTGCTTGTAACCAATACAACGGGACAGAAGTGAGGCTCCTTGGCTCAGTGACGAGTTAGCAGAGGTCCTGTCTTGCAGTTCCAGTCTTGTTCTCCAACACTGCCTCTTGGAACATTTTTTCCTGGAATCCAGATGCCATGCTGGGAGAAGTCCAAACCCAAACAAAAGGCAGCTGACAGCTGCAGCAACCAAAATTTACTTATTTGGCAGCCCAGCCTTCTAGTCATCTCAACTCAGGCACCACACACAAGTGAAGAATTCTCCTGGCGGTTCTAGCCTGAGCTGAGTCCTGGATAGCAGGGAGTATAAACCACTCATAAACCCCTTTCTGCCTTGTTCAAATTCCTCACCCACAAGTTTGTGACCATAATCGCACAGCTCTTGCTTTACACCACCGAGCTTGGATGGTTTATCAAATAGCAAATGAAAGTGGCAATAGCCACAAAGATGTTCAGATAATGCAATGCTGAAGGTCAAATTGGGAGATGGGTGGTGTGACCATATAATTTATTGTTCAGCTTGGAATAATTTTGAAAGGAAAAGGGAACACTATTAATATGTATGTCAGAATAATGAGCATAAACTGGAATTCTTCTGGAATCTCAGTCACAGTGATGAGACTACTTCATCACTGATGCTCCTTTCCTTCTCTTCCTATTCTGTAAGGGAAAAAAATCTAAGCTTGGCTTTAGAATATCTGAATTTATGTTCTTACTGTCACTTTATCAGTTGAATGACATTAGATACATCATCTAGATAATCTTAGATAACCTTCTAAAACCTCCAGTTTCTAGTCTGCAAAATGAAAATAATAATTCCTTTCTTTTTTCAGCCAGCCTGCAAGCCACAGCAATTAAATTTTTCATCCTATGGCATTGTAATAACTGTCGAAGTCCTCAGTGACTGGCTCACAGACCATCCAAAAAGTTCTGTTCAGTTCTCACCTTACATGACCCCTCGGCAGCATCCAACTGTGATGGTTAATCTTGTGTGTCAATTTGACTTGGCCATGGGGTACCCAGATATTTGGCTAAATATTATTCTAGGTGTATCTGAGAGGGTATTTCTGAATGAGATTAACATGTGAATTAGTAGACTGAGTAAAGTAAATATTTCTCTAGGCAACTTTACAATAAAAGAATGGAGAAAAGATATAGCATGCAAGCCTTTATCAAAATAAAGTAGGAGTGGCTATATTAAGATCACTAAGACTTCATAGTTAAGACAATTTCCAGAGGTATAGAGGGATACTATCTAATGATAAAAAGGATCAGTCCTCTAAGGAAGTAGCACAAGGAAACAGTGAGTTACACAGAAGGTCACATTATGTGTCTTGAAGGATGCCTCATCTAAGAAGACAAACATGAGTGCATCTAAACAGAAGGAATGAAATAAACAAAGACACTGCATATAATTAGAGGATTGGAAGAGAATATAGAGGAGAATGGAGATGAGGTAAGAGGAAGAGCCAGAGGTGGACCATCTCTGATATCACCCTAAATGTCACTCTAAACATATCAGCATGCATCTGTAGGTGCCAGAAAGCATGGAGGGCCATAGGCTTAACAGTGATATTGGACCGGGTTACTTCCCACTCGACTTTTTCAATCTACTCTTATTCTTTAAAATGTTAGTTAATGAACTAATCAAGATTGACAGCGAAAGAGTTTGTGCTAGGTTTTTCTGTCCTAATCTCCTATAATTCTGAGGAAGAGCATTGGGCAGCTCAGTTTGTCTGGCACATAATAGATGCTGATGAATATTTGCTAAGATGAACAAAGTGTACTTTAATACAAATTGAACTAAACTCAAGCCCTTTGGGACAACTTTGGAACACAAATGCTTAAGGATAAGTGTTTACCCTTAATGAACCTTAGGTGACCTGCAAATTACTCATATTTAGTTCAGTAATTTGCGGTTATTTAGCTAAGTCTTGATTACGTGTAAAAAGCCAGAGCTGGTCAATGGATAACACTGCAGTGCTGTTTCACCTCCTCCCCCTGCCTGGACATCCTTTTCATGAAAGGACACTTTGCTGTTTGTACAGCAGCCGGAGGCTCACATGTAAATTCTTTATATGTCCTGCAAGCAATCCAAGCATCTGACTTCCATTCTCCACTCACAGCTGGGGCAAACGCGAGAAGTCAGCAGAAAGTTGGAGGTTTGTTAACAGGGGGTTTATTTTGGCACTCAGTTGCAATTAAATCCAGTGGGTTAAAAGCTTCTGAATGCATTACCCTCTTTGAAACAGGGTACTTTTAAAGAGTGTTTCCACAATGAACAATATTCATCACCAATGTTATATATGGCTGTCTTTCACCCTCAAATAATGCTTTCTTTCCTTGGAAGGAAAAGCAACTTTCTCATCATCATAATTGAATCCAAATATCTGTCACCCACAATGGCATGGTTTTAGAGGTCGGCTAATGGATATCTGGCTCACAGAGCACCCAGAACCACAGTCATTTGCAACACATTTACACCCACACCCACATGCACATGCACACACCCTGAATGCATTACTCCAGAAAATTATACTTTTTCATTATCATTTCTTTTAATTAAAGTAAGACACAGATGAATGTAGTTGGAATAGTCAAAGGAGCAAAGGCCTTGGGGATAGGAGACCTTGATTCTGCCTTCACATCAGCATAACCTCTCTAGCTCTCAATTTCCACTGAAAAACGTGACAGATGAAGCCACCTCCACTTAACTCTTATAACCCACCAATGACCTTATGGGGTCATGCATTTGCACATTGGTATGAAGGTCCCTCCACTAGCTGTGCTCTACTAGAGCCTCGTCATTCTTCAAGACTCAGAGATTATCATGCTGCTTCCCCAAGCGAGCTCTCTGTGGTTCCCTCACATGGAGTGACCAGCTCATTTTTCACATCCCAGAAACCTTGCAACTGGTTGCACTTTCGTATTCATTGCATTCTATGGCAACCACTTAGTCATGTGCCAGTTTTCCAATCTAAACAATTAATCCACAGAGAACAGACCAGGTCTTATTTTTCTCCATTTACCTGATGGCAAACAAAGGATTAGCACAATGCAGATGCTAAGAAAAGGTTGAAGGAATGAATAAGCAACTGGATGAGTAATCACCTGAGTGACACAACACATTAGAGGCAGCATCACATGAGAAAATCTGTCTGCTAGCCACTAACCTCTACCTCTGCCTGATGATGAGAAAGTGGTCTTGCGGTAACCCAGTGCTTGTCACAACTCATCTATTGTCACTCCAAACATTCCCCTTTCTCCTTTCCCTCTACTCCTTACTTCTGGAGCTTGCATTAAATAAATGATGGAAGATTTTCAATGCCCTTCTATATATCTTAACCTCTTATCCAAATATCCACACTTTCTACTACACTGTTTCCTTTTTTTTTTTTTTTATGGAGCTCAGACACAGAGCTCTGATGTCTCTTCTTTTTCCTAATCCATGACATTGGTTGTAATGGATTAGTGTGTGTGTGTGTGTGTGTGTGTGTGTGTGTGTGTGTGTGTGCACGCGCGCGTGCACGCGCATGCATGTGTGAGCTCATGCACTCAGATGCTCAGTTGTGTCCAACTCTTTGAGACCCCATGGACTGTAGCCTACCAGGCTCCTCTGTCCAGAGAATTTTCCAGGCAAGAATACTGAAGCAGGTTGCCATTTCCTACCACAAGGGATCTTCCTGACCGAGGGATCGAACCCAAGTCTCTTGCATCTCCTGCACTGGCAGACAAATTCTGTATCACTGAACAACCAGGGAAGCCCATGAAGGATTAGGATCACCTTCTTATGACCTGCTGAAAGGTCCTGTCTCTAAACACAATCAGATCGGGGGTTTGGGCTTCAACACATGGATTTAGGGGGACACAATTCAGTCCATAGCCCTTTTAGTATGACCTGTGTCAGAACCAAACAGAAACAAATAAAGCAGAAAATGGAAATGTATGCACTTGGTATTTCTCTTCTTTTAGTCAATGGTTTTAACGACAAGAATAAAACGATGTCTTTTGTGATGGAGAGCTCACAAGCACTGTCTCTTGTACATATGCCCTAGCATTCTCTTGAATCTCTGTTATATGTTATGAGTGTGTGGGAGAGCTTGTCCAGTGAGGATGAACTTTAGATTATCTTAGTGAGATCCACTACCGGCTATCAGTAGAGATACCACATTACCTTGGAGCTGACTTTCTTTGTTCTTGGTTACTGGATGGTAGCAAATAAGTGCTCTCTGCTTATGTTTATTGTTTTGCATTGAGAAGGTCATTCTTCTCAATATTATTCTTGGTTCTGGAAGAAGACAAGCTCCTAGCCTCCCCTTTTGAGTTTTAATGTTAAAGAGTAGATTGACAGGGCCCCTACTGGTAGAGCTGATGGGAAAGGACAGAAGAGTTCCTAACAGGAGATGCACTGTGAGGGCAGAGAGGGTGGAACTGGTCACCCTGGCCCCACATAGGGCCTAGGAAAGGATATGGCCGAGGCTGGACATCCTCCTGTCAGGTCCACTTGAGCATGTCTTGGGAACATGTATGGGGTGCACTTGATTGTGGGTGTTGTATGCACCTGTGTGTAAGTAAGTCAAAACAGCCATATATCTGAGTAACTGAACACGAGAGGTTCAGATCCACCGAATATGGATCCACTACTGTGGAGCATATGATAAAAGCCCCTTTCTGCCTCCTGCCCTAAGCTAGTGCTCCATGTACCCAGATCACCAGACTCATGAGTTTCTGCATCCAGCAAGGGTTTCTGAAATGGAGAAAAGCAGCAAGAGCAATGTCCAGAAGAGAGTATTACAAGGACAGATTGGGGGAAAGTGACCGAGCTGACCTGGGGCTGGGCCAGCCTCCCTGAGTTCTAAGGATGGATGATGACCTGATCCCAGAGGAAGGAAGCTTCTTGGGAAGGGAGAGAGGAGGGAAAACACAAGCAATTTTAAAGTGCAAATATTAGAAGCAGTAAGATTTTATGTTATACACCAAGCTTATGAATTGACTCCATTATTTTGAAGTCAAGGAAACCATTGCAAAAATATATATTTGTGGATCAAATACATGCTTATTAACACCTACTTTATGTCAAAACCAGAATTAGACTTTGGGGACACAGAGAGACTCAACACTGATCCACCTGCAAGGAGCCCCTAGTCAGAGAGGAAGTGCTTCAATCACCTGTGCTGATGCCATGTGATCCGTGTAGAGTGATCACGCCTGGATTGATTGGAAGACTTGCCAGGGGAGGTGTCCGTGGGTAGTGTATTATAAAGTGAATGAGAGCTTGTTCCGAGTAGAATGAGGTGTCAGGCGGTGACCAGCTGTCTTTATTTCACGTTTTGTGAAAGTAAAGAGTCTTCTATCCAAGGGGTGGGGCCGAGCCCATCTGCGACCACAGATGGTTCCAGGGAGGAGTTGGCCGTCACCCACACTGCAGTCAGGGATGTCCGGGGGTGTGTACAACAAGCTCTAGCATTAGAACTCTCCGTCCTGCTCCTGGTATGTTCCCCCGACATGGGAACACGGAAACATTCCCTTTGCATCTGGCCAAACTGGAGCTGGTGCTGGAGATGCAAAGACCTCCCCAGCCTGGCGGGCCCCTCTGCCCAAGTGGAATGCTCCCCAGGAGGAGACCTATCAAGCAACTCCTGCCTTCATCTGCTTTCCATCATCCTCCCTCCGAAGCACATTCTCGCATGTTAACAAAACAGTTTTGTATTCACCAGCTCCTTAATGCTGGGTCAGGAAGCTCACCTTCATGTGAGAAACCTGAAGGGTGAAGCTCCTTGACCAAGCACTTAATTAAATCATAATTTGTTTAGGTCTGGGGGTGTGGTCCTGGTGCTGGCAAGCCACTCACCATACCTCTAATTCCCAGGGTGATCTGGATATCAGCTGAGCAGTCTCCAAGCCCCAGCTGGCTGTAGGATGCTCTCTGGCAGAGATCTGAGTTCTAACGAGGCTCTGTTTGTCTATAGATCACATTTTGGTACCTGCTAACAGAATCAGGAGCATCCGGGATCCTTCACCCCACAGTTTCTTAAGTTGCTGTCAGTAGGACTTTGGCCCAACTTATTCCTCATCTCTCCAAGTAAGTTATGGAAAGAGCAGCTTTCTGGGCCTTGACACATGTCAGCAATCAAGTGACAGCCCCCAGGAGGCCCCACGCTCCCAGCTCAGGGTATTGCTGGTGAGGTGGTGTTGCTTGAAGCCAGGATCTCAAAAGCATTAGAATGTTTTGGAAAGGGAGGAATTTTGCCATCACTTCTCTACTGTGGAATTCGCACACCCTAAGGGGCTTTCCAAAAAGCAGGGGCATAGATACAGAAATGCATAGGACAGCAGGTGAACTTCCTCTCCCTTGGTGGTGACAACAGCAGGGATACTCGGGCACCTGGGGAAACAGGTGGAAATATGACTGGCAGTGTTCTGGGCCTTCCATGCTGTTTGTATTTTGTGGGAATTTCTTGTGCTGATTTCTGTCATCCAGAATCTCATTGTGGACAGAAGGGGATTTCAATGATTGCATATGCTTCCCTGGCACGGAGACCCGGCAGAAAATAGGTCCGGCCAGGTGGAATACAGGGTGTGTTCTTTAATGTGGGCTGTGGCCACTGGGGACATTTGAAATCATGTACCAGAAGCATAACTTTATTTATTTTTTATTTTATTTTATTTTTTTTTAATTTTTTAAATTTTTTTATTTATTATTTTTTTTTAATTGTTTTTGCCATACATTGTCATGATATCACCATGGGTTTACATATGCTTCCCCTCCGGAACCCCCCTCCCTCTTCCCTCCCCGCCCCGGGAAATCTCGCTGCACCAGCCCCGAGCATCAGTCCTGGGCTGGCGATTGACTAGACATATGAAAATTAACATGCTTCAATGCCCTTCTCCCATATCATCCCACCCTTACACTCATCCACAAAGTCCACGAGTCTATTCTATACATCTGTGTTCCTTTTGCTGTCTCGTATGTTGGGTTCTCGTTACCGTCTTTCTAAATTCCATATATATGCGTTAATATACTATATTGTTGTTTTTGCTTCTGGCTTACTTCACTCTGGATAATGGGCTCCAGTTTCGTCCATCTGAGTAGAATTGCTTCAAATGAATTTTTTTTTAATGCTGAGTAATATTCCATTGTGTATATGTACCACAGCTTTCTTATCCATTCGTCAGTTGATGGGCATAACTTTAAAAGGCTACACTGACTTGGGGCATCTAAAGGGCAGCTGCAGTTTGATCCCTGTTGACCACTAAGCCCCCAGGCTTGTGGTCCTGGAGTGTGCTCAGTGGGGTCTTAAGCATGGGGGATGGGGTAGGCCGGGGGTAGGTGGAAGCGTGGCTCTTTGTTCTAGGACTTTACTAACATCCATTTCTGCAGTTATCAAAAGGCTGGCTGAGAACCATGGACACACTTCCTCTATGATTGGAGGGCTAGGAGGGCAGGGAGAGAGAGCATTTTGTTGTTGTTGTTGTTATTTTATTTATTTTCTTTACATTATCGTGTTGGTTTTGCCATACACTGACATGAATCCGCCATGGGTATACATGTGTTCCCCTTCCAGAACCCCCCTCCCACCTCCCTCCCGATTCCATCTCTCTGGGCCATCCTGGTGCACCAGCCCTGAGCACCCTGTATCAAGCATCAAACCTGGGCTGGCGATTGATTTCACATATGATAATTTACATGTTTCAATGCCGTTCTCTCATATCATCCCACCCTTGCCCTCTCCCATAGAGTCCAAAAGACTGTTATATACATCTCCGTCTCTTTTGCTGTCTCGCATACACAGTTATCGTTACCATCTTTCTAAATTCCATATATATGCATTAGTATACTGTATTGTTGTTTTTCCTTCTGGCTTACTTCACTCTGGATAATAGGCTCCAGTTTCATCCACCTCAGTAGAACTGATTCAAATGTATTCTTTTTAATGGCTGAGTAATATTCCATTGTGTATATGTACATTTTTAATGGTACACAATCCACATAAAATTGGTATCTATGTCCTTTCATGTTGGCATTCCTGGATGCCAACCTTCTTTTTAAGCTCTGATTCATAATGAGGAGAGCAGGAGAAGCAGCTTAGAGAAAGATCCCCCTGTGTGAGTGAGTTTGCAACCTAGTCCATGCCTAGAGAGGGTAGGAACCTGAGAAAAGGGAGAAGCCCACTAGTAAATATAGAAGCATGAAAAGCTAGAGGGAGCTGAGACTCCAGATCAAGTTAAAATTAATAAATACTGAGAGGCAAAAAGAGATGCCAGTGGCAAGTGAAGAGCAGAGGAGTCCAGAAATCCAGCAGAGATGCAGTTGAGTGAGCTGTTGGATTGCAGCTATTTTTATTAAGCTCATTTCTTATGGTAAATTACAAAATGGCCCTATAACTTACAGCTCCTCCCATCCATTGTTGGAGTCTTTCTTTACCACCTTGAGCTAGCCTTGTGACTTGTTTTGGCCAGCAGGATAGTAGCTCATGTGAGACAAGCAGAGACTTGCTTGCCATGTAGGGTTCCCCTTCTGCTGCTTTTGGACCTCCACTGTCATGTAGTTACATCTTGAAACCTTCTGAATAATGAGAGACATGGAGCCCAGTTTTCCCTTTCCCCCTTCTGTACCTTTCCCCTTTCCCTCCATTTCCTCCTCCTCCTCTCTTCTTCCTTGACTTTTTACTGTTAAGTTTTCAGAGTTCTTTATATATTCTAGATACTAGTTCACTCTCGGATATGTGATTTGCAAATATTTTGTCCCAGCCTGTAACTTATTTTTTCATTTTCTTAAGAGGGTATTCTTGTGGAGTAAAATTTTTGTATTTATAAAGTCTAATTTATCAATTTTTCCATTTATAGATTGTGCTTTTGCTAAGTCTAAGAACTCTGTCTAACTCTAACTCCTGGAGGTTTTCTTGTTTTTTTTTTTTTTTTTTCTTTGTTGGTTTTTTGTTCTCTTTTCTACACTTTATCATTTATTTTGAATTTGAGTTCATTTTTATAAAGTTGTAATTCTTAGGTTTAAGCTCTTTTCTTTTCTTTTTCTTTTTTGTGGGGGTGGCTGTGAATGTCCAATTGCTCCAGCACTTTTGTTTAAAATATTATCTTCCACTGTTTTGTGCACTGTTGTCAAAACTCAGATATGCATATTTGAGCAGATTTGTTTCTTAGTTTTCTACTCCATTCCACTGATATCTCTGTATGCCTCTCCCTCCACTGATATCACACAATCTTGATAGCCATAAGTATGTAGTAAGTTTTAAAATCAAGTAAACTAATTCTTCCCATTGTATTATTCCTTTAAAAACTTTTTTTTTGTTTTGTTTTAACAACTCAAGATCCTTTGCCTCTTCATATATATTATGGAATAATTTTGTCTATATCCACAAAAAAATCTTGCTGAGACTTTGATAAAGTATCATTAAACCTGTATGTCAACTTGGGGAGAACTGATATTTTTACTACATAGTGCTTAGCATGAAAGTCCTATATATATTTTGGTAGAGTCATACCTAAGTATTTCATTTTTCTGAGCAATTATAGATAGTATCATATTTGGTATACTTATTTTAAAATGGAAGTTTATGTTGTTATTCCATAAATGAAAAACAGGTACCACTTGCCACAAATTGAGAATAATCACAAAAATACAATCATACTTCGTTTTAATTGTGTTTCACTTTATGGCTCTTCACAGCTATTGTGCTTTTTATTTATTTACTTATTTTCCAATTTGTTTCCTTTTTTTATTTTTTATTTTTTTTTAAATTTTCTTTACTTTATTGTGTTGGTTTTGCCATACAATGGCATGAAACCGCCATGGGTATACATATGTTCCCCCTCCAGAACCCCCCTCCCTCCTCCCTCCCGATTCCCTCCCCTGGGTCATCTCGGTGCACCAGCCCCGAGCATCAACCCTGGGCTGGCGATTGATTTCACATATGATAATTAACATGTTTCAATGCCATTCTCCCATATCATCCCACCCCTGCCCTCTTCCACAGAGTCCACGAGACTGTTCTATACATCTGCGTTTCTTTTGCTGTCTCACATGCAGGGTTCTCGTTACCATCTTTCTAAATTCCATATATATGCGTTAGTATACTGTATTGTTGTTTTTCCTTCTGGCTTACTTCACTCTGGATAACAGGCTCCAGTTAGAAATCAAAGGTTTGCAGCAACTCTGCGTCAAGCAAGCCTATTGGCACCATTTCAATAAATTTGCTCACATTGTGTCTCTCTGTCACATTTTGGTAATTCTGTCAATATTTCAAACTTTTTCATTATTGTTATATTTGTTACGATGATCTGTGATCAGTGGTCTTTGATGTCATTACTGTAACTGCAGATGTGGTAGAAATAGCAAAAGAACTAGAATTAGAAGTGGAATTTGAAGGTGTGACTAAATCGCTATAATCTCATGATAAAACTTTAATGGTTGAGGAGCTACTTCTTATGGGTGAACAAAAAAAGTGGTTTCTTGAGGGGAAAATGCTATGAAGATTAGTGAAATGACAACAGAAGATTTAGAATACTACATAAATTTAGTTGATGAAGCAGGGAAAGGGTTTGAAAGGATGGACTTCAGTTTTGAAAGAAGCTCTACTGTGGGTAAAGTGTTATCAAACAGCATTGTATGCTACAGAGGAAAGGTTCAAAAGCAATTGCCTCCCTAGTCCTTTCCTGAGGGGGTCTGCCATGCTCCTGTCCTGGGTCTGCCTGAGCAGCCTGGAGAAGAAACCTTCCCTTCCTGGGATGTTTGTTTGCTCAGTTCCACTCATCCAGTGAGTGTCTTTGAATAAATAGCCTTATCTGAACCTGGTTGGGAAGGTGTGGGAGCTAAAGGTGAGGGGGGTCAGGAAGTGTAGGGCAAAGCAGAGTATACCTGAGTTCACAGCTCAGACCTGCCGCCCCAAGAAAGAAAGCAGTTTGTCTAAGGATGGCACGTTCATCAGATGAGAGCCAGAATTTAGATTCCAGGTTTGCCTGGGCCCTTCCTTTGTGCCCCTTCAGCCTCCACAGAGATTCAGAGGAATAGGATAGAGCAGTCAACAATGATGACCATGCAGGTGATCTGAGAGCAGGAGGGAGATGGCATAGAGTCCCCCAGGTCAAGGGGAGGACGTATGTCTTCCTTCTGCCCCAGACAGTGCCCTGCTAGGGCGCATTCTGCATCCTTGGAGCTCCAGACAGAGGCCTCATTCCAACTTCCTCCCCAACAGGGCCGAGAGCACTGCAACAGCTCAGTGCGGCTCCCAGCGAACCCCGTGTGAACCCTCGGGGGCTTTATTTTCATTTCTTCTTGGCAGGACGTAACTTCCTGCTTCTAAGAAAAACATCTTTCAGCAGAGCCACGAACCAGTTCCAGGGTGTCCGCACATCCCCCAGCTCCAACTGAACAGCAATGTGATGAGCTAAATGGAGCACGATTGCAAGCACATGGAGCCTGTTTCCTTTCAAAATCCCTGAGGGTCTTGAGGCTGGAGGAGAGAGGTGTTTGATAAATCGTGTTGGAGCTTTTATCAGGTCCAGTTTGCACGAGCAAACACCAGGCAAGGGAGGCGGAGACCAAGGGCCCCACTCGGGAAGGACTGAGGAGCCAGAACTGCCAGGCTAAGTTCAGGACCAAACCAGAAGAAGAAACTGTTATTTATTGAACACCTACTATGTGCCAGGTTCTGGGTTAATTCAGTGCCAGAGAGAAGTAACCCGAGTCCTGTCCCAGCTGGTGCAGAAAAGGCTTCACAGACTGTAGTTACAGAGCACAGAGAGGAAAGACTGTGAGCAGATGTCCACTTGGTGCAACATGATGCCAAGTTGTAATGATGCTCTGTCCTCATCCTCACCTCTGTGAATAGAAGGGAGGTGTATTTTCCAGTGCCAAGGTGAACTGTTCTGAGTCATCCCTCTCTCTTCTTTTGTTGCAGATAGATCCACTGCTTTTGAACCATTTCTTAGCACCTCAAGGAGCTCCACATGAGAACAAAGACACTTGGGGTAGGGCAAAGAGAGGCAGTGAGGAGCTGCAGGAGGGGATCAGCTGAGGCCCTGAAGGGGCTAGTAGTGGTACACTGTTTGTGGGAAGCCTGCTCCCCCAGTCTCTAGGCAGGTGGATAGGCTCCATGTCTGACTGTCACCAGGGAGAGCACCACAGCTTGGTCAAACCGGGGCCCATGCAGACACCTAGTCTTGTTAACCATCATGGCCAGAATGTAGATCACACACAGAAGACACTAGGTTTGTCAGTTAGCTTTAGTGGCCTATAAACAAATATCCTTTACAATCTAATATTTCCTTGCAGTCTCTGGGAAACAGAATTGCTCCTAAGAACTTTACAGGGGCTCTTTCTTATATAACAGGAAAGGGTGCTAACACTGCTGGGCTTGGGGATCCTACAGCAATGGTTCCACCTGTACCTTCTTGGCAGATTCAGTCTTCAATGATCAGTTTTCTAATCTGTGAAATGGGAACAAGACACTTAGCTTATGGATTTGGTGTGAAGGTTATTTATGTTATTAATGTATCCCATTTTGTTATAAAACTATTAGAGTTTCTTAGGATACATAGGATGAACTAAAATGGCATAGAAATAAAAGGGAGAAGAAAGTCAAAAGAGAGGGTAGAAAACGAATTCAAGAATAAGGCCAGCACCCGCATTCCATAATGATAGTTTACTTTCTAAGGGTGAAGAGTTTTTGTTTTTTTTTCTCTAAGCATTCTTGCTACATTTGAAAATAGGACCTGGTTTTTTTCTGCAGTTCATGGAGGTCATATGATGATACAGAAGAATGTCAATAGTTAGTGGTACCCAGATGAGGCAGCCATTAAGCCTGGAAGTGTTTTTTAAAGAGAATGCAGTGTGGGATAGTGAATGATGTCCCGGGGAAATAGTATCAGTTCTTACATAGGGCAACCTCTCAGGCTAGATACATAGAATCATGCAGCAAAGCAATTTAGTAAAAGTGATTGCCTGCGCACTCCAGGTGCCCAACTCCTGGCTTAGCTTGCTTGGTGTAAATGTAGATTTCACAATACTGGGAAGAATGACATAATTAATGACCTTTCAAGAAATTATCCCTATCACATGTCAACAAATTGAAGACTGTCCTCTCCAACAGCTACAGGATGGGCAGCTGCTCTCAGCTGCTGATTAAATGCAGACCCCATAAGCTTTGGCAAGAACTTGAGCAGAGGAAGTGTTGGCCTCCTCCCGGGAAAACTGAGATGCCCAACAATGAGTCAGGCCTCAGCTTTTGCTTAGGGGAGGGTGCGCATGTGGTCTGTGTGTTCGATAGTCCTCTGCAGAAAATTAGTTTGAATCCACTAGAAAATGCAAAGAAAGATCGAGGCCCTAACATACATAAACTTTATTAAATGGACACAATAGTTTTAGTCTTGAAAATATTCAGAGCTAGCGAACTCTATTAATCAAATAGTCAATCAAATAATCTCATAAAGTATTCCAAACTTGAGGCTGAACAATGCTGTTTCCCAAGAATATTTAGTGAAGTGAATGATTTATTTAAAGAGATTCTTGTCTGTAAACCACTTAGGTTAAGAATTGTCTACAAAAACTATAACTTGAGTTTTTGAATAGTTGGTTCTGCTTTCAAGCAATGCATGGCTATAATGTATAGTCATTTTGGCCACAGACAATCTGAGATACTATATCTCATCAACTGCAGAGAGGAGGATGCATGTATTTATACTATTTACATTCTTTATACCAGGCAATTACATGTCCATCTTTCCTGGGACTGTATAAGGTAATGAATAAGTAAGTTGGGAAGTATATTTTTCAGTGCTAGAATGTATTTTTCTAAAATTTTAATAACAGTGATACACTTAGTAGTAAAAATCCAAACAATGATGAAAAATATAGAAAAAAAAAAAAACCTCTCCCTTATTTGCTTTCCTTATGCAACTCTCCAAGGGTAATCACTTTTCAAAGGTTCTAATTTTGCTTTTCCTGCTTGTGACCTCAGCGGTCTCAATAACATGTTCAAAGCTCTATTTCTTGACCTGTTAATTCTCAACAGTGTCTCTTGGCTCCCACTATTTAAAAAACAATAGAAAATTCAAATTAATTACATCAGATTTTACTCAGCCAAGGCTTTATTTATATTATATATAATTATAGTGGCTCTCTGTTAGCTCTTTTAGCTTACCTTATGATTTAAAAATATGCCCAAGTTGAAACATATACATTACCATACATAAAATAGATAACTCGTGGGAAGTTGTTAAATAACACAGGGAGCCCACCCTCTGTGCTCTGTGACAAACTAGAGGGATGGAATGGGGTGGGAGGTGGGAGGGAGGAGATATATGCATACTTATGATTCATGTTATTATATGGCAGAAACCGACACAACATCGTAAAGCAATTATTCTCAAATTTTAAAAAAAAAGCTCAAAGTTATTTCTTAATCTCTATTTTCCAGGTCACCTTTTTGAATCTCCATCATGAAAATTAAACAAATTAAGGCTTTTACTTTCCCTGCTGTTCCCCATCTCATTTTCTGTCATTTCTATTTTTACTTCAAACTGTTAAGGTTTATAACATTTTCTTTCTCCTCTGTCAATATATCAAATTGTATTGCATATAGTAAGTCATCAGTTCTATGACACAAAATGGTTTCATATTCCATTAAGTTAAACAAATGCTGCCAATGATATTCCATTTTTTAAAAAGGGTGTTTTTTTATGAATTTATGAAAGATGGTAGTCTCCTGTGCTTGCTGATCGATTACTCCTAATAATAATAATAAACTACTTTTATAACATTATTATTGTGTAATATTCCAGTAGGCTGATTAGGACCATAGATAAGAAGTTTTTGTCACTATATCCATGCTACTCATGTGGTATTGTCCCATGTTAACGATGTTCTCTTTTCTTACTGTTCATAATTTTCCCCCAATTGTGCAATATTTTAGTGTTCCTTCTGGAATATTTATTGTATGTATTTTTATTATCATTTTTAGAAAAGAATATTTTGACTCACCTTATCACTAAGATTGTCTCATCCTGAAATCATGTTGCTGGTGCATGGTGCTCAGTCTCTCAGTCATGTTCAGCTCTTTATGACTCCATGGACTGTAGCTCACCAGGCTACTCTGTCCATGAAATTTTCCATGCAAGAATACTAGAGTGGGTTGCCATTTCCTTCTCTAGGAAATCTTCCTGACCCAGGTATTAAACCCTCAGTCTCCTGAATTGGCAGGTGGATTCTTTACCACTGAGCCCCCTGGGAAGCTCATCAGAATCATACTTATACATGTAAAAGTAGTAGATGTAAATCTACTTTTTCCTTGAAAATCTCTGGTTGGACCAGTTAGTTCCTAGACCCACCACCTACATATCTGCTGTCCTTGGATTTTCTCAGCATTGAGCACTGGTTTATATCTTCAATTTCTCAAAAGCGTGCCTCTTCTCCTTTTCATTAGATCACTTCTTCATTATTTTGTAACATATCCTCAGGTAATTTTTTTCAGAGGAGTGAGAAGAAAGTGTGTTTCCAGACCTGCGAATACTCCAAGAGAATTTACGACTAGCCATGTTCATTTATCTCTGCTTCCTCACAAAACCTTGCTAAAATGATAGTCGGTTTTGTCTTTTTTTTCGATTTTATTTATTTATTTATTTTAATTTTCTTTACATTATCGTGTTGGTTTTGTCATACACTGACATGACTCTGCCATGGGTATACATGTGTTCCCCTTCCAGAACCCCCTCCCACCTCCCTCCCAATTCCCTCTCTCTGGGTCATCCCAGTGCACCAGCCCTGAGCATCAAACCTGGGCTGACGACAATTGTTTTCACATATGATGACTAACATGTTTCAATGCCTTTTTCCCATATCATCCCACCCTTGCCCTCTCCCATAGAGTCCAAAAGACTGTTCTATACATCTGCGTTTCTTTTGCTGTCTCACATACAGGGTTCTTGTTACCATCTTTCTAAATTCCATATATATGCGTTAGTATACTGTATTTTTGTTTTTCCTTCTGGCTTACTTCACGCCATATAATAGGCTCCAGTTTTGTCCACCTGAGTAGAACTGATTCAAATGGATTCTTTTTTTAAAGGCTGAGTAATATTCCATTGTGTATATGTACCACAGCTTTCTTATCCATTCGTCAGTTGATGGACATCTAGGTTGCTTCTATGTCCTGGCTATTGTAAACAATAGAACTGCCATATGATCCAGCAATCCCACTGCTGGGCATACACACCAAGGAAACCAGAATTGAAAGAGACACGTGTACCCCAATGTTCATCACTGCATTGTTTACGATAGTCAGTTTTTTTAAAGCACAGTTTTTTAAGGATATAAGGGAGTAGTTAATACCAATAGAATGTTGGAAGTTACAAAGGAAACTAAAAACAGCAAGTGACTGAGCAGAATCTCAAGCCACAAATGATAAATGGCTCAGCATTAAGCCTAATGGCTACTCCACTGGAGTCTGCTACAGACTCAGGAACTGGTGACTCATCTGTCTCTGGGATGAGGGTAGACAGGGGTTTTGCCAGCAGTGTGTTTAAGCTGGTTAATGTTTTCCTCAAGGATCTGATGATCTTCAGTTGTCTGTTCCTCTTTATGATCAAATTATGATTATAATTAAAGAGTCAAGCACAGTCATTTTTAATATGCTAGTGTATACTCTTCCTATTCTCACTGCTGTTGTAAAATTTCCCCCTTCTGTATTCCTTCATTGTCATTGCACTAGAAATTTAAGAAACATCAAAGATGTAGATAGGCAGGCAGGTAGAGGATAGACAAATGACAGATATATAAAGTAGGCAGTTAACCATTTTAAATTACTATTATTGCTGGAAAAACTTAACATTCTGCCAAGAGATGGTTCCTTTTGATTCATGATGCAGATCCTACAATCTTGATCCATGAGTCAAAAGCAAAACTCTTTGCTGACCTCATATAGTTTTGTTCATGACCAAATTACATCAGTAAATTAAAGGTGGCTGAAGGTTAATGAAATCCACCAATAAGGCAGCATAATTGTGATGTTCCCTAAGTGGTAAACAGTTGAACATTAGGCTGTATGTAAGGTCCTCTGGCTACTTTTCCTCTGGAAAGTCAGTTCAGTCGCTCAGTCGTGTCCGAGTCTTTGCAACCCCATAAACCGCAGCATGCCAGGCCTTCTTGTCCATCACCAACTCCCAGAGTCCACCCAAACTCATGGCCATCAAGACAATGATGCCATCCAGCCATCTCATCTTCTGTCGTCCCCTTCTCCTCCTGCCCTCAATATTTCCCAGGGTCTTTTCAAATGAGTTAGCTCTTCGCATGAGGTGGTCAAAGTATTGGAGATTCAGCTTCAACATCAGTCCTTCCAATGAACACCCAGGACTGAGCTCTTTTAGGATGGACTGGTTGGATCTCCTTGCAGTCCAAGGGACTCTCAAGAGTCTTGTCCAACACCACAGTTCAAAAGCAGCAATTCTTCAGCACTCAGCTTTCTTTATAGTCCAACTTTCACATCCATACTTGACCACTGGAAAAACCATAGCCTTGAATAGATGGACTTTTGTTGAAAAGTAATGTCTCTGCTTTTTAATATGCTGTCTAGGTTGGTCATAACTTTTCTTCCAAGGAGTGTCTTTTAATTTCATGGCTGCAATCACCATCTGCAGTGATTTTGGAGCCCCTCAAAATAAAGTCAGCCACTGTTTCCACTATTTCCCCATCTATCTGCTGTGAAGTGATGGGACCAGATGCCGTGATCTAAGTTTTCTAAATGTTGAGCTTTAAGCCAACTTTTTCACTCTCCTCTTTCACTTTCATCAAGGGGCTCTTTAGTTCTTCTTCACTTTCTGCCATAAGGGTGGTGTCATCTGCATATCTGAGGTTACTGATATTTCTCCCAGCAATCTTGATTCTAGCTGTGCTTCTTTCAGCCCAGCGTTTTTCATGATGTACCCTGCATATAAGTTAAATAAGCAAGGTGAAAATATACAGCCTTGACGTACTCCTTTTCCTATTTGGAACCAGTCTGTTGTTCCATGTCCAGTTCTAACTGTTGCTTCCTGACTTGTATACAGGTTTCTCAAGAGGCAGGTCAGGTGGTCTGGTATGCCCATCTTTTTCAGAATTTTCCAGTTTATTGTGATCCACACAGTCAAAGGTTTTTGGCATAGTCAATAAAGCAGAAATAGATGTTTTTCTGGAACTCTCTTGCTTTTTCGATGATCCAGTGGATGTTGGCAATTTGATCTCTGGTTCCTCTACCTTTGCTAAAACCAGCTTGAACATCTGGAAAACATTGCCTTAAAAAACCCTGACCTATAGTTTGTCAACCAAGAAACAGAAAGACATTTGGATACAATGTTGTTAATTAAATTTTCAGGTAGAGGAGAGGGGTCTTTTTAAAGACAGGGTCCCCTTTCTCAAACCACACGGGACTATATCTATAAAATTAAAAGTGAGTGAGGGTTTCAGAAGGAAAGCCCATCCCACTATGCAGCCCTTTGTGGCCTGGATTTCTAATCAGCCCCTCAAACTAGGGGACATTTTCCTAGTTGGAATGTGTTAGTCTACTAGGGCTGCCTTAACAAATACCATAGGCTGAGTGGCTTAAGCAATAGAAATTAATTTTCTCACCATTCTAGAGACTGGAAAGTCTAAGGTTCTAGCCAGGTTTGGCATCTGGTAAGAGCTCTCTCTGGCTTGTAAGCAGTTACCTTCTTGTTGTGTCCTCACATGGCAGAGAGAGAGAGATCTGCTGCCCTTTTCTTGTTTATAAGGACACCAATTCTATTGGATACAGAATCTACCCTTATGACCTCAATTAATCTCAGCCACCTCCTTAAAGGCTCCATTTCCAAATACAGTGACATTGGAGGTTAGACCTTCAACATAGGCATTGGATGGGACACAATTCAGCCCATAGCAGTCCCTTAGGCATCAGGCACATGGGGAGCAGAGGCCATTATTCATAGAGGAGAATAGAATAAATCTCACAGATGTCTCTGATCTGGGACTCTCTCACCTCGCTGGGTATACAATCAGCCTGTTTCAGACCATAACATCTTGTCTCAGTTCCTCCACCACAAACAAACTTAGAGTACTCGAGTTCTGTCCATTCTAACATAAACAGTGGCTGCTCCTGGTTTCTACCAAGTTCTTTCGTATTGTGTCGGTTCTAATCCAGGTTCTTCCATTCCCTACTTGGTAAGCTTGAGCCAGTTATTTAACTTCTCTGAACCTTGTTTTTCCTCTTCTGTAAAACGGAGGTCATAGCATCAATCTCAAGGCCGTTGGGAATGTCAAGCAGACAGTGTATGTCAGCCATGCAATGCTGTAAATGGTGGAGACGCAGCCCACAAGTACTCAATCCCTGCTCCTTCCTTCCCTTCGCAGGACACCCTGTGGGCCCCTTCCCATTTGAGATTTTTCAAAATGTAAATTCCATTCAGTATCACTCACTGGCAGTTTTCCTAGGAATACCCAGACTCAGCTGGATCTGCACAGAGTCTAAGTCTCTGAGGATAAACCACCCCTGCCCCAGGTTTCCCTGTGTGGCAGTAATTTCTGGGCTTCTCTTTGTTTTCTCTTTCACCCTCTTCCAAGGTAGCTCTGCCTATGGATCTGCTTCTGTCCACTAGCTCCCTCTGATGTTACTATCGTGCGATGGTACTCCAAAGCAGGGTTTCTCCAAGTGTGCCCCGACCAGCATCAGCATCCCTGAGAACCTGTTACATGGGCACATTCTCAGGGCCCAGCCCACATCCACTGAATCAGAAAGCCTGGGTGGGTCACAGCATCAGTCCCATCTTAAGTCCTTCAGAAGATGATGATACACACTTGAGAACTGCTGCTTCAGTAACTGACAGGTGGGCAGATAGGAGGGGGATGTGACCACGTCAAGGCACACACTATGAAAAGCATGCAACACACTTCAGAAAGGAAATCAGATGGAAGAGCTAGGTCTGAACTGTTGATTGTGTCAGGACTGAGTGTGGGAAGTCAGGGGTTACAGAAAGTCATGTGATTCCCTTCCCTGAAGCACATTCCGCCTTGGAGATGATGAACAATCTTCTCACTCCCACCAGGGTTAGAGCAGAGCAGCAGTGATTCCCAACTACGAACTCATACTGGATTCTGCACTGGCCATTTTGCAGGCAATGTCTCGTGACAACCCTGCTGGGGAGCTTGCATCCCTCAAGATGTCACACACGTGCTAATGGAGTTCTCTGAGGCCTGCCATCAGTTGCCATCAATTCAAATTGGATTTGAAGCTCTATTGACTGTGTGGCCTTGGGCTACCTGTGCCTCAGTTTCCCTGACTGCAGGATAGGATCCAGGTTTAGTTAGTGGACCCTACCTGTGTTCTCAATCCCTTCTTTAACTTCCCTTAGAAACTGAGGGTGACTTAGAAACCCTGGTGTCTCCTACCCTTCAGTGAACTCTCTGTGTGCACAAAAGCACACACTGACAGTGACTCTGAGCTACTTGGAAGCCGAGTCTTCCCCTCTGAAAGTCTTCACCAGCCCAGTGAAAATTCACTAAATTACGTATGAGAAAGCACCTTGCCAATGGCACATTTCTACACAAATCAAATGCTATCATCCAGGCAAGAATATACAACACCAAACGTGGCCCAGTGTTTGGATTCCTTCTAGCAGTGGGATTTTTACTCTGATGAAAGTCTCCAAATGATGGGATGGAATGTTCCACTGGGCCAGACGGGCAGCGAAGACCTCAGGCCCTAGAGGACAGGCTCTGCCCCACATGGGAGAGCGCCAAATGCATTGGCATCTGTCTTGTCTGTGGGTAGTTCCATGGGTGGGAGGATGGGCCAGTCCCAGCAGGCATCTCCATTGTTGAGGCTGAGCTGGAAGTGTGACTGGGAGACAGCCCAGACACCAGTGATGAGATCTGTTTGATTTTCCTATGGTCAATTAGCCTTTATTTCTAAAAACCCTGGGGTCACAGTGCTTCCATCAAGCAGCCTCTCTGAGCTCTGCGCCTCCTGAAGACAAAGCCTGATCTAATGAAGATTGATGGCCCGTTGAAGCCCGCTGGGCCTTTTCCCCCAGTGGGAAGAGGGACTGCGAGGAGCCTGGGGGAGGCAGGTGCCAACTGCTCCTTTTGGACACAGCCTGCTAGCAAAATGGGGTGTCTTACTGTCAGCCTTTAGGAGCAGGTTAAAAATAAACTCTGATGAGCTCATCTCTGCCCCCAGGCCTAGTTCCATGCACCCAAGAGACTTTAAAATGCAATGTGCTTGGTTACCTTTTATTACTTCCTTCGGGATGAAAATGGCAATGGACACACAGAGCTTCTCCCATCAGGACCCAACCTCTTCTTCCTGGTTTTCTGCCACTCCTTCTTGGGCATTTCAGCACCTCTGCATGATCCTAGTTCTAGGCCCTGCTGTCCTGTCTCCTAGGTGGGGACGCATGCTGGTGGAGGCCATGTGTCTGCAGACTGCTCCCATTCATCCTATTTCTCTTAGCCTCTCCTGAACCCAGCAGTTAAACCCAACTCCATGGTAATACATCTACTTCCTCTATCTCCTCCTTTTCTGTATTCAATGGTCCTTTTTTCAAACCTTCAGTCCTTTGTTGTCTAATTACCAAAGGGCTACATGTCTACTGAAAAATAGAAAGCACAGGAACATATCCACCCAATCAAAAAATGGGCAGAAGACCTAAATAGACATTTCTCCAAAGAAAGACATACCAATAGCCAATAGCATCTGGAAAGATGCTCAACACCCCTAAATATTAGAGAAATGCAAATCAAAATTACAATGAGGTATTACCTTGCACCAGTCATTAAAAAGTCTACAAATATCAAATGCCAGAGAGAATGTGGAAAAAAGGGAACCTTCCTACACTGTTGGTGGAAATATAAATTGGTGGAGCCACTATGGAAAACAGTATGGAGGCTCCTTTAAAATGCTAAAAGTAGAAATACCATGTGACTCAGCAATTCCCCTTCAGGGCATATATCTGGAAAAAACTCTAATTTGAAAAGATCCATGTACCTCAATATTCATAGAAGCATTATTTACAATAGCCAAGATATGGAAGCAACCTAAATGTCCATTGACAGATGAATCGATGAAGATGTGTATATACGCAATGAAATATTATTCGTCCCCAAAAAAGAATGAAATAATGCCATTTGCAGCAACATGGATAAACTTAGAGACTGTCATACTAAGTGAAATAAATCAATCAGAAAGAAAAATACAAATAACATATGGCATCACTTATATGTGGAATCTGAAATATGGCACAAATGAACATATTTACAAAACAGAAACAGATCCATAGAAATAGAAAACAAATTTATGGTTATTACCAAAGGGGAAAGGGGGTGGGAGAGGGGTAAATTAGAAGTTTGGAGATCAGCAGATACAAACTACTATATATAAAATTTGTTGTTTACCAAAGTCCTACTGTATAGCACAGGGATCTATATTCAAAATCTTGTAATAAACCATAATGGTAGGAATATGAAAAAGAATATATATATATATATAAACATATATACACACACACACACATATATATATAATGATTCATTTGCTGTATGCTAGAAACCAACACAAACTGTAAATCAACTATACCTCAATAAAAAACAATTAAAAAGAAATGTTTATTCCCTGTCACCCAGCTACCTCACTATGTATCTCAGTTATCCTGTGTTTGTGTCTCTGTCTCCCCCACGCCAGGGGTGCTCCTGGAGGGGGTGTGTTGCCCCACCATCCTCTAGAGCCGCTGCTGACTGTGCAGAGCTAGAAAGAGCAAGATATGAGGACCCCACTCACTCTCACAGTCACGTCTAAAGCATATACAGCCTCGGGACCTCACTCCCAGATGCTTTGGTCTTTTCCTATAGTCCCACTCTCCTAATAAGCCCCTGGAAAATATGAGATCAATTTCACAACACACTTAGAGCCTGAGCTTCCTTCCTGCTGCATGTGTTTAACTGGGAGAGACAGAGTAAGAATTCCAATTGTAAATCCCACAGGTTTAAGGAAGATGTGGAAATTCAGACCTCTGACCCAGGATCAAGGGTAGCAGAGCTGAAATCTTTTTGAGCTGCATGCCACAAAGAGCAAAATAAGAATACAGGGAGCCATGGATTCTCCCAAAGCTGGATGACTGAACTGAGATTGAGTCCTAGGCCAGTCCAGTGCCTAAACTTGCGCTCTGTCCATTGCTCCACACTGCCCCTTACCCAGCAATAAACAAGAATAGGACTATTTTCTTTGGAACTCAGCAGCCAGCACCAGACGTGGACCTGTAGACAGACCATTGCAAATCGGGATGACTGATGCAATGGTGGCTTTGGTGAGAGGCTGTCAGCTCTTGGGTAGGTCCACAAGTTCTTCAGAGTCAGCACTTGTCTTCAGCGTATTTTCCACATATCTTGTTATCTGTCTGGCCCTTTCTAGAGTAGATGGTCATTAACCTTGAGCGTAAGGAATCTGGTCTTGGCTGGATGTCCGAAGTTGACTCCATCTCAATGCCTCATTTGAGGACTTCAAAATAGAATTTACTTAGTCAACAGAGCTTTGTGTTAAAAGTAAACAGTTGGAAAATAACAGATCATGCTTTCAAACTTCAGCCAAGTAATAGTACATGACAGCATGACCTATGTGTTACCAGCCTTCATGGAAATGTTCTGCGCGGTTTCAGTCACTCCACAGGCTCTGGCCACTCCAGGAAGTGAATAGTTTTTCGATGATGTGCGTGCTCATTTGTATGATCCACAGCCAGCTCAGAAGGAACTTTGACTGAATCACTGAGGGAGAAGCTAATAGAACCTATTTACAGACATTGATTTTAAGAACCTACCTTGGTTTCATCCCAAATCTCTCAAATTGTCCACATCTTTATAATCCCCATATTCACAGTCCACCTTCCTGAGGACCTTCTCCCTATTCCCTCATGTCTTCTTCGAGTCTTCGTTTCCTTTCCCCCTTAACAGTTCCCACTGGGAGGGAACTGAGGGTCAGGGGAAGCTGGCCAAAGGATCTTCTGCCTGGGGAACATTTGCTGATGCTTCAAGTGCTCAGAGATCTGTAAATCCCAAATGGACCATGCCAAGCACTTTCCCCTTAATTTTGGAGGCCCACAGTGTAGTTTAAAGAAAATCTAATCCATGTGTTTCTGATCCATCTCCACCCAGCTCGTCCAAATGCTGGATTTGAAGAGTCTGCAGATATGCAAGATGCTTTTAGAGTCAATTTTATAATCTTTCCACGCTCTCATTTCTGTTGTGAGAGGAAACTGCGTTTTGCCAAGAGTAAATGAGTTGGTGTCTCAGAAGGTTCATGTTGGGTCTGTAACACTGAAGCCATAAGAACTTGCGTGGAAACTCAGCCTCAGAGAAAGCAGTCTCATCTCTCCCCAGAGTCAGAGTTTCATAGGAGATGTTAGAGCCTTTACATCTTCAGCCTCTGCATGTTTCATGCTTACTTGTTGCAGCTCCCCCATGGAGCTTAGCAGCGTTAAGACAGATCTAACACCACCAAGAAGTTCTCATCTGTCAGGACTGCTCTCTGGAGATGGTGGAAATGAAACTTTGGCAGAGAATTGATGACTTTGCCTTCTGGTTTTAAGGTATTGAAAAGAGAGGCACAATGGTCCCCAAAGCTAGCAGTTTGAATCAGTCCCGAAACTGGCAATGCATAATGTCTACAACTGTTGAAGTTCAGGGCAGAGGAACATGAATGTGGACCTGAACTCAGCTCCTCTAAAATTAGTAGTGGTAGCCAGGAAGAAACATAGAAGGAAGCATGGTCTTTCTGGAAAGCCATGATCTAGGCAAGGAAAGAGGGAGGAGGCTGTTAGGTCTTGACTTCAGTAACACAAGCTGCATATCCAGTAGAACATTGAACAGCATGAAATGTGCTGCTCGGGGTTTGTCCAGATAAACCACGTGGCTGTGTAATTGACACATGCTGTTCATATAAAGAAGGAAACACGTGCATGCACAAGGCAAAATGCATGGTACAAAGAAATGCTCTTATTTTCATACAAGTCATGGGGCCTATAAGATAGCTGCAGGGTATGGTACAAAGCTAGTGGAGGCAGACGAATCTGGATTTTCATCCTGATTCTACCCTCTATTAACTATGTGACCATGGGCAAATTCCTTTACCTCATTTTCTTCCTCTGTAAAATGGGTATAACAATATCTGTCTCTCATAACTGGGAGGAAATCCACTAGAAAATACACAAAATGCTTAATAAACAGGGTCATAATACCTGAGGATGGTAATAATGCCACCACTAGCAGGAGAGTAAGGTTCTATAGCTCTGTGAGCTGGTTGGCTGAGGTCTCAGGCGCTCTCCTCTCCAACTTGGTCCTGGGGTCTTAGCGTATTTGAAAGGAGCAAAGACAGAGGCTTTCAGGGCTCACATAGAGAAGCCATGCAGAGCTGGGAACAGGCTTGGGTGTGGGAGTCCAAAATCTTGAGTCTCAGCTTTGTCTTAGAAGGTTGAGTGGTTAAATCTCTCGGGGGGGTCTCAGCTTCCTTATCTAGAGAAAAGGGTTCATGTTACTGAAGTCCCAGAACTGCCCCAAGGTTTGTATGAAAAAAGGAATATGGAAATGAGTTGAACTCTAGGCAAAAGCCTCAAAGCCAGTGCTCACGCAGACCAGCAGATGCAGGAGTGAGGGGGCAGCCTGGGGGCAGCTATAGTGGTGGAAATGGGATGCTGGTGCAAACCGAGGACGTTCACCTTCACCTTCACAAATAATCCCATCACCTCTAGCAGGAACCACGCTCACTGTGTGACCCAAGCAAAGCATACCAGCTTCAGGGAGCTAGGACAGAACCTCTGAGCAATTGGTGCCTATACCATTGCCTTTTATATTACATGAGAGGGCCTACAGTCAAGGAAATTGCCACTGGCTGCCAACAGGTCAGAGAGGGTTGGAAAACATCAGAAAAAAACTTGTATCAGAGGGGTCCCATTCCTCAGCATACCAAGGTCTTGGGCAAGTAATTTCCCTCATTAAGTCTTAGTTTCCTGTCTACAAAACCAAGTGTCAGTAAAGATTAAAGGAGAATGCAACAATACAGTATACTAACGCATATATATGGAATTTAGAAAGATGGTAACGAGAACCCTGCATGCGAGACAGCAAAAGGAATGCAGATGTATAGAACAGACTTGTGGACTCTGTGGAAGGGGGCAAGGGTGGGATGATATGGGAGAATGGCATTGAAATATGTTAATTATCATATGTGAAATCAATCGCCAGCCCAGGGTTGATGCTCGGGGCTGGTGCACCGCGATGTCCCAGAGGGAGGGAATCGGGAGGGAGGGAGGGGGGTTCTGGAGGGGGAGCATATGTAAACCCATGGCTGTTTCATGTCATTGTATGGCAAAACCAACACAATAAAGTAAAGAAAATTTAAAAAAAAAAAAAAGGAGAATGCAAACACCAGACACCTGGCACAGTGTGGGCTCTCAGTAATTGTCCTGATCTTTTTCTTCCCACACAAAAAAGTCAAGCTGCCCCCAAGGTTTTCCAATGGATAGTGCAGGTTTTCTTAATATTGGTGGCCAATTATACAAAAGAAAAGTTGGTTGTGAATGAGGTCAGTCTAAAGACAGCCTCCTGCAATAGCCTGGGAGAAAATACAAATCTGATCTGGGTGTGATTCAGTTTCACTTTGTATAAAACAGAAATGCACATGCCTGTGGGGACTTCTCTGTCTCGCTTAGGCAGAGAGCTTGTAAGAGGAAGGCCCACTTCCTCGCAGGCTCTGCTCACAACTGACTCCAAGAAGGCAGCTCTCCCATCTCTCTGGTGTATTTTGATTCTGGAGACCCTGCCAGCTTCTAACAGAGCTGCTATTCACTGCCGCCTCGGAAGAGTAACAGGGCATTTCACTACTGCAGGCAGCAGGCTCACAGAAATCAGGTTTATACAGAGTTATTTCTTTTAATACAGATTTTTGAAAAGTGCATCTCTTTCTCTCTCACCCATGCCCAACCCCCATATTCTTGTGATTGGACCAGAAATCTCTGCGGCCAAGCTTTTCTTGGACTGTGTGAATCAAGATCAATAAATATCTGTGCTGGAGCATGACATGCCCCGGCACCTCTCTGTGTTCTGGAACAAGGGGCCTGGTTGTGTGCGGCCCTGCAGCCTCAGTGCTCTCCAGCTCTTCTGCTGTGTGTGTCTGTGTTGTGTGCAGACCTGTCAGGCTGCTGTCCCCCAGAGAGGAAAAAACCTTTTTGGGGCTGAGTACTGGGAAGAATGCAACTCAAGGGCACTCTCCCAGGAGTGGTGCCAGTAAGGGTTAGGAAAGGGCTCTGTTAGTCTGGGCTTTCAAGGATAAATTTCCAGGCCATGTGGTCCACAGCTTGATTTCAGATGGTTCATGAGATGTTCCAGGAGCAGCTGCACATGTGGGCTTTTATGTACCAGCACAATTCCTTGAAAGAGTCGGAAGCAGTCTCTACTCCCCATCTCTCCTTCCTCGCCCCTGTCCTCCCTTAAAGTCACCCCAATCAGCTGTTTGCCCCTACTGTTCCACCAGAGTCATGCTTATGACTCCATCTTGTCAAAGCCAGTGGTGAACTCGTTGTCTTCATCTGGCTCAGCCTTTCAGTGACATTTGGTAGCTGACACTACATCCTTTGTAAACACACTTCCCTCATTTTGCTTCTAAGAAACCACAGAGTACCACAGTGGGCTGCCTTCCTTTAAAACCTAGGTGGGCCTCCTCTTCTTTGTGACTCATTAGTATGGGAGCATCAGGGGCCCAGATACCTATGGACACTCACTCCTGAAATAATCACATCTGAGCCTGTGGCTTCAAACACTATTGATGCAACTAACACCCTTACCTTGATCATTTCAGTCCCAACCTCTCCACACTGACCTTGCTCAAGTCATCATTCAAATGCATACTTGGAATCAGTATTTTCGAAACTCAGTATGTCCAAAACATAACTTTGATTCATCACCCCTCGTCTGTGGCAAATGTATGCTGCACTCTCCTCTCTTTCTTTGCTTTATTTCCTTCTTACAGTTAGATTTTTTTATTTGTTTACTTGTAATTTCTCTCTTTTCTGATAGATAATTAACTCCACAGAGAATAAACTCTATCTATCTTATATTTAATGCTTGCTCTTAATCCCAAGGAACAGCCATTCAATTAGTTAGTTCAGTCGCTCAGTCATGTCCAACTCTTTATGACCCCATGGACTGCAGCATGGACTGCACCAACTCCCTGAGTTTACTCAAACTCGTGTCCACTGAGTCAGTGATGCCATCCAACCATCCCATCCTCTGATATACGTTTCCTCTTACATTTTATTTATTTAGGAAATATGAATGAATCAATTAAGTAAATAATAGAATAGATATTAAGTAAATAATAGAAGATTGGACACTAGGACTGGCTGGTAAGGGAGAGATATCTGCCAACATCACCAGATAAAGCATCACTGGGCTCCAGAGTCACAAGGAAAGTTGTAAGTCTGGTACCTCCTCATTATTGGACCAGGGAGTAGCTTGATGAGGCAAGGTTTCCCAATGGGTAGATTCTGAACATCTCCTGTCAATTTCTGCTGGGTGTCTGGGACCCTCCCTTCCTGTCAAGATACTGTGGAGGGGAGTTTGCACATGAACAGAGGTGAATGACTTCAAGAGCCTTCTGGGAAGGTTCTAAGAAGGAGGAAAGGAAAGGGAAGGAAAAAGAAAAATGGAGGGGTGGGAAGGAAAGCAGGAAATATATTAAGGATTTATTATTTGTCAGTTTTGCAAATTACCTCAACATAACTACTCTAAATGTATGATATCATACAGACACAAAGTGGCAATTATCTAATTGCTTCATTTTCTACTCTGGAGCTATTGTGTTTGGCAATAGGACCGAGCATCATCCCTCCTTGCATGAGGCCTCTGATCTGTGCAGGCTGCTCTCTGAGACTGGGAGCTGAAAACAGCAGGGCCTCTGTCTGTACTACTCCTCTTGGTGGTGTGTCCAGAACCTTAGGAATGTTCAGCTGCTCAAAAGTCTTTGCCCAATAAATGAAATAAAACTGAAAGTAAACGAGGGAAAATCCCTGAAAATATAAAATCTCCATCAATAATTTAAGACAAAATGATAAAGGAGCAACTCAATAAATATGTGATGAATAAATGAATGAATGGGCCATAAAGCTGTGAGATGAAGGTGAGGCTGGCGTGTTGGGTGTGGGTTTCTCAGTTCTCCAGAGAAGACACTCAGAACATTCCTTTACCAGGGTTTCTGGCCTCTCCAACAAACAGTGTCCTTTGTGGGAGGCACATATATGGTGGATGAGGCTGGCAGCCATTCCCTAGGTTAAAGCGCTCCTCCCTCTCTGCCAGGTAACTCTTCATAAGAGGGTTTTCTGGAGGGGAAAGAATATCTCCTGTCAAAGAGAAATTATTCTCACTCTTGATTTTTAAAAAATGAAAGACTTTGTTCAAGATTGTTGCAATAGGAGAAAGACATTGAATACAACTTCAAACACAAACAGAGACAAATGGGGATTTATAGCCAGTGGGCAAAGTAAGGGAAAGGACAGGAAATTATGAAGAGGAAATTGGTTGGGTATCCATGGTTGGGGGGAGTGAAGCTTAACTGGACATTAAGGGTGAGAGAGTATTCATGATAAACTGATTTAACAGGATTCTTTGCTATAACTACGTTTGCATGACAAGGACTAAGCTTAGTCTGGAGGAGGGCTCAGAGAAGCCTGATTATAGTTTGGTCAAAGAGGGAAGACTTTGTTACTACTAAGAAAATAAAAATGCTTGCCAGGGGCGTGGACCAGTTTGGGAGAAAATAGTTTTGAGGGCAACACTGCTAGAAGTCACTCTGATGTCTTTCAAGCCCCAGGGAATATGCTAGGCCCATAGGTTAGAGAAATGGTCTGGAGGATATGGCAGGGAAAAGCTGAGCCCCAGGGTCCTCAATATGTATCCCAATCAAGATGCTTTACAGGAGTGAGTAAGGAGTATCCTCCGCACAGCCCTGCATTTCAGCCAGCAAGACCCCAGTGAGCTGCAAGGCATTGCCACTTGGAGAGAGCTTCAGTGACTGGAACCAGGGCTATTAAAAGTGGCCATGAGCTCCAGGACTGCAGAGGGCATGGGATCCACAAGGGGAAAGACAAAGGCCATGGTGGACCCTCAAAACTACCCTAGGGGCTGATGATGGAATGGAGGTGTTCAGATGGGGATGGTGGCGAGCCCTTGGGAATGTTATGACTTGAACTAGAGCCAGAGAGTATTAAGCTGAGGTTGCCGGGGACCTGTTTCTTGGTCAGAGCCCCCAGGCTGGCCTGTCTACTGGGGCTTGGTCTACATCACTATGAACCTGGAGTGATGTGACAGGATGATGGCCAAGGCCTGACTCCATTTTCATCTTTAATGAAAGAGTGAGTTACTTTCACCAGGCTGGCCAACCTGTGGCATCAGGGTAGGTGAATGCTTTACTTTCCAGAGGAATGTTTGAAAAAGGTAAAGTTTCATGACATTTCTGTCCAGGTGTTCCACTACTGGAATCCTAGCCAAAGTAAATAATGTTAAACAGAAATCAAGCTTTATGCACAAAGATGTTTATTGCAAACAATCTAAGTATCCCCCCACAGGGCATGATGATTAAGTAAGGTCTTTCATAATCCGGTCATTAAATATATACTCAGTAATTAAAAATGATGCATACAAAACCTATAACAACATGAAGGAATGTTTAAAATGAGTGGAAAAGTAGGAAAGAGAATTCATTTATAGTGTGTTTGCATCTATGTACAAGGAGGAAAAAGTCAAATCCCGTGCCTTCAGAATTCAAAGACATCATTTAACCAGAACACCTAGCTTTTCCAGATAACCTCCTAGAAAATTCTGGATAAGGTAGCATTGTTGCATGATCTAGATCATATGATGCCATGCTAGCCAGGCAGACACCTGGGGTGAATGCCTGCAGCAGCTGGTCTGCAGGGACCCCACTAGTCACTACGGGCCAGGCTATGCTGCCGTAACAGTCAACTGTGAAACAACACAAGTTGATTCCTCACCGAGGTTGCAGGTTCACAGCTGGTCAGCAGATGTGCTCCTCACTGTCCTTACTCAGAGCACACTCTGACAGCATCACCTGATGCTGCTCCAAGATCTCTAAGGTAGATTTCTTGGTGCTGATGGCTCAGATAACATCACTATCAAGAGAGGCAGCACCAGACATTTGGTCCCAGACTTACTAAGAAACCATAGCAAACTTCTTCTCTCCCCTCCTCCTTTGGTTTTCTTGCTACAAAAAGGAGATATTTACCTTCGACAAAACTGTTCGTTCTTGGGCATTTTGTCGAGTGTGCAGCATTTTTCATACCCACACAGCCCAAGGTTCAAGACCAACACCTCTATTTCAACACCTCTACACAAGGTCCATAACCAAATGGGCTCTTTGTCCATGGCTAGCTCTCCCTCCAGATCGAACTCCTAGTCTGCAGCAATGCTCCATTCTCTGGGGAAATAATTATAACCAGAGGCTGTAAAGAGGACTTCCCTGGTGGTCCAGTGATTAAAGCTCTGTGCTTCCATTGCAGGGGGCACAGGTTCAATCTCTAGTTGGGGAAGTTCCACATACCACTATAGTATGGCCAAAAAGAACAGAAGTAATAAAAATTAATTTTTCATTCTCGTCACAATTTGAATGAAAGAGTTTACAAATTAATGAATAAGTAAAACAAAGCAAAACAGCAGTGTTTAACATAACAAAAGTACAATGTCTGGAGAAACTATAGGAGTTTCCCAGTCCCTCTCTTTCTTGCTGTCCATCACTTTGCTGCACATCCTTGTTCCATAACAATGTTTCAACTATATGTTGTAATGTTCAGTTTTTTTTAGACATGTTTGAATTGGGATATATCTCTGCCAAGGTGCCAGACTTAGCCCAAACCTTACTTCACATGCCCTGAGAGATTTATCAGTAGAAGTCTGGAAGAGAATACATTAGTTTTTGATCACTGTAGTAACGAATTACTACAAGCTTATATGGTAATTTCATCTCACAGTTTCCTAGGCCCAAGAATCTAGGCAGGAGTTGGTGAAGTCCAATGCCCAGGGTTTCACTGGACTGAAATCACAGTGTTGGCTGACTGCATTCTCCTCAGAGGCTCACTTGTGTTGTTGGCAGAATTTAGAACCCAATGATTATAGCACCGAGGTCTCTATTTCTTTGAGGGCTGTGAACCAGAGGGCACTCTCAGCTCCTAGAGAGTCTGTGGTTCCTCATCATGGTCCTCTCCATGGGCAGCAGAAGAACTGCTGCTTCTGCCCCCCCTCTTCTCTAAGGCTTATCTGATTAGATCAGGCTCACCCAGGGAATCCCCTCCCCTCTTTTTATGCATATAGAGATTTATTTTCAGGAATTGATTCACATAATTGTGAATGCTGACAAGTCTACTTCATATAACGCAGATTTAGTGGTGATAAACTCCCTCAGTTTTTATCTGGGAAGATCTTTATCTCTCCTTCACTTTTGAAGGACAGTTTTACCACGTGTAGTATTCTTGGTTGATAACTTTTTTCTGCTTTCTTTTAATACTTTGAATATATCATTCTACTCTCTCCTTGCCTGTCGAGTTCTCATGAGCTGAGACAGAGGTGGACCACTAAGACAGTGTCAAATACTGAGAAAGTTAGATGT
Organism: Antilocapra americana; assembly: GCA_007570785.1. NCBI lineage: Eukaryota > Metazoa > Chordata > Mammalia > Artiodactyla > Antilocapridae > Antilocapra > Antilocapra americana. The sequence continues at coordinate 6,352,112 of ML662447.1, read as the reverse complement.
CCTCCTTGGTCTCCCTTTCCCCCACAGGAGAAGTTGGCAACCCAAAACATCCTTCTTGGCACCATGCAGTTGTGCCTTGAGGAATAGGTGATATGGATAAAGTGTGCCTCTTACACATTTTAATGTGGTTTTTCTAATTTATTTTTGCTCCACTGGTGTGCTGTAACTTTTCCTCTGGGATTTTTAGTTCTCATGAAGAAGCCTTCATTCCTGGATAGTTGCTTAGCAGTGTTTCTGCTGGATGGGATTAAGGCTGAGGATCTTCTGTTCTTCCATATCTTGACATCACTGAGGCTGGCAAGTCCAAAATATGCAGCACAGACTAGTAGACTAGAGACCCGGAAAGAGCTGATGCTGCATTTTAAGTCTAAAGGTTGGCAGGCTAAAGTGCTAAGAAAATCCAGGTTGAAGTTCAAGTCCAAAGTCTACCTTCTAGCAGAATTTCTTTGCTCTGATTGGACAAGGCCCAACAGATTATGGAGAGCAAGCTGCTTTATTCAAGGTCGACCAATTTAAATGCTAATCTCATCCCAAAACCCTCATACAAACATCTAGAATAATGTGTGACCACACATCTGGGCATCATGACCCAACCAAGTTCACATGTAATATTAGCCATTATACACCTGGGATGGATTTAAACGAAGATATAGGTATGGGAAAGAGAAAGTGCTGGGTTGTGCAGAAACTGTTGCATTTGAATGGAAAGGGCCCCTTTTTATTAAATCAAAGTTAACCTACTAGGAACCTTAATAGTATGTGTTCAATCCATCTTTCCATATAATGTAACCTACTCACATATGGAGAGGAGCTACATGGCATCATATTCATGGGCTCTGCCTACATTGAAAGGGAGGATATGAGTAAAGGCATGCACACGTGGAGCAGTCTTGGGGCTGTCTTTGAATTCTACCCACCCTAGGGCTTTGCTTTTCCATGGTCATTGGATTCAGTGCACAGCTGGAGGAACCTCCAAGCTGGTTGCACTAAGCTGTCTTGAAGGCTGCAAAGAACCATATTTTGCTCGGAGTTCTTTGTTCTTACATGCCAAGCTCTTGGTCAGAGGGGAGCCTTCTGCATCCCAGAGCAGAGAATGGGAGCTAGCAGTAGACACTTTTCCAATTTCTTTCTTTCTCTCTGCTGCTTCCTAAGGGAGCTCAAGGAGGGCCAGGACAGCCCTAGAGGAGGGCAGAGCTGTCAGAGCAGGACAATGCCACACACAGAGCGGGGGTAGGCCTCAGACCCCTGGGCAGCCATGCTAATATTTTCTTCTCACCAGTCAGGGGAAGCAGAGGGTAGTGGGAGCCAGAGAAGTGATAGCAGATGTGTGCAGGGCTTTGGCTGAGAGTGGATGACATAAGGGTGTCAAAAACTGTCCCTCTCTTTGGGAACAGACTCCCTGGCTTCTGTTCAGAGCCATCTCTCAGAGCTGTTTCCCCACTCTCTTTCCTGGCATCTGGGAACCCATGTGGGGATCAAAAAGGCAACCAGGACTCCTAGGGTCTATACTGGGATTAGAGCCAGGGGCCTAGGGTTCCAGTCCTGCCTTTTTTTGCTGGCTGCTGATCTAGGGCAAACACTGAAGCTCCCTGAGCCTCGATTTCTTCTTCTGAAGATGAGGGAGGATGCAGGATGGAGGGAGGTCCCTCAGAGGAGGTGGATTTCTAGCCCACTGTATACTCCTCACATAGATGTGTTCCTCATATCATTTGTTCCTGGGCATTCCACTGCACATCTGGGCCAGTGGCCACCCAGCTCTGCTCAGAGGAAAGTGAGGCAGAATTCAGGTGGGTCCAAAATGATGTTCTCTCACCCCCCGCCCCACCTACCATCTCACCCACATAATGACAGCCTTTGCCAGACTGAATCAGTTAAGTCAAAGATGGCCCTATGTGGCCAACAGGCCACATGCCTATGCAAAATCCTGAGCCAGGGCCACAGGACGGGTCCAGTAAGTCAAGGCTATAATCAGTGCCTCAGATTCCCCATCTCAAAATAAGGTAGCTGAGTTGGTCCTAAAATGTCCACTCTGATTCCTGAGTTCCAGCTGAGCCCCCCTGACTTGGAGGCATCTCGGTACAATTTTAATTCTTTTTCTAAACTAAATGGTCTAACATTCAGTACTTAGCAGCCTCAAAAGTTTACTTACTGAAGCCCAGTTGAACAGGAAAATCTCTGGGTAATATCTACCCAGCCCCCAGTTGGAGAAATCTATAAGTCTAGCCAAAGTGGACTGCATTGAAAAATCCCATCACTGAAGACAACACCCCAACCCAAGTAGGGGCCTCAGCTCCACCCTCCCCAGAGATGGGAGTTTGCTGCCCAGAGACCTCATTTCACTTTCTGTTGTACAGTTCTCTCTTAAGTTGAAGCTAACCTCCCTGTCCTTCTGCATGGCAGCGTTTGGGGGTGTCAGCAAAGAATGTCACTTGCCATATCAAGTAAACAAAGGACACTGTGGCCACCAAGCTGTCAGCCCAACTGTGCACCCTGAGGGGACTTAGGATGAAGGATACTAGCCCTAGATAGCTAAGAGGCATCTCAAAGGAATGATTTCAATGAGCCCAGATTCTTCTATCTTCATATATATAGAAAAGTTAGAAAAGCACGCAGTTCATTCACTTGAGATGTCTGGTTTTCAGCCAGTCATCTTCAACAGTCATCTTTTTGGTGTTTGTTACAAAAACTCCTGTATATTCTGACTCCTCCCTTACCTCTTCTGAGCAGTCCCTGAGAGCTACCTGAGAGGCTGTCTCCTGGGCCTAAATCCTCAGAAAGTCTGCCAAATAAAAAATAATTCTTAGCTTCTAGGTTGTGTTTTTTTTCAGCTGACAGAGAGTTTAAGGAGCCTTTGCAGTGTCTGGCATGAGCTCACCTGGGGTTGTAGGTTGGGCGTAACTGTGCTATGGTAAAAATAGGAGGACCTGAAATCCCACACCTGGGTCTACCATCTGCCTTTGCTGGCTGTGGGAGTTGGGAGGTACAATTGCCTTCCTAGAGCCTCCGTTTCCTTCTCCACACAGTAGAACCACCAAACTAGTTTCTCCTGAATTTATGGGGTGTTCAAAATTGTGTCTCTGAAATTTCCACATGTTGAAGCTTTAACTCCCAAGTACTTCAGAATGTGACTGTATCTGGAGATTTGGACCTTTAAGGAGGTAATTAAAACATGGTCATTATTAGGCAGAATCTTAATCCAGTATGACTGATATCCTTCTAAGAAGAGATTAGGACACAGACGCAAGCAGAGGGAAAACGTTGTAAAGACACAGAGAGAAGGTGGCCATCTACAAACCAAGGAGAGAGGCCTCAGAAGAAACCAGCCCTGCCAACACCTTAATCTTGAACTTCCAGCCTCCAGTACAGGGAGAAAATGACTGTTGTTTAAACCTCCAGTCTGTTGTATTTTGCTACAGTAGCCTGAGTTCACCAACATACAGGGGAAGATTCATTTGTCTTAGTCAGGAAAGGGAAAGGCCTATGAGGGCTGGAGCTCCACTGTGCAGCTTCCCCAGAAGCCGATTCCTGCAGTCCACCCTTTGCAGCCCAGAGCCCCACATGCCCAGGCCTGCCCTGTGTCCCGCAGCACCCAATGCTCGATGCAGGACAGTCAGCAGGGCAACGGGTAGGATAGCTGACAGCGACCTACCCACTGACAGTGTACCACTGCAAACTTGTTTTGATTGTAGGCACCTCTGCTGAGAGGCTGCAGAACTCCGCCAACTGGTCTAACATGATTCCACGAGAAATGTTGACTCTAAATTACAAGGACTTAATTTTTCCAACCACAGCTAGGCAGTAAATGACTCTCTGAAATGACAGATGGAAAGTTCAGTTAATATGTTTATCTTCTGGCTCTCAGCAGCCCTACCTCCCCCAGCACTGCTCAGGGCAGCCAGCACAGGGAGGGGAAGGTGAAGTCTGCTGTCCCCAAACACTGGCCCACTCCCTAGACCTGGACTCCCAAACGCCACCCAGGGCATGAAATTGCTGCCATACATGGGGCAGGAAAGTGAGCCCCAGGCGCCAGGCCCCTCTGTACAGCCAGTCCGGCCATGTCCATCTCCAAAAAGTCAAATGACCTGTCCTAAGGCAACAATAACCTGGCTTTGTTCCCAAGGTGGCAGATCATGTGACCTCTCAACCTGCTTAGCTACTGAAGAGTAATACAAAACTCTCTCTGCCATCTCCTCAGGCAATACCAGAAACAGCTCATAATTAAAACAGCCATGATCTACACAGCGTTTTCTATGGGTCTGTTCAACCTGGGATGTAGGTGGTATTACTATCCTCCTTTCATTGCTGAGGAAACTAAGGCACAGAGAAGTTCAGCAACTTTCTCAAGGTTACACAGGTAGTTATGGTAGAGCTGGAACTCCAACCCGGACAGGCTGGCTTCATAATCCATGCTTTGATTTAAGAGAGAATCCCAGGCAGAACAACGGCCCAGACAAGAAAAAGAAGGTGACATGGTAGTAATGGCGGTGCTGATGATATGTGTGTTTGTGTAAGCCTGAGAGAGTGATTGCCAAAGCATAATGGGGAGGCCAGCAGAACTGACAGACAGATGAGGCTGGAGGGGATGGCAGAAGCCTGACCATACCAACTTCTATCAAGGTCATATGTACCAAGCTAAGGAGTCTGAGTCTCATCTTTCAGAGGATGTTTTCTGTTTGTGGAGAAACACACAACGTAAGATTGACCATGTAACTATTTTTAGTGCACAGCTCAGTGGCACTGAGAGCTTTCACATTACTCTGCGACTCTCCCCGCCATCCTCCCATCTCTCTGCAGACTCCAACATCCCAAACTGAAACCATCACCCACTGAACATCCTTCTTTCCCCTCCTCCCAGCCCTCTGTGACCGCCATTCTCCCTTCCGTGATTACAGAGGTGAGGGCTCCAGGTAAGCAGACTCGGTTGAGACTCAGCCTCAACCTGGAAGTGTGATGCAGTGAAGGGTTGGTCCTCGACTGCTGGAGCTGCAGAGCAGACTATGGGTTGAGAGAGTCCAAGCCAAAGGCAAGGGCTGCTTTTCCATGGCGGAGGTGGCCGTCAGCAAATAGCAGCCTGTTTTCTCTCCAGTGCCAGGTTTATACCAAAGGCTTTACATGAGTTGCTTCAGACCAGACTCAGGCCTCTTAGAGTGAGGGAATCTAAGTCAAGGAGAGTGAGGGTTATTAAGGTTCAGGGCTTGCAGCCCAGTATTTCAGCCCAGCATAGAGAGGTTGCTCATAAATGAGAATTTACTTACAATCCCTCCATAAATGTAAATCAACCATTATGCTGAATGTCTCACACGAATGCACATATCAGTCATTCAGGTAAATGGTACTTTCAACTCCTGGAGTTGCTCTATAGTTCAAAGCAAAGTGACCTCAAAACAGATCTATTTCAGTGCAGACATGGTCCCTGCAGGAAGTCTCAGCTTCTGTTGAAAGGCAGGAAGGCCCCAAGACCCTGTGTGGGGTGGGGCTGCTGGGGTGGGAGGAGGGGGGATGGGGGGGAAGGAAGGGGGGCGCTTTGCCTGAGGCTGGCTGGGACTGTTCTCTGCTCTCCCTCACCTCAAGGGTGTGAGAGGCAGCAGTGCCTCAAGCAGGTTCCTGGAGACAAGAATAACATGGGGGCTTTTGTTGAGCACCCCAGACATCAGCCTCTGCCCCCTCAGGCAAGTACAACTTTGATGTGAGACTGCCCATGGGAGAGGAGTATGTGTTCATGCAAGGCTGCAAGGAGAAAATGGTGTCCTCCCCATGAAACCCCAGAGCTGGAGTGGCTGGAGCCTGGAGGTCAGTTGGTGAGTCCAGGCTGCAGGATTCTTTCAGAAACCCTGGCAGAGGGTCCCAGCCTGTCACGGCCATAAAGAGGTAGCTAAAAGGCTGGAGGAGGAGCTGTATCGCCCAGGTCATGGGCTCCTATTCTTCCCCCTCATCATCTGCAGTGCTCCACTGCCTACTCTCACCTCCTTAGCCTGGTACCCTGGTCTCTTGTGATCCAGACTGTCCAATGCCATGCAGTCCAACTGTACTCACCTCTCCCCACAGGCACTGAGCTTGAGCTGAGAAGAATGTCAAGTTCCTTTCCATCCTGTCTTCCATGATTTAGTGCCTATAAGTAGGCTGTGTCTTTCACCTAGACCTGTTTCACTCCCTTCTGTTGACCAAATCCTATCAAAGTTGTCAGGGGAGTGTGTAATTTCCTCGGTTCTGTCTTGTCACAACAAAAACTTGAAGTGATGGACATTAAAGTCCTCGGTGTGTCACAGCTCTTGGACAGATCAGTGTTACAGCTCCACGTTACAACTGTTTTATTTAGAAAATAAAGGAAAATACACCTATGAGGCATGAGGGCATGCCAACCCAAAAGACGTGAAGAGAAGAGAGCAAGCCCCGGCCCTTTGGCTACTCTTTTTATATGTTTTCTCTCCTTCCCTTGGGCCTGCCTTATGTAAACTGGGTTAGCCAGGGGTGCTATTTGTTCTACTTGCGGTCCTCACTCCAGTCCTCGGACCTTCCTGTGCTCTATTTTTGTGGGCTTTTGCCTTCCTCGTCTTTTAGCCACCGCCATTCTGGACTCCTTTTTCCTATTCTAACTACCTAACAAACTCAACTTAATGTCATCTCCTTCAGACACCTTCTAGGATCCACCCCATCAGATGGACTCCAACCCACTCTCCAGTCCTCCTTACACCCCAAGCCCTGTGCTCTCATAGAACTGGGTTCTGCCTCTAGAGCCATCCTTCCACATGATATGCTAACACATCTGTCCACGTGTCTCATCCCTGCCAAACGGGCAGGAATGGTGTCATAGTCTCCATGGCTATAATGTCCAGCATAGATCCTGGCACAAGGTGGTGCTCCAGATAAGCTGCTTATGTGACTTAAGCAGGGGGTTCCAGCTGGATTCTTACTTGGTAACAAACCATCACAAATGTGGTAGCATAAAACAATCTTATCATGCTCATGGACACTGTGGGTCTGGAATTCAGTCACAGTGCAGTGGAATGGTTTGTCTCATTTCCATGAGGTCTGCAATCTCTTCTGGGAAGCCAAGTTCAGGTAGGGTTGACTTGATGGTTGGGAGGCAGGGATCACCAGATGACCTTTGGACTCAGCTCCTACACATGGTATCTGCATGTCACTGGGCTTCATAACAAGATGGAGGCCTGACTCCAGCAATAGTTTCCAGTGGAGGAGGTTATATTGTCATTTTTTTCTGTTCTATTTTTTTCACAGGCCCACTAGATTCAAGAGGAGGATCATGTGAGGGTGGCAAAGTCACACTATAGAAGACCATGTAGGATGGATGGTATTATTGTACCTTTCTTTGTAAACGCAACCCACCACAAAATGAATAGCAGAGAAATTGAAATATACTCAACTGAATGTTTCTTCTCTCCCTCTAGAGAAGCCACTTCCCCCAACCCCTTTATCCCTATCTCCAAAATCAGGTTTTCAGTATAGGGAGGAAAGCAAGCACCAATAGTATTATGCAGTTGAACTCAGGCATGGCTCTAGAAATATGCTAAAACAAAACTTCTTTGCAAGCACATATTCTTGTGCATATTTAAAGTATGACACATCAGACACTGTAACAAAGAAAGTGTTCCTTCTATCTTTCCTACAAGGTAGTTTCCAGAATCAGACTGGTTTTTGATCTGAGTTTGAAAACTGAAAGAAGAACATTAGGTCCTAATTTCCATCAACAAATTCTTTCCAGCCAAGAACTCCCAGGTTCCATTTTGTTCATTTCTGTAGGAATTTGGACAAGCTAAAAGAGACACTGTTTTTCAACTCAAGATCTCCATTCCATCCAAGTGGAATGAATGTCAGGTTTAAAAGGGAGTGGTGGTGGTGGTGGTGGTAATTTCTTTAAAGGCACATAATACAACAGAAGGAACAGAGAACATCTTAGAATAAATAGAATGCTAGATGTTGAAATGCGTGTTTGCTTATTGAAAATTTTTTTAAAAATTTAAAATGCCACTGGACCTATTTCTTTAATTAAAGATGAGACCAGGTTGGGGATGTTGAGGTTAGCTGAAAACAGGGATGAACTGACCTCAGGCTAAACAGAAGGAAAAATAGTGTAAGCACCAAAAAAAAAAAAAAAAAACCCATTTGATTATTTTTCTTTAAATGCAAATAATGTTTTTGGCCAGTAGAGAGTTGAGGAGAGGCTAAAACTGCTTTGCTGCCTTTAGCAAATAAAGCTCTGTTCAAGACACAAGGTTGACTTACCACCAATTTAACCTGTTTTCAAAGTTGTATGACTTTATTTGACTCTTCCATGCAATTTGAAAGGAAGATGGGACCTTTGGGTAACATCTGGAAGGCATGTATGCCAACAAATACCAAAAATAAATTTTAAATACCAATCCTCTAGAATAAGTGATGGACAAGAAGACTTTCTTCAGAGATGAAGGGAAGATCAAACTGATTTTATTGGAGAGCAGCCTAACCTCTAATGCATCTTGTGATGCTGATGTAATGTGATCAAGAGGTACCTTTCTCTACCTTCCCTCCACATTGCTCCATCACTGTCAACAAGTGAGTTTGTGGAAGACATGAACTTATCTTTCATTTAGGAGAGTGCCTGTGGTGATCGAGTGGGTCTTTGGTTTTTCTGGGATTTCTTGAGAGACAACACTACCATTTAGCTTAGCCAAAAGAGCACAAAAGGAGGAAGTCTTGAGGAGGACTCTAGGAAGAAAAGCTGTTGGAGCACATGGCATATCTTGCTCTTGGTGCACCATATTCCAGTAGCCTCCATAATCCATCCTTCAGATTGTACTTGAATACTCATTAAGATGGGGAACTCACTGCCACTTCAAATCTCCTATTCCATTAGTGGTCTTTATTGGGCAGTTCTCCATAATACTTGGAGAAGGTGATGGCAACCCACTCCAGTACTCTTGCCTGGAAAATCCCATGGACAGAGGAGCCTGGTAGGCTGCAGTCCATGGGGTCACGAAGAGTCAGACATGACTGAGCGACTTCACTTTCACTTTTCACTTTCATATGTTGGAGAAGGAAATGGAAACCCACTACAGTGTTCTTGCCTGGAGAATCCCAGGGTAAGTGGAGCCTGGTGGGCTGCTGTCTATGGGGTCACACAGAGTCGGACATGACTGAAGCGACTTAGCAGCAGCAGAGGCTCCATAATACTAAGCAGCCCAGTCCAATCAGTCAATGGATAAAAGAGAAGAAATAAACCAAGCTGAACTCCTTCTTACTTGTACCCACTGATGATGCTGTGCTCTCTTATAGAAGGAGACCAAGGCAGTAAAACAGATGGATGAGCATTGCCTGTGGGTCATTCTCCACATGCGTTTGTCTCCGCTGAGGCATCAGAGCTTACAGGACCAGCAGACAGGGACAGTCTTAACCAAGACAAGATCCAGGGTGCTGTGAGCATGAAATGTGAAGTCTGAAGGGACTTAACCAGTACCTTGCTCATTGTAGTATAGGAGAACCATGTGAGCCCTCAGGACATGGAAAGGCTTCCCCATGCATTGCTGCTTTGCTGAAGAACAATGAAGTGAAGGAAATTAGGGATGACAACTGGGATTTTGTTCAGACCTTGCAGAACTTTGGAGGACTTTACGTGGATGCTGCTCTTGCTCTGTAGACATGGAAGCCATGGCAGAGTCTTGGCTGAAGAGTGACAAAACCCAGAACATGGTGAGAAGATTACACTGAGAGTTGTTGAATATTCAAAACACACTTCCAGCACAAAACCAAGAATGTCATTGCTTTATTCATTCATTTAATTGATCACTCATTCAACAGATATTTTTGGAAGACCTACCACACATCGGGTGTTAGCTGTCATTAGGGTTGGGGACAGACAGGGCAGGGAACAAATCAGACGTGTATTTATCATCTTGAGGCTCAGCATCTATCTGGGGGATGCACCAGTAAACAAATGGCAACATGTTTTATAAGGATGCACAGAGCAGGCTGAGGGGAAAGGAGGAAGCATGGGAAAATCTCTTCAGAGATTCAGCTGGGAATCATGGGGGGAAGAGCATCTCAGCAAGTCCCTTCAGAGGAATGAGAAGTGCAGAAGTCTTGTGGCAGCAACATGCTGGGCTGCCAAGGACCAGAAGCAAAGAAACCAGTTGTTCTGGAAATGAGTGAGCAAGAAGGGAAACAATGGGCCGGAAGGTCAGACAGGTAGTGAGGCTCTGATGACACAGGGCTTTGAAGGCCACTACACAGATGTTGCTTTGACTTTGTAGGACAGAAGCCACTGAGATTTTTGATAGAAGAGCTGTATGACCTGGCTTGCAATGTGAGAGAATTACTCTGTAGGAGAAAAAATGAGTAGGAGAACCTGGAAGAAACAGAATTCTACTTCAATAATTGAGGCAGGAGATGATGGTGGCCCCAACGGGGCCAGTCTGGGCCATCCTCAGTTGCAAATCTATAAGAGTGAATATGTCTGGCTGAGCCTACTGTCTCCTGAAAGCAATCAGAGTCCTAAAGAAGAAGATGAGAAAGGATATAGGCTGGGTATCAAGGCTTGCCACAGTTCCTGTTTACTGTTAGGTCCAGATTTGGGTTTTCAATACTAATTTCTACCAAGTGGCACAGGATTCTTATTCTCAAATCTTAGGGTAAGAAAAGTATTAATGAATATGGTAATGATGATAAATAAGGTAGTTTTTAAAAAATGATGGTAAAATTGTAGTTGAAAAGACAAAGGAGCCACTTTGAAGAAATCACAATCACCAAGCTGAGCATAAAAACAAAAATAATAATGAAGCTTCCTTGAAACAAATTGATTTTGTGGAAGACCACGAATTCATAACAATACTCAAAAGAGGAAAGTTACCATACATGTCTGTATAAAAGAATCCGTGCATTAGAATTTGTTTAATTTTTATTGCTATTTATTTAATTTTATTTAATTTTTATTTTCATAAGCAGAAAGTGTTTGTTTTTTTTTCTGTGATGTTTTCAAAATACAGAGTTGTATTTCTCATTGCCTCTGTAGATAGAAAAGAATAAACATAGGGAACTATAAATAAACTAAAATAATTCCCCAAACATGGACTCTGCATTATGTAACAAGCAGATGGAGGAAAAATGAAGCAATTGATTGCTTTTGTGGTCCTACACAGCAAGCAATTAAGCAGAGAATCCCACAGAGTGCTCCAAGATGATTAATTAGCCAAATGTTGCGTGCACCCCATCTCTCATCTCTGAGTATATGGAACCTTGAGATGGCCCTGCTAATTATAATCCAGTATTGATAAGGCATGCATAAGCTTCCAATTAATATTTATAGACCAGGTCAATTTATCATAATGACGGGACAATAGTTTAAGTATTGCCAACCATAAGAAACTTTCAGAAATACATCATTTCTTGGAATGACACCAAGTTTCAAAAAATTAAATCTTTGGATTTAGATTTTAAAAGGCAGGGGCTTAAGTCTGGATATAACAAATAGACCTTCATTATCAAAAGGAACTCAGCCAGTGATTTGGTTTAGATCACTGTAGACTATACAAACTTGTCCTTGACCAGAACCTGTGACCTCTTCTTTTCTGAAATGCTGTGCATACATGTAGCTTAGGGTCTCCTAAGATTATTAGTGTTAGATAGAATTTGATAGAGTATTAATATAAAAATAAAACCTTGGAAATAAACAAAGGTAAAAATTTCTTTAAAATCCAGGGAATTCATAATTATGTGACCACTTATATATATTAATCATTATCCTAAATTTGTCTAGTCAAGGCTATGGTTTTTCCAGTAGTCATGTATGGATGTGAGAGTTGGACAGTGAAAAAGGCTGAGAGCCGAAGAATTGATGCTTTTGAACTGTGGTGTTGGAGAAGACTCTTGAGAGTCCCTTGGACTGCAAGGAGATCCAACAAGTCCATCCTAAAGGAGATCAGTCCTGGGTGTTCATTGGAAGAACTGATGTTGAAGCTGAAACTCCAATACTTTGGCCACCTGATGTGAAGCGTTGACTCATTGGACCCTGATGCTGGGAAGGATTGGGGGCAGGAGGAGAGGACGACGGAGGATGAGATGGCTGGATGGCATCACCGACTCGATGGACATTGGTTTGGGTGGACTCTGGGAGTTGGTGATGGACAGGGAGGCCTGGCGTGCTGCGGTTCATGGGGTCGCAAAGAGTCGGACATGACTGAGCGACTGAACTGATACTTACTGATACTGATAAAAAGACTACTAGTGGGGTATCCTAGGTTATGCTGTGGTTATAAGTAATCTCAAAATCCTAACAATTTGATGCATGTCTCATTTCTCTGTAACAGTTCCTTTCCTGTTAAGTAATTAACACAACATACTTAGTCTGGTGTATCATCAAATCATAATTTGAAATGATCCTGTTAAATTAAGAAACAGTCTGAAGATGAAATAAAGCACGTTCACTGAGAACCTTTAATCAGTGGACAGGGCCATTTCCTCTCCTTTACTCATTACTTTCACAACCTGTTTCATGGCTAGTAGCAGAACTAGAAATCTTTCTTTCTTCTCTCCTAAGTATAAATGGTCATCTCACGGTAAGCACACTTGACCGTCTTGCAGAATGTGTGTGTATGCCTGTATGTTTAAGCTTCTTTATGTTAAAATGAATGAGTGAGTTAAGTCAACCTCACGCTCTTTCCTAGTTGTCTTCAATACAGATGGAGGGAGCTGAGGTCATCCTTCAGCACTGGAGAACCAAAATGAATTTTCTGTTCCAGTTTAGATCAAAGACGCCTGTCTTTTGTCAGTCTTGGGATGCATGCCCAACCACTAATAAAGCCTTTTCATTTTAATTTTCATCTATTTTTTGTCTACAAACCACTGGACAGAACCCTGGAAGGGAAGAGGGGTAAGTCTTAGGCTTCAGTTCCCAATAGGTCCAGATGGGATATAAGCTCAGAGCATGATGTACTTGCTCTAAAAGCTAATGTTGTCTTAGTGGCATTGCTAGAATTGTGCAGAGTCCAGAGAAGAGCAGTGATAACCTTTTTTGGCAATGGTAAGAGTTTTGAGCTCCACACTGAAATAAGATGATATAGAGAGTGGTGATTAGGACAGTGAGTAATAGAAGTCATGTCAGGGTCATTGATGGTACCTGAGGCTGTGTATCCTGGACTGAAAGGAGACATGTTGATGACCTCAGGGATTTTGAAGGGTCTTAGAAGAGGCTATGTGGACAGAGCAAGCTCCATTTAAAGGCAGAGAGTAGTCTTAGGAACTGGAAGAATTTTCCAATCAGGCTATCTCAGCATGGAAGTTTAGGCTCTTGAGGTCGTAAGACTCCCAACACTGGAAGAGCAAAAGAGAGGCTTGATGGTCATTTGTTAGGATTCATGTCAAATATCCTGACTTAAATTGAACTAGTAGCTTTCAAATTTATTTCTCAGCAAGACTCCATAATCCTGAATCTGATTAATCCAAAGAGAAAAGTGCCCAGGTTAGCCTGATGGAACTCTTTATCTAATCAAGAGAACTTTGGTTTATACGGTCCACAAAATTAATGCTTGCCAGTATCTACTTCTTCCCTAGGACCCTGGACAGATATCTGTTAACCGGAATGCAGATGGTAAAGAGTCTGCCTGCAGTGCGGGAGAACCGGGTTCTCCCCTATGGAAATGAAAATGATGGCCAAACTTTGAGCCGAAGCAATTAATTACAGATGTTTGACCTTCTGATCTTCATCTGCAACAGTGAAGGTGTTGAGATAAAGGGGCCAAGAGAAGGAAACCATGTAAATTGCTCAATATGGAGGAGAGCTGCCCTGGAGAGTCACCCAGATTTGCAGCAGGCTTCATGAGAGCAAGAAATTAACTGAGATTTTTTTTTTAAGGTGATTTGTTACTGTGGCAAAATTTAGCCTACCTTGATTGGTACACTTTGGGAACAGACAGCATGTGAGTTTCTAATAAGAAAGGAACTAGAGAAGCTGGAAGGATGTCTGATAAGGCAGCTAGGAAAAGTCACACTCAGATCTCCTGGGACTATAAATTTTCAAAGAGCATTGAAGCATTATATACATTTCTAAAGTTCCCTCTGAGGCCACAGATACATTTCTTTAACTGTTAAATGGGGAATATCTGATATGAAATTTTTGAGGACCAAAGTGACTCTGAATAGTGAAATGAAGTTAAGCTTGGCTTCTGGAGTTGCCATCTTGGCCCCTTACAAAAACCAAAGACTTCTCCTTTGAGAGAAAAAGCCAACCTCCTTGTGTCCATAAACATAGCACATCTGGGGCTACACAGAATCCACTGATTTTATAAACAAATTCCTGCTGAAGAATCCAAACTAGCCTGATTTTATAGGTGTAGAAACCAAGGTCCTTCAGGTTCCATTGATCCTGAAGCTTGGTCCTCTGGATTTCTGTCTTTTCACCAAGCCAGGCTATGGTGATTTCACAAGGGAAGTATTTCTTCAAAGGAGAATCAAACAACACTCCCCAGGTTCCGTGTCGACAGCCCCGGACTGGAGAGGAAAGCAGGGCTCCTCACAGAAGTTTAGTTTACAGCAGAGCTCTCCCTTGGCCCCAAGACAGCTTTGATCACCGTGAAGTTTCCATAAACACAGAATGAATGAGGAAGAAGATGGTTATGCTTTTAACCTGATCGACACTGATGAGAAATGAGGCATATCCAGTCTTTTCCGTAGCACCCTACTTCAAACAGCTGTCATCCTTCCCTTTAATGTATAGGCTTAAAATAGTTGTATATTTTGTTTTCTTTTTAACACTTCTCATCACATACTTAAGATATGATAGTGAAAGTCACTTATGACTTACTGATATGGTTCAGTAGAGTACAAGGCCAGAAAGTAACCAGCCTACCTTCAAAGCCCAGCTCCCTGCTTCTAATTTTCTGAATGTGTGGCTTTGGGCAAATTACTTAACCACTCTGCACTTCAATTTCCTCATCAGTTAAATGGGTATCATCTACCTCATAAGGCAGTTATGGGATAAAATGTGTTAATATATGTAAAGCATTTGGAAAAGTGCTTGGCATATGGTAAGTATTCAAGAAGTAGTATTTATGTTTTCCTAAGTTCTTGACTGGCAGCCAACCAAATTCCAAGAACTGTGAAGTCTCTGTGTGCTCAAGTCTACAGGGGTTTAAAATAAGGTAATTCATGGGCCTCCCCTAAAGGCCCTAGAAGTCCATCAGAAAAAAAAAGAAAAAAAAAAAAGCTAGACTAAGCAAAAATTTAAGGATTATTATTAAGAAGTTAAGAATGGGCAACAGACAGGAAGCTAACAACATCCTCTCTACAGTCACAGGGCCATATGATCACCTTCAGCTATAGAGATGCTGAAGGTGAAGGGAAAAATAATTGTTTCAAATGGCAAGTAAGACAAAAGCAGACATTTACAGGGGTTTCTGGCAAGTTTTGCTTTCCTGCTCTAAGTGCTGCACTTTCTTTCTTGTCTCATGTTCCTCCTCCCACTCAGAAAACAAGATTATCTGTTTCCAGTTAGGAAAGGGCACAAGAATTTCAGACAACTTGGACCTGACAGCCTCAAACCTCTGAACCAGTACCTGGTACATGAGGGGCAAAAAAAAAAAAACAGCTGTAGTAGGTTTCGATGCTACTCTTAAGTGGATTTTGTTATTTGTGAATTATGAGTTTTGTCCATCACCCCGGCAAAAATTTAAAAGAATATTGTCGAATGTCATCTAAGATGTTGGGTAAACACAATTTCATGCTCTACTGGTGAGAGTGAAGATAGAGCCAATATTTTTGAAAGATATATTTTTTATTTTGGATAAAATGCATTTATTTTGTCAAGACAATTCTACTTAAGGGTGTTTAGCCTTTGGAAATAATCCAATGACCATAAATATGTGTACATATGGGGAATTTTATTAAATAATATTTATAGTAGCAAAAAATCAGAAGTGGTGCCCGTCTTCAGCAGAGAGCTGGGGCAGTAGGGAGAGCTGTGTTCTACAGTGGTGCCGTGCAGGCTGCTGCAGCTCTGTGTGGGTTCATGGTCAGGCTTTATTAAGTTCAAAATTCAAGTGATGAAACAGGGTGTCATGTAGGAACCCATTTGGGTGAATATAGGTCATACATTAAATGTCAAAATGTACTTTGAAAGTATCCGGGGTTGTATATTTGGGGTTATATATACCTAATTGCAATACTTGCTGTCATAGACGTCTAGAAATTTTGAGGAAGTTTTTCTTTTTAACTTTCAGAACTGTTAGACATCTTTCCAACTCATTACCATTTTAATGAGAAAAAAAGTAAACAGCCATTATTGGAGGGGGAGAAGGAAAATAAAGACTGCCTGCCCACCACCAGCCTCCCTGACTTAGTGGTAAAGAGGGCAGGGGACTGAGTGTTGGCTCAAAGCAGGTGTGCTTGTTTTAAAGCCAGGAGGCCAGGTAGCCAGACATCTCATCAGGGCCAACTCAAGACTAGCCATTTGTAACCCAAGTGATCACTTTTGGAAGGTTTCCTGTCATTTAACTATGACTGGATAATGATCTTGTGTAGGTTCAACTAATTCATTTACTTAGAGGTACTTTTTATAACTGGTTTATCTTGGAATGTTGCTCAGGAAGTCACATAACTTAAAGTGAGACATCCTTTGCTAAGCTATACTAAGGCTTTTATGACTAACACGAGCTTTTAGTAACACCTATTTTAGATTTTCCAGCCTAGAATTGTTGCTCTAACATAAAATGTTGGGCCTTGAATACACTTCGTCTATTGATAAAGTAAATCCCAATTCATGTCTCCTGTCATTAATTCTTCAAATATTCTTTCAGTTTGCTTTTGTGCCTGACATTGTTATGGTGCACAGTGGTGTTGTGGGTTGAATTATGTCACCCTAAAATTCATATGTTAGAGTCCTAACTCCCAAGTACCTCAGAATATGACTTTATTTAAATAGGAACTTTACAGAGGTCAGCAAGTGAGGGTAAAGTCATTAGAATGGGCCCTAATCCAATGTGACTGGTGTCCTTATAAAAAGGGGAAATTTAGAGACAGACATACACACAGGGAAAATACCACGTGAGCATAAAGATAGCCATCTGTAAGCTGAGAACTTATAGGTGAGAGAGGCCTGGAACCAACCCTGTCCACATCTTCATTTCAGACTTCTAGCCTCTGGAAGTGTGAGACATTTTTATAGTTGAAGCCACTCAATTTGTGACACTTTGTTATGGCAGGGAAACCAGGTGGTCAACAGACCAGGGGTGGGTCTGATCTTCAGAAAGCTCCCTGCACATAGGGGATGAAGATAGCAACCTGATTTGCACATGATGAAACTCAGCAGTTGGGGGAGGGGTTGGGGGGTGGAAGGGGCAGACACCTGACTTCCTCTTTAGACAGGTGTCATGGTCAAACAGCTGTCCGGCTGTCTAGAGGATGGAATCTGGGTTTCAGCCTGTCATACAAGTATTCGTATTACCCTAGAATTTAAAGGCAATGAAGACCACCTTCACTGCTGGTTTCAGAGGGTAAAACATTATCAGTCCATAATTAAACATTAAATTTAGACAAATATTATTCCTCAAGGACTGGGTGAAGGATTAAGTCATAGCAGCATGGAGCAAACTCTTTGAGCCCCCTCTCCTGGAGCTCTTTTCATACAACTGTACTTCATAGCTAGAGTATATGTAAAGCAAACACAAAGACAACCAGGAAAACTCCCAGTCACTGACCCTGTTAGGATTCTGGTAAAGGACATGGTCCCCTGTCCTGCATAGTGACTGCTTGGTTTCAGGCCAAAGGGACACGAGTCTCAAGTCTCAGCAGCAGAAGACTGAGTGTACCTCCTGGGTAGCTGTTGTGGTTTGTTTATATCAAAGGCACTGTAAATCATGTTGCGTGATCATATTTTCCTCTGCTTAGAAACTCAGAAACACCTTTAAGAGCACTTTGAAAAATGTATAGGAACTTGTAGGGCACATTCATATTATTTCTAGCCTACTAACCCACACTGACTTTTCTTTTAGCCCATATCAATTTTCATAAATACCTCCTATAATTGTTCATGTGAAGAGGGGCATGCTATTTAAAATTAAACAGACAAATGAATGGACTTTGGTCACCATTTAAAATATTTTGTTCGGTTATTAAAAATGATAGAGCACCATGGGTAAATATTTATATTTAATATTTTATTTCATTTAATGTTAAGAAAAGGAGATCCAAAGATGAGCCTTTTTTCCCCCAGCAATGCCCCTATTGGCCTTTAATGTGAAACACACTAGGAGCAGTGCCAGGAGCCCCTGAGAACAACTGCAGAATCAGGCTGCAGTCAGGGGCATTCCTGACTTGAGAGCAGAAGCATATGGTGAAATGGCCCCACCCCTATCTCCAGAAGACTCATTTCATTATAGGATCAGGCTCTTCTAAGTTAAGGATTTTATCATCAAAGTCATTCCCAGGGATTTGCAAACCCAAAGAAAGTTTTCCCCATCCCCACCTTAGGATACAATGATGAAGCTGTAGGAGACCCTTCCATCAAAAGGGGATGAAGCCGAAATAGAACCACACCACAACTGCAGCAATCCAGCTGGGCTCCTACTTATCTCTGTGCTGTGGGGCCAGAGACATCCCTGATTAGAGGCTGTTTCTTTTTCCTAGAAGTAGTTCCTAGTTCACTGTTCTCACAAGCTGCTGGACCCAATCTCTCTGAGGTTCTTCCTTTTCTGTAAGAAAGGTCTATGTTTGCAGCTGAGTAGCTTTCTCAGCCTGATTCCTGCCTGGAAATATTTGGGGACCCAGGGCTCTTTTTGCAAGTTTCACAACCTTAGTCCCTTCTATAGCAGTGCTGCCATTTAGATGCCCTGAATGAATCTCTTCACTGAGACAAGTAAAAAAAATAGATACAATATAAGAAACATCTTTTCAAATGTAATGCTGAGCTAACATAGAATAATATTAAATCAGTTATGATTTAGTAGAATAAATACTAAGCTTAAAAAGAATACTAAATTTTAAAAACAAAATGAGGCTCAGCATCTTGGAAAGAGCTCATACAAATGGAGAGTCCTAAGACTCATGTTTCATTAGCTTTACAGTAAATCTGCTTCTAGAAAGTAGTCAACCTAGAAAACCATATTAAGGTTATCATTTGAGGTGACAATAAAGATATTAATAAACTTTAGACATTCTCAGATATGCATATTGAAATAGCTAAGATGATCATTAATAGAACATAAACATACTATTCACCCTTTAAACAAGTAGAGGGAAAACAATGGAATCAAATTTTATGGCATTCCATCCAAATTAAGTCACAAAAGGAGAACATAAAAAAGAAAAAAGAATGAGGTAAACAGATTTTGTATAGTAGGACTGCGGGCATTAACCCTAATCATACTAGATATACGTGGACAAAAATCTGGTTTAAAATATGAGGATCGTCAGTCTGAAACAAAAGAGAATCCAAATCTAACCACGTAAAGTTTACAAGGAATAACTGTAAAACCTAAAGACACAGAATAATTTAAATTACAAGTAGAATAACATATGTTAAAGAAAGAATAATTTTAGAAGAAAATACTAAACTTACTACTAAAGCAACCTCAAAATTACAGAGCAAAAATTACCAAAACAATGAGAAAATGACTAATTTACCTTATTAAAGGAATATTTTAACACAACATGTTTTAGTAATTGATCAACAGTTATCATAGCTAACAAATGGGGGAATATACACTTTACTCACAAAGAAAACATTTATAAAATCTGACCACATATTGAAAATAAAGCTATCCTCAACAATTTTAAAAAATGGTTTCATATAGAAAATATTTATAAATAAATATAATTAAAAATACGGAACTGGAGCCTATTATCCAGAGCGAAGTAAGACAGAAGGAAAAACAAAACTACAGTATATTAATGCATATATATGGAATTAAGAAAGATGGTAACGAGAACCCTGCATGTGAGACAGCAAAAGAAACGCAGGTGTATAGAACAGTCTCGTGGTCTCTGTAGAAGAGGGCAAGGGTGAGATGATATGGGAGAATGGCATTGAAACTTGTTAATTATCATATGTGAAATCAATCGCCAGCCCAGGTTTGATGCTCGGGGCTGGTGCACTGAGATGACCCGGGGGAGGGAATCGGGAGGGAGGAGGGTTCTGAAGGGGGAGCATATGTAAACCCATGGCGGATTCATGTCATTGTATGGCAAAACCAACACAATAAAGTAAAGAAAATTAAAAAAAATAATAATAATAATAAATAAACAAAAGCCCAAGCTAAAAAAAAAATACTATGTGTTACCCTTGTGGTATTTATAGGAAAATTTATAGCCTGAAATGATTATGGTAGAAGAAAAGGCTCAAAAGTAATGATTTAAGCATCTAAAATATGAAATTAGAAAATAACAGCAAAAAATATGGAAGCAACACAACAAATTTCTGTCAATAAAGCTCCCGGAGTGGCATTTTGTTATGGCAGTGCTATCAAACTAGCAGATACCTAATGTAATTTTTACAGTGGATTCAGTCCATAAGACTAGACCGTCACCAGCTTAGACCATCTCAAAGAGCCACGCAAACTTGAAAATTCCTTGGAGGCTGAAAAGAATAAAGGTCTGTCTTTCAGTTCGTGAGGGCGCTTCCCTAGGGGTCTTCATCACCCTTCAGCACTCTCTGTGAGTGTGCCTACACAATGCCCACAGGTTCAAACCTAGGCATTCAGCAGACCTGTAATTTGCCTCTCATCATGAAAATGGAAACACACAAAGCGAGCAGGAACTAGCCACAGGGGCCCAGCGGCCAATCAGCGCTTGGCAGCAAGGGATTAAAAAAAGAACTAGACTTTTGAAAGGTTCAGGGCCAGGTGCTCCTCAGAGGCTGTAGATGTTTCTGGATCCTGCTTCATTTCCCTCCTTCAATCCACCCTGAACACCATCCCAACATAAATGAGGCTGAGTCCTGCCCTAGCAGAGCAGGCCCCATGCTGGCTGGCGCTTCGGCACGCTCGCTGCAGCAGATTCCAAAGGTGAGTTTGTAAACTCAGTCCCCAGGGCACCATTCAGTGAGGACCTCCTCTTGGCAGGTCTGCTTGGAGTATTCAAGTGTCTCACTCCTGGAGTCACTGTGTAACCTCCAAAGCCTGTTGCTAAAGAGTTTTCTGTGTCCAAAAATAATCTCTAAATGATGGTTAGCATGACCCTGGCATAATTCATCCTCTCCAAATAAGTGAAAGGGAGCTAATGCCCAACTCCTGGCACAGCCACAGAGAGGGTCTTGGAAGAGAAGGTGGCTGTGACTTCAGTCCTTGGCAGAGGGCTGCGGACTGAATGAGGAGCCAGGCCAGCGGCAGAAGCATGGCCACAGAAAGCCTGGCTTGGGTATTTCCTTCTGCCTGGGGCCAGG
This sequence comes from Antilocapra americana, assembly GCA_007570785.1. Classification (NCBI taxonomy): domain Eukaryota; kingdom Metazoa; phylum Chordata; class Mammalia; order Artiodactyla; family Antilocapridae; genus Antilocapra; species Antilocapra americana. Next base: position 6,330,754 of record ML662447.1, on the reverse strand, counting down.
AAACAGTCTGAAGCTCCTCCACCATTCTGCAAGAGCTTTGGGTATCTATCACCTGAACTGGCCACATCACCATCCCTGGGTATCACCAGGCTATCACTTTTCCAAGAGCGTCCTGATGTGTACTTGATCACCAGGAAGGCTTTGCCTGGTTGATGGAGCTGACCCCTGATTAATTTAAGAGCCTCTCTCTATGTCCTGACTTGGGCCTCTTCTTGGTCTTAGGGAGAGATCAAAGATCCCTGCCCATTACTACATCATACATATATTTTCACTCAAGACTGATTCTCTCAACAACAAAGAGGTATACTACTTTGTTCTGAGAGAGGGATACCATTGGCTTCTGTGTGCTAGCTTTCTTCACAAGCTCCTTTTCCCAATCAATCAGGGATTTTGATCTGGAGCATTTTGAGGCTGGGAGAGAGGGAAGTTGGAACCTGAGATAAACCAGGTTCAGCATCCTCAGTGTGTAGTTCATCTTTTCAGCAGTCCCAGGAGTGACAGTTAATGTACCCACTTTACAGATAAGAAAACGAAGTCCTGGAGGTTAAACAACTTGCTCCAAGTCACTAAGGTCTTGGGAGGCATTTAAACAGTCTATTTTGGTTGAGATCTATGATCTTTGCATTCTCCCTCACGGTGAAACTGGAAAAGATATATAAAGGTATTAAGAGAGACAAATAAGAGTAGAATAGGGGCCCAAGGATGAAGATGATAGGAAATCTTCAGGGACTTATCCAGAGCAGTGAAGGGAAGCACAAAAGGTGGGTTCCTGGCAAAATGCAGGTTAATGCAGTCAATTCTTACCTTGAAGCAGCCATCCTTCATTCAACTTTAGAGGCAGAGTTATGCAGAGTAAATCTCAGTGCCTAGGGTCAGGTCTAGCATCACAACTCACTGACTGAGTGACTCTAGGCCAGTCTTTGGACCTCTCAGTGCCTGTTTCCTCCCTCTGTATCTCTCAACACTGTTGGAAGGATTCAGTCCCACCCTGGGCATCCCTCTCTCTCACCCCACACGTGTAGATGGCATGTGTGTGCAGGCTTCTCACCCTTTGCTCAGGACATTTGGAGGTGTTGAAGGCAAATGGAAAATGTATGCTTCTTCCACAGAGCTCTCCTTGTTTGAATGAACTGAATCTTTATTTTTCTTTTACAAGCAAAGAGGTTTTCATTAATTTGTGCCAGACCATTTAATATATTCTTAGATTTCTACAGTGCTCTTGTTACACTTAATTTTCTGGATTTCCAAGAAAGTTTCAGAACCTAGTTTAGTGAAAGACCTTGAAGGGACTGAGAGGATAAGCAAAATGAGAGGCAATTCCTTCATAGCAAGACTTCTCAGTTTAAGGATATCACCAAGAAATAAGGACAATTGGATGTAGGTAGGAGTTTTACCTAAGAATCTTGACCTTGGTTATTTCTGGCAAAGTAAGGTGGGTAGGAAAAAATCAAGCCAGAAATTCAAAGACACAATGCATAGCTTTGTTTGATATAATTTGAATCATTAATCAGCAGTGAAAGCCATGGGTAGTAGGGGGAAAGATGCTTTTGAAGAACCACTCACTGTAACCCACCTGAAGGCTTCCTAGGAATACCATAAATCCAGTGGGGATGTTTTGTTTTTTTTTCCACTAAGCACTAAGCTCATGAATCTGAGGTTTTTTTGTTTTGTTCTACAGCTGAGAATACCAAACTACAGGGAGCTCTGGTGACTTGCCTGAGGTCTCAGAGCATATGGGAGGAATTTAGTGAACCTAGGAGATTCCAAATGCCTTCACTGCAGTTGGTTGTGGAAAAGGGGAAAGATGGAGGTGGGGGAAAGAGAAAGGGAAAGGGATGGAAGAAGAGGGAGAGAAGGAAGGGAGGGGGAGAAAAGGGGAGGGGGAAGGGTGATGGAGAGAGATGGGGTCCAATGGGATCCCACTGAGAGAGAGAGACCAATGGGATCCAACTGTGCTGGGATGTGGAGGAAACAGGGGGACTTTAGCTTTCACATCCCAGTAGTTGTCTTGTAAGTTTGCTTCAGAGGATAAGCTATAAATTGATGAACTGATGTAGGGTGATGCAAAGAAATGCTTCCCTGTGCAGACTTGAGGTAGGGCACTGAGCTCTGTGGTCCTCCAGCTGAGTGACTTGGAGTGAGCTTCTGCCCTTCTCTCCAAACATCAGTTTCCTCACCCACAAAATGGGGCTACGAATAGCCACGACCTTAGAGGTGCTGAGCTAAGAACCTGACACTTACTGGGTGACCCATCAGAGATACAAATCCATACCTGTGTCCAAGGCTATGATGCGTATTGAGAATTTAGACATACATCACAAATAAACATTATTGTCACAGTTTCATAAAACTGATGTATACAAGGAGGCAGCTGTACTTTAGGAAGTAAGAAGACTAAGGACCAAAGGATGAGGGAGAGAGTGTGGCTGTTGCATGGACAGCGGCCTTTGACACCTCTGCCTGAGAAGCAGGCACAGCCTGGGGACCCTGGAAGCTCTCAGGGACCCATGCTGGCAATTTCCCCCATCTAGTCTAGTCCTGCTCACCTTCTCTTCCAGGTAGAGCTGCCAGATAAAAGGATGCCTAGTTAAATTCGATTTCAGATAAGTAATAAATACTTTTTTAAGTTTAAATATGACCCATGCAATATTTGGCATATATTTACACTAAAAATTCATCATTTACCTGAAAATCAAATGTAACCAAGCATCTTGCCTTTTTCCTAATGTAGAAATGCAACCTCCAGGGAGAAAAGCAACTTGCCAGTCCATTGACTTTCTGGTTATAATTTCTTTTCTGATTATGGAGACAATACATGTCTCTTGTATAATCTAGGAAATACTAAAATACATGGAAAAAAATAATAATTCATTTTGTAACACTATGAGCTAACACTTGAATGCCTCCAGTACCTGAAAATATTTGAAAACTGTAGCTTTTTTGTAGTCTACCCAGTTGAGATGATATTTTAGGTGTGGACTTTATACTTCTTTGGTTTAATGTTATACATAATCTCCCTGTCACCAACTCTCTTCTCCACTGAGTTTTGTTACACAGCATAACTTCCTTTTCTTCTTGCTGAAGTTGGTGGTTTATAATGTGCATATCTGTGCAGAATACTCTGTCCACACATCTTCAGATAATCTCTCAAGTGACTTTAAATTATTCCAAGTTATATATAAAAACTGGCAATTTGAAAGTGATGACATTTAATATCTCATAGCGTGCAGTCAAAGCTCTCATGGGTACAGTCAAAGCTTTCCTCCCAAGCCCAGCTGAGCCACCCGGCAGAATTTCCACCCCTGATGACACAAGCTAATGTTCCATGAGGAGAAAAGAAAGCCAATACTCAGCCTTTGTTTCTCCTTGGGCCCACAAGCTCTTGGTTCTGCAGAAGTCTATTTGCTTGAAAAACACAAAAACAAAATCTATAACATGGCAGTTTGTTTTCCAAAGTGGGAAGAATGGGCTTTGGGATGGTATCTTCCACCTAGTAGCCTAGGACATGTGAAGAAGAGTTCACCTCCCCTTTGAGACAGTCCTCAGGCTAGCAGTTCTCAACCCAGCTATACACTCAGATCACTGAGGAGGTTTAAAATACTGCCCGATCCCCAGCCAAGTCAGTGCTTATCTCTGGGGCAAGGGTCCCAGGATCAGCAGCTTTTTCTTGAGTTTCCTGTGTGACTTCAGTAGGCAGCCATGGTCAAGGACACCTGTGTTGGACTTTGACACAGTCACTCATGGTGAGTCAGACCCAAGCAGGCTGGAGACAACAGAAGAATGCAGGGACCCACCTGGAGCTGGGCCCTCCAGGTCGCCATATTCTTGAGTCCACCCTCATACGGTGCCTGTTTGGAAGTCTCAGCAGGCACAGCTTCTCTTCAGGGCCTCTGCCAGAATCTTCTCTGAGCTGGAAAAGTGGCTTGGTTCCCCTGAGTCCCAGTTCAAGCTTCCCACCTTCCCCAGGTTGCTTCTCCTTCCCACAGCCCCCTACCATTCCAGCACTCAGTTAGCCTGGCCCCTGGTGATTATATGGGCTTCCCTGGTGGCTCAGACGGTAAAGCATCTGCCTACAATGCGGAAGACCCAGGCTCAATCCCTGGGTTGGGAAGATCTCCTGAAGAAGGAAATGGCAACCCACTCCGGTATTCTTGCCTGGAAAATCCCATGGACAGAGGAGCCTGGTAGGCTATAGTCCATGGGTTTGCAAACAGTCAGATGCGGCTGAGCAACTTCACTTTCTTCTTTTTTCTTTTGGTGATTATGCATGAGCTCCTCAGGGTTGCTCCCTCCTGTCCCAGCTCAAAGCTGGCCCACAGAATGGAGCTGAGGTTTCTTCTCTTTCATCACTTGGTGGGCCTCTATCCCCTTCATATGAAGAGACAGCTTCAAGGACCAGGGCATGCAGCTGCCCCTGAGGATGAAGGAGCCTTTCTTCTGAATTGTAGACTTGTCACTTTCTGGGCTAACTTTTGCTCTGTGGGAAGCCAGAGCCATTTCTCAGACCATTCAGTTTCCTTTGCAGGCAGGGACACCAACCCATCCTAGAGTGGTGCACTCAGGACAGGAGGGACAGGAGGGACAGGACTTTATGATTGATGCCAGGGGCTGGGCCAGAGGAGGGACTGTCAGGGGCTGTCAGTCAGTTTGGACTACTTTAACAAAATATCATGGACTGTTGCTTAAACGACAGACATTTATTTCTTATAATTCTGGAGGCATGAACGTTCAAGATCAGGATGCCCACACGGTTGGGTTGTGATGAAAACTCTCTTCCTGGTTAACAGACAGCTGCCTTACTGAATCTTCACATGCTGGAGAGAGAGTGAGCTTTGATCTCTTCAAGCCCATCATGGGGGCTCCATCCTATAACCTCAAAGAAATCTAATTACCTCCAGAAGTCCTCACCTCCCAACACCATCCCATTGGAGGCTGGGCTTCAACATATGGATTCTGGAGGGACCTAAACATTCAGGCCAGAGCAGTGGAACAGAGGAGGAGTCAGTGGAGGGAGAACCAAAACCTCTCAGAAGAGAAGCCACAGATTTAGGAAATGACAGGCTGTGTCAATGGCTTCTCACCAGGCAGGGTTGTTGGGGTGAGCCTGCCATGATAATAGGAGTTGGAAACAAGACAAGAGTGGTCCTTTGCACCTCTCATCTGGGACCTCCTGAGTTAAGGGGTGGAGATGAGAGAGGACAGAAGGGCATCCTCCCATTCAGGGGAGTTAGTGAGTCCCTTTCTGGTTCCTTAATGAAGACTCCCAGCATGGTTCAACTCCCACCAGTTTGCTATGCCCATTTAAAATAAGCAGCCATGTAATGAGCACCAGCTATGCCTCAGGCTCTGTACAATGGGCAGGACATGCAAATTTCCCTTCTTATGAAACTCACGCTCCAGTGTGGGGCATGATGAAGCTGAGGACAGACAGTCATCACATAGTCACACAGGCTATGTAGGGTGTGCACATCTGCCTCCCTGCAGGACCTGTGGCTTCCAACTGGGTTCACCCAGCAGGATCACCAAGGGAGGTGGAAGACGGAGGAAGGAGGAGGGAGGTGGGCTCTGGCTCCTCTGGCTCCTTGCCTACTTCACACCTGGGTGGCTGCATCCTCTACAGAAGGCTCTGCTCCTGTCTTCCCCCAGCCCCTCCTCCCACCAACTGCATCTGAGAATCTCGGGCCAAGAGAGATAGAATTTCCCCCCATAATTTAGCCCTGTTGGCTCAGAGGACCACCTCATCCCTCAAGGCTTCCCCTAACCCTGGCCCACACTTTGTAGGCAGTTCCCTCACTGAACCCTCATCAAATTACTCAATTTAAATATACCATCTGTTTCCTGCTGGGATCCTGCTCTACCCAGTGACCTAGTCAGGGAGGTCAGGGAAGCTTTCACAGAAAAGGATGTTTGAGTTGAGCTCTCAACAATGAAATTCCAATTAATGGGTGGATCCAACATGTGTGTCTGGTTTTAGAGGTGGCAAAGGACAGGGTGGTACTGGTAAGTTATAAGGTACAGTGAGGGGAGTTGAAGCAGGCAGCAGAGGACCCCATGAAGTCCTCCCTCTCTTAGTCATGCCTGGCCAGGGTGGGGGGGGTGGTCACTGAGTTTGGACTTAGCTATATGAAAAAAATGACATCACTGACTCGATGGACATGAGTTTAGCAAGCTCTGGGAATTGGTGATGGACAGGGAAGCCTGGCATGCTGTAGTCATGGGGTCATAAAGAGACACACGACTGAGCGTCTGAACTGAACTGAATAAGAATAAAAGGGCAACAACTCTTATTTCTTGAGCATCACTACAGACACCAAGAGTGTTCTGGGTTCACACATCTTCCTTACACGTAGACCCAGAGGGGGCCAATGCTTGGTGCTCTGGGTTATGAGTGATGCTCTTTAAAAGGTCAAGCAAGCAACTAGAGGGCCTGAACTAAAATTAGAGGAACACTGGGAAGTTCTGAATCCCTTGCATGGATTTAACTTTGCTTCCCTGAGTTGGTACTTTGGAAAAGTGTTAGAACTAGTCACAGAGACACATATTCCAAATTCCATTTCATCATCCTAAAGTTCCATTATCTCAGTACATTCGTTTTCTAAGGCCGCTGTAACAAATTACCATGAACTCAGTCACTTAAAACAATAGATGTTTATTCTCTCACAGTTCTGGAAGCTAAAAATATGAAATCGAGATGTCCCCAGACCTTGCTCCTCCTGGAGGCTCGAGGGCAATATGTGTTCCTTGTCTCTCTCAGCTTCTCGAGGCTCCTGGCTTCCTTGGCCTGTGGCCCCAACACTGCAACCTCTCAAGGCCAACATTCTGCTCAGTCTTCACATCACCCTCTCCTCTGTGTGTGGAAAATCTCTTTTTGCTCTGCCCTCTTATAAACAGTTGCATTTGCTATCAGAGCCCACTCAGATTATCCAAGAAAAACTCTCCATCTCAAGATCCTTAACATAGCTACATCAGGAAAGACCTTGTTTTTGCGTATAAATTAACATTCAGAAAGAGTCAGACACAACTTAGTGACTGAACAACAATTAACATTCATAGGTTTGAAGGATTAGGAGCTGGATATCTCTTGGGTGTCCTGTCTCAGGCTGCCACATCAGGCAATGAGACATCACAGCACCTACATGGATGGTGGCTTGGTATTGGAAGAGTTGCTAGTGGACAGCAGAATCCAGGGTTCCTGATATGCTGCTGCCACTGAGTCCTGGTCCTGGTGAGTCACCTGGATCTCTCTAGGCCATTTGCTCTTTATTTTATAAATGACCTAGTAGAAATAAGTCAGGCTGCATGAACTGCTGCTGTGTTTCTAGATGGGCCTCAAGGCACCTGAAAGCCCTTTGCAAGATGAGTGCTCTTGCATATGCAAATATTGGCACCTTCCTTGGTTTCTCTGAAAGCCTGAGGCCAGAGAAGCTTCTAAAGGATCAACCAGGTAACCCTCAGCCCTGGACAGAGAACCTGGGGCTCTCAGAAGGTAGCTAGAATCTACACCATATCATCCAGAACCTGTGCAGGTGGGGCTGGACTTTGTCAAACTGTTTAATCTTTCCAGGTGCTGCTAATATTCAGACAGTTGTGTGTGTGTTGGTGGGGGACCACAAACCTTTAAAGTTCTTTCCTTTAATGTCCTCTAGGTGATGCATTTGATGAATCGGAAAAGACAGAACCATGAGTCTTCACTTTGGCTTCACTTCAGCACTATTAACCAACACAGATTTCCGGCAACAACCCTGTAAAGTGAAAGTCACTCAGTCGTGTCCGACTCTTTTAGACCCCATGGACTATACAGCCCATGGAATTCTCTAGGCCAGAATACTGGACTGGGTAGCCTATCCCTTCTCCAGTGGATCTTCCCGACCCAGGAATCGAACTGGGGTCTCCTGCATTGCAGGTGGATTCTTTACCAACTGAGCTACCAAGGTCTGATCAGGCTTTAAGCTCCCCAGGTGGCTCCAGTGTCCAGCCCAGGTGGATAGAAAACAGCAGCTTTCCTTTGCAGCTTTGGGCAATGGGTTGTTGGTTAGGGGAAGGCCTCCTAATTCAGAGAGCTTATAAACCATAGAATCTGAGAAATTATTTCTCTGGAAATCTTGACCAATCAGTGAGATTCCTAGCAGTCAGAGGACTTAGACATGGCTCTGTAGCCACAGGACTAAGGCATTAATATGATGACCTTTCAAAATTGAAGACAATTCCTTGAATTATAAAAACTGCTATCAAGCTTGCCCCTGATACATCCTGTCACCATTTAGACAAGGAATGTATAAAGAATAAAAATAACCTGGTGAATTCAGAATGGTGGAAAATGTCATTACTGGTAATGAAAATTACAGGAAGCCTTGGTGACTCTTGCTCTCTCCCCAAAACTAACATGAGAACATGTTTTTACTTCTGATGCAATAATTAAGTTTGCCCAAGAAAACGTCTGTCTGCGCACGCCTCAGGGCAGGGGTAAATGAAGCCTTTAACTAACTGATAAATGTGATCATCTCAGTTACTAAACTCTCCGGGCAGACAGGCTTCCCAAGTGGATTAACTGAGCAGTGATGAGCATGGACAGTGGGGGTGGAGGGGGTGGGGAATGGGCAGGCTCTGGAGAAGGGATTAGAGATTCCTGAGGCTCAGAAAAACCAACTTTATTAGGAAATGGAAGAGGTTTGTGGTGACCTCCGTAGCTAGAGGCAGCCACAGTTCTAGAACGAGAGCCTGTTGCCAAGAGGCTAAAATGAAAATAGCAGCTTGAAGTCTCATCAGATACCACCAGGATGAAGAGACACATTCCCCCAACACTAAGCACACACAGGGCGAGGGCCCTGTGGAGACATTAAAGGTAAAGGGAGAGCAAGCAAAGCCCTCCCTGCCCTCATGGAGGTCTTACTGAATGGAGGACAACAGATCAGGGGTCTCCCAGGATGTTCAGAAAACTGAATTGAGGGTGGGGTGGATGATGCTCAGAATTGAGAGCTCAAAAATGGAATGGCGGAAATAAACTGGGCAGGGGGCTGGGAGCCGTGGGTCCCTACACCAAGACAGAATGAGCAATTGCTCAGTTGCACAGAGAGAAAGGTTTAGCCTTTCAGTTTAAGACAGGTTTAGCTAACAATGAAACAAAAATAAAAGCCTCCTGAAGAATGATTTTTCTCCTCTGAAGGAATACTCAAAGGATGGGCAGTGTGTAATGGAATGGGTTTTCCCTGCCCTCTGGGTATAAGTATAAACAAACACGACCCTTTTGAAGAACAATTTCGTGTCCTGTGCGAGACCCACATGTATATTTTGACTCATTATTTTCACCTGTGGGAATTTACTCAGAAACAATCCGCTACACCAAAGGCTTGATGCTCAAGGGTATATACTGCAGTATTATTTTGAAGAGTTTTAAGATGAGCAGAACAGAAACCGTATTTTTTCTAAACTAATCTTGCAAGTGACTGCCATCACATTTGACATTTTCTATCTTTACAAGCAAGTTTCTAGGTCCAGCCCACACTTGAGGGGAGGGGATCCCACAAGGATAGGAATACTAGGAGGCGGGGTTCATTGGGCTGCCTTAGAACTGCAAATCACAAACCCTAAACTGTCTTTCCACAGCTATGCTGTTTCTGAACCCTATTAAAGGGGAGTCCATGCACACCATGGCTCTGTTTTTAAAACACCTTTCCCCTTCAGTTCTTGTATCACAGGCACTGGTCTTCTGGTACAGTAGTCCCCAACCTTTTTGGCACCAGAGATCGGTTTTGTGAAAGAAAATTTTTCCACGGATTTGGGGTGGGGGGATGGTTTCAGGATGATTCAAGCACATTATATTTACTGTGTAGTTTATTATTAATACTTCAGTTTCACCTCACATTATCAGCCATTAGATCCTGGAGATTTGGGACCCTTGTTCTGGTAGATTTTCAAGGGTTTATATCCCAGTTCTTGCAAGTTTGAAAACAGGATACTATTAATACATTAGGGGGGCAGGATTTGACTTTAGACACCTGTCTTCAAATCTTGGTCCTGCTATTTCAAACTGTGTGAACTGGGGAATTTTATTTAATCCCCCTAGGTCTCAGGAAACTCATATTTAAAGTGTGACTTAATGGTACCTACCTCATGGGGTTTTTTAGATAATTAGATGAGATTGTATGTGTAAACACACACATAGGGCCTGGAATTCAGAAATACTGCTCATTATTCTCATTATACTCTTAAATAACAGCCTAATTTGATTTAATTCTTTTTTTTTTGATGCTTTTTTTTATTTTTTATTTTTTTTATATTAAACATTTTTTTTTATTAGTTTTGCCAAACAATGACATGATATCACCATGGGTTCACATATGCTCCCCCTCCATAACCCCCCTCCCTCCTCCCTCCCCCCGGGAAATCTCATTGCACCAGTCCCAAGCATCAATCCTGGGCTGGCTATTGCTTAGACATATGATAATTAACATGTTTCAATGCCATTCTCCCATATCATCCCACCCTTTCCCTCATCCACAGAGGCCCTGAGTCTATTCTATACATCTGCGTTCCTTTTGCTGTCTCGCATGCTGGGTTCTCATTACCGTCTTTCTAAATTCCATATATATGCGTTAATATATTGTATTGTTGTTTTTGCTTCTGGCTTACTTCACTCTGGATAATGGGCTCCAGTTTCGTCCATCTGAGTAGAACTGATTCAAATGAATTTTTCCTTAATGCTGAGTAATATTCCATTGTGTATATGTACCACAGTTTTCTTATCCATTCATCAGTTGATGGGCATCTAGGTTGGTTCCATGTCCTGGCTATTGTAAACAATGCAGCGATGAACATTGGGGTACACGTGTCTCTTTCAATTCTGGTTTCCTCGGTATATATGCCCTTGATTTAATTCTTAAGCGTTGCTTTATTCTCTGAAGATTACTATATTGTCTTCTAATTTTGAATGATTCTGTTTTGAAAACTGCTAGCCATTATTATGAAAATGTCTTTTCTTGAGGTTCAGCTTTGTTTTTTTTTTAATCCTGGCTATCGAGTTTTTTCTTTGCATTCTAATTCCAGTGTTCCTATAGGAATGTCTCTCTTTTTTCATTGTTCTATAACAATTTTTCTGGGTCATGAAATTTCAGGTAAATTTAAATCTTGCTTTATTTAAGGAGAGTTTCTTTTATTATATTTTTCCCCTATTATCTTTAGGAAAACAAGCTGAGTATTAAGCAATATTTTTCTGTCTTTCAAATCTCACTTTCTTCTAATCCATTTTAGCTCTTTATTTTTACATCTCCTTTTACTTGACTTCTTCAATTTAGTTCTTGTCGCTGAGGACATATTTAACAGGATCAAGTCTCCTTTTTGTTGACTCATATAACTTTTCTTTCTATGAAGTTTTTAATCTTATTGCTACAGATTCATATCTTTTAATCTTTCATTGCTGTATCATCTCCTTTTCAAGTCCCATTACCTTGATTTCATGGAATTGGTTTAAGTTCCTTTGCTTGGATGGCAGAGGGCTGCAGATGTGTGTTTCTCACTTGCCCTCTGTCTTGATATTTTCCTTCTTTCATAGATACCATGTTGATTTCTTTCTGGTCACTGCTTATCTCTGAAGGGAGTCCTTTCCTTTTGTTCCAGCTACTTGTTGAAGAAGAGCAGGTAAGCACACAGCTTGGTTTTGGCCTATTGTCTACAAACATATTCTCACTAATATTCTTCCCTGAAGATATGGCTGGATTAGGTCAGGAGATCTTCTAGGCTTAGAAGAAAGCACTTAAAGTCACAGTTGTTTGCATGCAATTTTTTTTATGCGTCTATTGCTGTTGTTGTTCAGTTGCCAAGTCATGTCTGACTCTTTGTGACCCCATGGACTGCAGCACTTGGGCCTTTCTCTCCCTCATCATCTCCCAGAGTTTGCCTGAGTTCATGTCTATTGAATCGGTGATGCATCTATATTTATATAGATGGGTATGCATTTATATCCATATCTATATCTCTATCTGTGATTTCATGTATACTTTTCTTCTGGAGACCAAGATCAGTAACTGAAAGTCAGCTGCCCTCCCTCTGTGGATGAAAAATTGTCCCTCGCCATCTGCCTTTACAAGGATGAAGTCACTAGCCACAGCAGTCACCAGCCTTCAATACACTCTAAAAGGAGTTCAGGGCAGAGATCAGGAGTGAGGCATTCTGTGCTCTGGGAAAAACTGGCAGAACAGACCTTCAGAGAGTTAGATATTTTCAGGAGAATATTTTTATGAGCCCAATTTCTTGCATCTTCTCATATCTAGAAAAGCACTAAAATCATTAATGAAGACATCTGCTCCTTGTGATTAGCAGCAACTTTCTTGTGACTAGCAATGACCTTCTACAAAATGTGTGCTTGACTACACCTTCCCCACTTCACTAAGACCACGTGTGTATTGACCTCTCCCTTTACCTTTTAGGAGTAGTTACTCAGAATTATTTGAGAGCCTGACTCCAGGCCTATAGTCCTCATTTTGCCCCAAATAAAACGTGAATCTCTATTTTCATCACATGTCATGTTTCTCTATTTTATTTCTCCTTAATATTTCCAAATCGTTTCAAATCTAAAGGCAAAGACCCATTCCTCTATCATCTTTACTTGTGCTTTTCTTGTAAGTCTCCCTGCTAAGTAATTACACATCTATTACGATCCAGATTTGAAAGAAAGGGCATAGCTTGCCATAAACACATGAGGTGCATGTGTGCATGTGTGCTCAATCGTGTCCGGCTCTTTTCAACCCCATGAACTGTAGCCCTCCAGGCTCCTCTGTCCATGGAATTGTCCAGGCAAGGATACTGGAGTGGGTTGCCATTTCCTGCTCCAGGGGATATTCCTGACCCAGGGATCAAACCCACGTGTCCTGTGTCTTTTGCATGGGCAGGCAGATTCTTTACCACTGATGCCACCTGGGAGAAGGACAAACAAATGAGGATACATGCCAACTAAAGAAATTAGAGACCCTTTAATCAAAGAAGTCCTCAGGCCTGCATGGGGAGATGGAAGAGTTGTTCATCTAAGCTGAGAGATTTTGATGGGTATGAAAAAAGAATAAAGGAATAAATTCCACAGGTGAAGTGAACATAACATTGCTATTGTAGGTTCAAAAAATCTTGTGAATAGGGCCTTTCAATATCTTTTGGGAAAAGCTGGGATTTCTTACTCTTTGCAATTATTTCAACATTCTAGATCTCAGACCTGCACCTAAGATTCAGTTCAGTTCAGTTCAGTTCAGTCACTCAGTCATGTCCAACGCTTCGAGACCCCATGAGCTGCAGCACGCCAGGCCTCCCTGTCCATCACCAATGGCCAGAGTCCACCCAAACCCACGTCCATTGAGTCAGTGATGCCATCCAACCATCTCATCCTCTGTTGTCCCCTTCTCCTCCTGCCCTCAATCTTTACCAGCTTCAGGGTCTTTTCCAATGAGTCAGCTCTTCGCATCAGGTGGCCAAAGTATTGGAGTTTCAGCTTCAACATCAGTCCTTCCAATGAACACCCAGGACTGAGCTCCTTTAGGATGGACTGGTTGGATCTCCTTGTAGTCCAGGGGACTCTCAAGGGCCTTCTCCAACACAAGAATTCAAAAGCATCAATTCTCTGACACTCAGCTTTCTTTATAGCGCAACTCTCATATCCATACATGACTACTGGAAAAACCTTAGCCTTGACTAGATGGACCTTTGTTGGCATTTTAGGATGTCTGGCTCTAGGTGAGTGTGAGTAATCACACCATCGTGATTATCTGGGTCTTGAAGATCTTTTTTGTACAGTTCTTCTGTGTATTCTTGCCACCTCTTCTTAATATCTTCTGCTTCTGTTAGGTCTCTACCATTTCTTTTCTTTATTGAGCCAATCCTTGCATGAAATGTTCCCTTGGTATCTCTAATTTTCTTGAAGAGATCTCTAGTCTTTCCCATTCTATTGTTTTCCTCTATTTGCACTGATCGCTGAGGAAGGCTTTCTTATCTCTCCTTGCTATTCTCTGGAACTCTGCATTCATATGGGTATATCTTTCCTTTTCTCCTTTGCTTTCAGCTTCTCTTCTTTTCACAGATGTTTGTAAGGCCTCCTCAGACAGCCATTTTGCTTCTTTACATTTCTTTTTCATCAGATCCTTCCCCAAGTAGAGATGATAAGCTGCAGAGTCTTACCGGGGCAGCAAGACTAGAGTCAGGCCACTAATTCCCTGTCTCTAATGACTTTCATTTTCCTTTTTCTGAGGGCTAGAAACCCCTGTGGACAGTTCCTGCCAGGCCAGCTCATAGCACTGATTTGGTTTTGCTTTACTAATTAGAGAGCGAACATTCATCACTTGCAAGCTCTATCTTTTGTATTTCATCTACTGTCTTGTGATTTCACAGCCTTTACAAGAGGTCTGAAGTACTTTCAATACCATGGCCTGGGTTGCTCAGTCATTTTCGACCTTTTGCAACACCCTGGACTGTAGTCCACCAGGATCCTCTGGTCCATGGGATTTCCCAGGCAAGATTACTGAAGTAGGCTGCCATTTCTTACTCCAGGGATTGAACTTGCATCTCTTTTGTTTTTTGCATTGGCAGGTGGATTCTTTACCACTAGCACCATATGGAAAGCCTCTCCATACCATATATAGATATACAGTCAGAAAACATAATAAAGCCCTCTAAGCCTTCTATAGTGTTCATGGATCAAATAGAGATAAATCACTTTTGATTTCATATGGAGCTGATCTGTTTTCTACTCCTTCCAGAGCCTCTTATTTGGGTGTTGTACTTCATTCATATCTACTGCAGGTTCCTCTATAGGAGAATATGAGTCTAAGAGCAGCATCTTATTATAATTATCCTGGCAACTTTATGCTCCATAGATTGGAGCAATGAGAGGGCAGAGATAGTGAAAGTCATTGAAGAGAAAATGGCTAAAAATGGTGAAAGTTAGGGACCAAAACTGAGAAGTTGCTTTGGAAACAGAATAATAGAACACATGGAAATAAGGAAGATTTGTCTGAAGAGCATTTCAGAATATAGGGATAATGGGCTGAGGCAGGACCAGGGAGTCTGCCCAGACATAGTCCTGGAAGCCTCAGGGCTCGAGAAGTCCTGCCTATCTGTCAGTCAGAGGCGGTTAACCAGAAGACTCCCGTTGGCCATTTTGGCTCCATGGTGAATGTAAGAAGGAATAAAGGTTTCTAACCCTCCTCAATCTTAGTTCCTCTATTTCTGTCTGTGATAGCTGCCTCCAAAGGTGGCCTCCTCAGTGAACTATGCCTCCCAATATCATCCTCATCTAATCCACTCCTGCACTGAATCTGGGCTGGCCCAATATAACCAATGAAATGTAACAGAAGTGACTCAGAGTGACTTCTCACACTAGATGATGAGAAAGCTTTGCAGTTTCTGCCTCGGTCTCTTGGAACACTTGATCAAGAGGAAGCCTGACTTCATGTAAGCAGTCCAACTCTCCTAGAACTGCCCTTACTATGAGGAAGCTCATGAGAGCCACATGAAAAGGCCGTGTGCGGAGAGAGATTTCCAATCAGCCCCAAGAGCCCAGCCACCTCAGCCTAGGCACTGGCCATCTTAGCTATCCAGCCCAGGTTAGGCTTCAGATGGCTCTACCCCCAGATGACATCTGAGTGCATGACAGAGTATCACCTTGCTCAACTCCATCAACCCTTAGAACCATGAAAGATCATGACAAAATGTCTTAATTCTCTACGTTTAGGGGCACTTGATTACACAGAAATAAACAATTGGAACATTAACCCAGGCAGCCATGGGAGAGCCACTCTTTGTGCAAACACTAGGGCCATTTCCATGGATGGAAATAAATGGGGACTGTCACCCCTGCTACCAAGTTGCTTGACCAGCACCCCTAGATAAGGAGTACCCATTGAGTACCCATTTCCACATTTCTCCTCTGCTCTGAGAAAGGCAGAGAGATTCCAGTAGGCCCTTCTGAGCACAGAGCCCACGGACCCCTGGGCTTGCCTGTTTCTGGCTGCTAATTTCCCTGACAACACTTAGTGCTATGGGCAATGCCCCAGGACCCTGCCATTTGCCACCTGGCTGAATCTCCATTTGTCTATCCCAGAGCTCTGAAATACCCTGCTGCTGCCTGTCCCATGCATGGGAAGATCTCTCTGTGGGAACTTGGGAAAGATCTGGAAAGGGCAGAGGCTGTTGGAATCAATGCCTAAAAGAACCTCCCAGGTCAGACTGGAACCTACCACATGCCCTGGCCCTCCCTGCCTGTTGACTTGGGCTCTGTGTATTTTCTATTTTATTACTGGTGGCCCCGGGCGGAGGCTACACATAAGTGTTTATGCTGGCAACAGGGGGCAGCATTTCCTGGGCTGCATTTCAAGAGGCAAGTCATGTTTCAGAGCTTTATTCTCTCTGTATGCTGTCAGTTTTCTCCTCCTAAACCTGCGCCAGGGTTAAAACAGAGCTTGCTTCTTGGGGTGAAAATTCTATTCTTAACCCCATGTCTGGCCTCATTGGAAGACACGCTAGCTCACTTCATCCATGAAGCACTCTTCTCCTAATACAAGCATGGTTGCCATAGTATTGTTTGTTAGACTTCAGAAAGGCACTTGCATTTGACATTGAGGGGTTAGCCATCAATAGTGTTGGCATTTGGGCCCATGATCTTCAGATGAGCTGTCATATGCAGGTATCTATAGCCAGTGTTACTAATGGTCTTCACTTATGTTGATCCCAGTACTAGCCAAGTCTACTTCTCTAATAGTTAAGACCTAGAAGAAGCGGGATAAGTGCTTGGGCAGAAACAATAAATACAAAGTCTTTTGATGCAATTTGCTTTAAAATATCAACCATCTTATTAAGCAAATACACACACACACCTATAGGATTTGAGTACATTTAAACAAACAGAAATACTTTTTATACATCAACTGGCTAAAGATTGAGGTGGGCAGTTTGCAGGTTCCACACACAACTGGATGCTCAGAGCTTGCCCTGAGGCTGGGATCTGACCAGCAGCTAGCTCTCAATCTGGGCTTCCCTTGGGCCAGTGACCTGGAAAGCAGCAAGGAAGGTACCAGTGGGGACAGCTGGAAATGGCCTTTTTGTGTGCCTCTGGGCAGTTCCCAGAGCCCACTCTGTACCACCCAGGGAGGCTTTGCTTTCTATGACTCCTTTGCTTGATCCCAACCCCTGACTCCAATTTCACAGTAAGCATGGAAAAACTGAGCCACAGAGAAGCAAAGCCAGTTAGCTGGGCATGCAGCAAAGAGCAGGAAAGCCAGGTCAGAACCCAAGGGTGACCCTGTTGCCCAGGGGGCGTGGAAAAAAGCCATTAAGTGTTGAGAATGCTGGGGAGGCTGAGACAAGAGGACATTTTACCTACTGAAGGTATGTCCTACCAGAAGAGTGGGCTTTGACCTTGGCCAGTAGCAGAAGACCCATTTCATGTAAAGAAAGTCACTGAGCTGCTTCAAATCTCTCTTCCTCTTCAACACAGGTAGATACAAGAATACTCTGCCTCTCACTAACCTCTTGCTCACTATTTGGCAAATCACATGGCTGGGAAAAACGCTTTACAAAGTACACACATAAGGTATCCTCACCATTTTCACAAGTGCCAAGCAACATAATACAGGACCCAGAGAAAATCCTCATGCTAGCTTTCCACGTTCTACCAGGCAAGACCAAGACAGGCTCCAGACTGCCACCATTGTGACAGTTGGCCTTACCTCCTTACTATTGTCCTACCTCCCCATCAGCACATTAGAGAAGTCTAATCCCCGTTCTTGAAAATGAGCTGCTCTCAGTGACTTGCCTGGCCTGTACCACATGGTAGAAGTAACATTCTAGGACTTCTGAGTCAGGGCCAAAAGAATCCTTGCAGCTTCCATCTGGATCTATTGGAATATGCATTCTTTTGGAATTCTCTCTTGGCTGCTCACTTCCATGCCACACAGAGAAGTCCCAAGTAGGTGTTTTGGTATTGTCTATTTTGGCTGAGCTCCTAGCCCATGTCCTGCATTTACAACTGGCCACGTCAGTGAGCTGATTTGGATGTCCAGCCTAGCGGAGCCCTCCAGACCCTCCAGCACAGCCATCACCTGACTGTTACAGCATGAGACAGCCTAAACAAGAACCACCCAGCAGAGCCCAGTCAACCCAGAACAGGACCAGGAAGAATAATAGATCATTACTGAGAGCAACTAAGTTGTAAAGTAGGATATTGAACTGAAAGAGGTCTTCGTGGAAGTCCAGGCATCTGCAGCCCTTGGCTCTCCCGCCTGAACCCTGATGTCTGAACTGATCCATCACCTCCTTAGTGTGGCTTCGTCTCACTCTGTCCCACAGCATCTGTCTCCACTTTCTGCTGTCCCCCCAGATAAGCCCAGGAATCATTCTAAATTCAATGCTCTTACAACAGGCTCCCTACAGAGACGAAGATGAGAAAACAGAGTGACAAGCACAAAGAAGTGACTTTAGGTGGGTCCAGCGTGCCCTACACATGCCATTCCTTGCCTGAGTGGTAAACTCCACTTGAGATGATAACCAGGAGAAGCTCCTGAAGAATTGCAAATAAACTCTAAGTTCCTTCTGACCATCATCCAAATCCTTGCCCCAGGAGCATCTTGAAGTAGAGTAGAGTCGGGGTCCCCATGTGTGTCTCTGTGGACTGGAGCACTGCTGGCTCTGCACATACAACCTTTAGCCAAGGGTCTAGTGTTTATCACCTCTACATGCCTCCTTGGCTTTGGCCTTCTCTGCCCTGGAGCAAGGAGACTGGCCAGAGTAAGCGCTTTCCGAAGAAAGGCCTGGCTTTCTGGCTCTGACATCTGTGAAAGCACCACAGATGTTAGGGCTAATTAGCCACATTCAGTGAGACCAGGCCTATCAAACATCCCAGGCAGAAAGGTCGGCTCTGGGCTGAAAGGTGAGCTGTTTGTTTAAGGGTGGTGGGTGGTCTCTGGCAGGACTTTCAGATTAACCTAAGCCTTCTGAAAATAGAAAATGCAAAGCCTGGCATCCTGGGGTACCAACAGAGATAAGAGCTGGCCGGGAGTGAGGTCCTCTTTGATTTCATGATCCACCAGGGATATGGGAGTAAGGAGGAGGGCAGAATTCTTTCTGATTCCAGCCAAAGACCAGAGGTGCAGGCTGTCTTGGGGCAGGAAAGCTACAGAGATCTCCTTCCTGAAGCCCCATATTGCACTTCTGGGGAGGAATTTTGCGAGGCCCTTGTACTGTTGAGCAACCCCACAAGCTCTCACTTGATTCTTTCCTATTCTGGGAGCAGCCCAAGTGTCAGAAATATAAAATTCCAAACCCTGGAGATAATACAAAAGGTGGTAAATAACAATCCAGACTTCAGGGTTAAATATACAAGGCTTCACTGCCTGGTTCTGCCTCTTCCTTACAGTGAGATGTTGAGCAAGTCATGTCTGCCTTAGCTTTCCCAATCTGGAAAAGGGGTATCCTGCTGCCTTACCTTCCATGAAAGGACTGAGATTACCCTCAATGTAAGGGCTGAGATGAACCACACACACAGTGCCATGGCACCAGTGATAACCCCCTGACTTCCCCAACACCTCCATGTGCAAGACTCAGACAGTTTTCTAAAAGCACAGGATGCTCACACATAGCCATGGGAGGTAAATGTACTCCCCAGCTGGGACATGAGGGTGCTGAGAAAGACTCAGAGGGCTGGATACAGCTGGAGAGTCTGAGTGTGAATTTTAGTCCAGGTCCTGCTCACGAAAGGCTATGTTTTTGATTGCAAAGCTGTATTTCTGCCCACTGTGACTGTTGTACAACAAATGGCACTACCCCCTGGGAGGACTGTGGTCCCATTGTGCATTTCTGGAGGGCCTTGCTGCTCCTTATGGCTGAGGAACAGCCTGAACCTCCTGGTTCCACAACAAGCCAACAGGGCCACCTGCTGCTCCCACCTCAGTCCCACAGGATCCAACAGGCTAGACTCTCTGACAAGGGAAGACCACTGTGATCCTCAGGCCTAGTCAGCACATGGAGAAGGGGGCAGCAGCAGACACTGAGAGGCCTCAGCTCAAGCTTAAGCCAGAGGCTCGGAGCATGAGCAAAAGTGAGCTTCCCCAAAACCCCTGCCCAGGAGGGCAGAAAGAAGAGGTCCTACTAGGCCCCAAGAATAGAACGTAAAATCAGGAGGGGCCTCCTACGATTCCCAGTTCAGTCTTTCTGTCCCCCTGGGAAGCCTCACCAACAGCAGGCAAACACTCAGATCTCTGTTGACTTACAGGCCTCCAGGGATTGGGCTGTACCATCATGCATGGAGCCAGTCATAGCTGGTCACCGCTTGTAATGAAGCAAGGTGACCAAAGAGCCTCTCGACCCAGCAGGACCAGACCTCCTTCTGGAGATTCCAGGGAGCCTCCGGTCCTGGGCCCACCAAGGCCTGGCACTACAGGTTGGAGTCTGCTCAGCCACCCAGAGGACATATCCAGGGCAAAAGTCAGCATCTGCTTCATGACCCAGCTCCTGATGCAGCTCAATAAAAACCCAGATAGCATCTTGCCAGTGTGTCGTGGAAGCTGAGCCACACTCCTCCTGGCTGCTGCCCTGCTTATCCTCGGGGAGACTCTTGGAGAATCACCTAATTTCTGAGCGTATTCCCTCAGCTGGGATTCCAAAGGTGCTGTGGAGTCAATGAGATGGGGGGGGTGACAGCAGCTCATGTGTGCTGGGCGCAAACTCAAGCTGAAGCTCATGCTGTGGCTCTGAGGAAGGGGCCTCAGCAGCTGGAGC
Source organism: Antilocapra americana (assembly GCA_007570785.1). Classification (NCBI taxonomy): domain Eukaryota; kingdom Metazoa; phylum Chordata; class Mammalia; order Artiodactyla; family Antilocapridae; genus Antilocapra; species Antilocapra americana. The sequence continues at coordinate 6,310,009 of ML662447.1, read as the reverse complement.
ACAAGGACGGGACCAGCACCTCACTGGGCTGGGCTTGCTCTGTGCCCAGAGGTCCAGGCCTCAAGCCACATACTGTGTCACAGTGAACTCAGCTGCAGCCTCCTTGGGACAACTTGGCAGGTGGAGCCTTCAGGCATAGCACAGACCCAAAATGTATACCCAGGGAGCAGCACTTTGAAGCCAGACTTGGTGAGAAGGGAGTCCTAGCTGCAGTCCACACAGTGTGGATGTGTCATTGGAAAGAGATGCTGTAGACCAAAATGTCATTTCTATTCTCTGTCAGACTCCCTGGGCTTTTGAAACAATCCTCCAGGAAAATTGGGGTAAAAACACAGACAGCTCTCAGGAGGGCAGCATCTGCCTGCAGGGAACCCCACCTACCCGTCCCATGTCCTAACCCCTGAACTGGGTGACCCCAAGCAAATTCCTTAACCTTTCTGTATCTCAGTCCTCTTTTATGATATTAAGCCAACAATAACTCCAACCTCATGAATTAGAACAACTCCAACTATCCATTTGTTCATTTATCCATCCATCTATCAGTCCATTTATCCATCTATACATCTGTCCACTCACCCATCCATTTTTTTATCCATCCATCCATCCATCTATCCATTCTCCCCCATTACCCTCTTCGAGAAGGGGCCAGTTACAGGAAACACATGGGTCCTAGCCCTGCCAGGCTGTCCCGGCTGAGTTGTCTGGGAAGCAGACTCTAAGGGAGAGTTAGAATGTAAAAGATTGGCAGGCAGGTACCACCTAATTTGGGCAAGGAGAGGTCAGGCTGTGATGTAGAGATAATCGAATCTCTGCCAGACCCACAGAGCTCCAGAGCAGAACCATTAGAGGAAACCCCTTTGCTTGGGGAAAGAGCTTTGCCCTCGCCTTGCTCAGTTGTTGATGGAGGCTGCCCCAGGTAGAGGGTGATCAGGCTAGGAAGCAGCCAGGAGCCATCAGCTAACCACACCTCTCATGGCTGAGAAGCAGAGAAGCCCTCTCTTTAAGGCAGAACTGCAGCAGGTCTCAGAGCCTACAAAACTCTCTGGGAGTCCTACAATGGAGGCTGAGACACAGACACTGCAGAGCCTCATATACAGACAGAGCTGGCGAGCCAGGGTGCTCTGAAGATGACAGAGGAACCCAGAGGGATGGTGAGGCTTCTTGCGAGTGACAGCTAGGATAAGGGATAAATGGTGACTGACAGGTGCCCGGTAGGGACAGGGAAGGAGGCCACTGGCCTAGGAGCAGCACTTACTGGGTAACAGGGTGGCAGCTAGACATAGCTAAGGCCTTGGGCTGTGGCTGTAGGACTGTTCTGGAGCCCAGACCCCAGTCCATTCCAGGAGGCTGCTGGGAGCTTTCTCCTTCAGGCTTTTCTGCTGTGCCCCAAACCGTAAGTGCCTGGGGCTGTCCCATGCCCCCCTCCTCTGAATCCTATCACCTTCACTGGGAGCGTGGGACCAGAGCACGCTGGCCCCACAGTGAGGCTCTTGTTTCTTTCAGACAGTCTTGACCTTGTCTGTCCAGGCCCAGGGGTGCTGGTTACAGAGGCAGGGCTGGCGACGGGGTGAGTTACCAGCTAAACCCAAACCGCTCTGTAGCTTGGAGCAGGAGGACCTATTGTTTTTGGCCTCAGGAGCTGGCTCAAAAGCCAGGGTTGATTATGGTCATTTCCAGCCACCGAATACCCTCCTGCTCAAGTTCCAAGGGTCCATATTGGGTGAGCAAAGGGTCTGTGCATCAGCCCTGATGAGCAGAGTGGGAGTGGGCTGGGGGAGGCAACAGCACCGAGGGCTCTGCACTTGGCCGAAATTCAAAAGATGCATCCAGCCCCTCAAAGGAAATTCTCTGGATATCCTTCCCCCAGAGTGTTATCAGACCCAGGCCGGCCCCAAACCCTGGATGCAAACAGTACAACCCTGAGATCCTCCTGCCTCAGGGACAGCCAAATGTCTACACTGCGCTTGCTTTTTCTTCTTTAATTTGATTCCCTCTGGTAGCCCACAAGGCTGGGGCAAGAGTTATTTTTAAACAAGAATCTCTTTTGTTTGCTGAGTATAAGCTCCCATTCCAGTACAAAAAAATATATACAGCTCCTTCTATCAGATTTGTCTTGGAAACCTGGCCTCCATTTTGAGGCAAGAGCATTTTAAGAGATTGAGTTCCCTGGGACTCTTCCTGCTCAGCCCCATTTCAGCAGACATGCAGCTGAGACCCCATGCAAATCAACGGGCCCGTAGCAGCCCCTCATCCTCTGCTGTGCATGTCAATTTCAAGGGGCTTGTCAACACTCACATTTTACTCTGGATCCTGACGTGGGTTTCAGACCCTAAGTGTTTGACCAGCACTTCAGTGATGCCCATGCAGCCGCCCCATGGGCCACACAGTAGTGAGGGTTGAAAATCTGGGTTCTGATCAGAACTCTGTTCTCCAGAGGGGCCTCTGCTCAGAACTTAGAAGCCAGAATCTTCATGGCACTCTTGGTAGAGCCATCAGAATGTCCCTGTCCAGCCACCATGCAGAGCAGGCCACAACCCACACATGGGAGGAAACAGACATCTCTTCCATACCTTCCAGACCACAGGAGACCTCACAGTGGACCAGGTGGCCCAGGGAGGAGAAAGGTGCAGGGAGAGAAGATGAGCAAGGACAGAGCCAGAGACCCAACATCTAAGTCACCAGCAGGCAGGTAGGGAGCTTACAAAGCAACTGGAGAAGGAGACCACTAGGAGAGTGGGAAGCCCCAGGAAGGAAGTGTTGCCATGGAAACCAAAGAGGAAATGATCACCAAACTCCAGTGTTGTAGAGAAATCACAGAAGTTAAAGACTAAACAGTAATTCCAGGTTGGATTCAACAGTAAGGCACTTATTCAGCTCGTAGGACTACGTCCTCTACCCTCACACAGCAGAGGCACTGGGGGTATGGGTGGGTGCCAGGGAGCAGAGGAAGGGCATAGGCAGAGGCTGGGAAGGGACAAGAAGTTTAGTCAAATAGGGAGAGAGTCAAAGCAGTGATTGAGAGTTGATAGGGACAATCGGGTCTCTTTTCTTTGTGAGAAGGAAGAGTGAGGCAGAAATCAGCAAAGAAATGGTAAACAAAGGGAGTAATGGGAGCAAAAATGGACCCTCAAAGGGCAGAGCCCCAAAAGCTAGCACAAGGAGGTATACAGGATACAGCGAGAGGAGGAGGAGGACAAGCATCCTTTGGGGCACCAAGGAAGGTGGTGGTTGAGGGGCAGGAGGGTCTCCTACTGAGAGGGAAGGAGAGTTTGAAAGTGGCCACTGTGGGCAGCAGCATTAATCTGCCCAGATGTCAGTTCTGAGAAAGGAGTGCTTGGCTCAGTCTATGCCTGGGGTGTTGCCTGGGGGTACTGAATCCAAGATGAGTGATGCAGGAGATGTGACCATATCTGCAATAGAGAGGTGGCAGAGATGCTTTGTGGAGTCTAAGCATGAGAGGAAGAGAGGAAGGCAGGAGGGAGCCCACAAGAAGGGAGAAAACAGGGGTCTGGGATGTTCTGTGCTGTGTTTCCAGCATGATTGACTGAGACAGGCATAAGAGAAAAAATTTTGGAGAAGGTGAGAATATTTAATTCTAGACGATGACAAACGTGGGTGGTAGAGAAACAATGATAATAATTAGAGGTGACCAGGTAAGGCAGTGGAATCTAGGATGGTGGTCATCACCGCCAAGGGTGGCCACCGAAGATAATTAGTTCCTAAGTCCCACAGCTCAGGGGAGACCCATCCAGCACCCTGTCCCTGGGATGTGGACATTTAAGAAAATTACATTCTCAGAACGGCACTCTCTTTGTGCTGATGAACAGCCAGAGATGTGGTGGTGACATCTGAGAGCAAGCCCCCCAATAACTGGGTGAGAACCAGGGTTGGGACCACAGTCAGGTACTAGGCACTGTGGTCTCTGGGGAAAGCTCCAGGGTGGCAGCCTTGACTTCCCAGGGCAAGGGATATCTCTGTGGGCTGGCCTTGTCCATCCAATGACCCAGAAACAGGGGAGGCATCCCCAACACACACAGAGTAAAAGGGCGTGGAAATAAGGCACAGGACTTTGGAACAACATTGTCTCATACAGAAAAAAAGGGAACATAGTACAGGCAAGCCAAGCTTCCCAGTAGGGAAGGATTCCTTACTTGTTTTTCCTGCTAACGAGTCTAATAATTTATGTCCCCCTCACACTGGGCTTCAGTGCCAACATTAGGTACCAATCAACTCTGCTATGTAAGTATTACATACATTATCTTATTTAGTCCTTATGACAACCTTGAACTTGAAAAATGTGAACTAGCTTACATGCAATTCTACATGAACACTTCTGCTTACTCAAATAGGGAAATGCATAAGGACTTAGGCAGAAAAATCAGTTTAAAATCTCCTTTACTCAACCAAACACCTATTCAAGTAGGTCAACTTGACATCTACATGCAAAGAATGGATTTGGACCCTTACCTCACAACACATACAAAAAATTAACTCAAAATCTATCACTGACCTAATTACAAGAGCTAAAACTATTAAAATCTTAGAAGAAAACATAGAGATAATTCTTCACAATCATGGGTTAGGCAAAGGATTCTTAGATATGACATCAAAAGTATGAGCAACAAAAGAAAAATAAATTAGACTTCATAAAAATTTTAAACTTTTGTGTATCAAACAACATTATCAAGAAAGTGAAAAGACATCCTATGAAATGAGAAATTTTTTCAAAAATCTTATATTTGGTAAAGGTCTAATATCCAGAATACATAAAGAACACTTACAACTCAATAATAAAAAGACAGACAATTTAAAAATGGGCAAGGGACCTAAGTAGACACTTCTCCAAGGAAGATATCAACAAATGGCCAGCAACTACATGAAAAATGATTGACATTGATAGTTATTAGGGAAACACAAATCAAAACCATAATGGGCTATCACTTCATACCAACTAGCATGGCTATAATCAAAAAGTCAGATAATAATGAGCTTGGCAAGGATGTGGAGACATTAAAACTCCCATATACTGCTGATGGGAATGTAAAATGGTACAGCTGCTTTAGAGAATAGTCTGGCAGTTCCTCAAAAAGTTAAACAGAGGATTACCATATGACTCAGCTATTCTACTCTTAAGCATATACCCAAGAGAAATGAAAACATCTGTCGATACAAAATCTTCTACATGAATGTAGCTGCAATATTTATAAAAGCCAAAATATGGAAGCAACTGAAATGTCCATCAGTGGATGAATGAATAAGCAAAATGTGGTTTATTTAGAATAGTATTCGGCCATAAAAAAGAAAAACAGTAGTGATCCATGTTACAACTTGGATAAACCTCATAAACATTTAGCTAAGTGGAAGAATCCAGACACAAAAGATCACATAATGTGTAATTTGTAAGATATATCTAGAATAGGCAAATCCATAAAGACAGAAACCAGAGTAGGGGGGAGAGCAGAATGGAAAACAATTATTCAGTCAGTATGGGGTGTTTTATGGGATAATGAAAAATTCTGCAGCTAGAATGAGCTGCTGACTGCCAAGCATTGTGAATACACAAGACAGCACTGAACTGTACACTTTAAAATGGCTAATTCTCTGTTATATGAATTTCACCTGTCAGCAGTGTGGTGAGGGGCTGCACAAAGGTGGAAAGGACACACCAGTTCTGAAAGAGGCATGACAGCTGCTCTCTTCTGGGCTGGGGGCAGGTGGCTCTGGCTGAAGGTGAAGGAGGTCAAAGCAGGCCTCGTCATCTCTCCAGGGTATGGTGGTGAGTGAAACCTCAAATCAGTGCCCTGGGCTTCCCTGGTGGCTCAGTGGTAAAGAATCCACATGCCAACGCAGGAGACTCAAGTTTGATCCCTGATCCAGGAAGATTCCACATACGGTGGAGCAGCTAAGCCCTCGCACCATAACTACTGAGCCTGTGCTCTAGAGCTCGGAAGCCGCAACTCCTGAGCCCGTGTACTGCAACTCTGAGGCCTGTGCACCCTAGAGCCTGTGCTCCACATCAAGAGAAACCACTGCAATGAGAAGCCTGCACACCACCATCAGACACCTGCTCTCGCTTGCTGCAACTAGAGAAAAGCCCACACAGCAATGAAGACCTAGTACAACAAAAAATTAATTAATTAAATTGTATCTTAAAAAAAAAAATAACAGTGCCCTGGCATCCTCTCCCTGTCAGCAGCTACTGGTCTTGAAGGTGACCAAATTCACTGACAGTGCTGTAACCTCAAGCCTGCAGGTTTAGCGAAAAGCGTCAGGAAAGAGACAGCAAAGAAATTCACAAAGGAAAGGTGTTTATGTTTCTTATCTTCCCTTAAATGGAATACTTTGTTGCCTCCTTCCCCAAGTTTAAACATATCCTCCTAATTAACAGTCCACTACAGTTCATCTTCTAAACCCCAGACATTTCAGAACAGAGCATCTCTCTAAGAACACCTCATCAACTCCTCATTTTAAGGATGGGAGAAGTGAGGCTCAGAAGGAGAAAGGAGTTAGTGACAAAAACGGGATGAAAACCTGGTGCTTTGTTGTCTAGGCCCTTTCATATTTACTGATGCACAAGTCATTGTTTCAATGCAGAAGGTAAGGATGCTGGGGGTAGGGAACAAGGTTTCAGGATGGTGGGTTAATAGAGAGGGATGAGGTTAGGAAAATTCTTAAACTTGCAGGAAAGGGAAATGATGACATCTGTTGAGTGTTTCTCATGCACCCTATCCAAGTGATGGCTCAAAGCTTGAAGAGAAGAAGGCAGGCAAAGTGCACAGCGAGGAAATTACAAGACTTGGGTGCAATCTGTAGGCCTCCAAGCTACCCTCGGGTGATAGCAGAGGAACTGTAGCTCATTTTAGCACCCTGAGATGCCTTAGTCACCTAGGAAGGGGGCCAGCAATGGAGGGGCACAGGTAGGTTAGAGAATGACCTCTAAGACTGTGCCAGCCTGTCATCGTCGCAGGTCTGGGAACAGGTTGACGGCATGGAGGGAACCAGACCATGTCCTGTGTCAGGCAGAGCAATCATGGCCCAGGTGTTTCTTCCTATCTTCCCTCCTGCCCCTGTAGTGCTCCCACCAGAGCTGACATCTTCCTGCACCATGGCATGACGTGTGGAGCCACCCTGAAGACACCTGTATCTCCCAGGTCTGGTTGGGAGCAGCCAGCTGGCCAATGATATGTTTTTCTCTGTGGCCGGGAGCCCCAGGGAGGACTCACAGCTGGCAGGCCACTGGCCCAGTGTTATTTTGAGATCCGGCTCCGTGATGGGCTGTTGTGACAGCTTTGTTCTCCCAGGCCCCTTTGATTTGTGAATCTCCCTTTGTGGCTCCTGGGGGATGCCCAGCCCTGCTGTTTCTGGGCTCTGGCATCCCCCTCAGCTAGGCAGGCTGGGCCAGCTGCCATGGGGGTGGCAGACAGAGGGCGGGAGCAGCAGGGCTCGGAGCTGAACAGCCGCTGGCTTGGGCAGTGCGAGGCTTCTCTCCTAGGCGGCGAGGGGCTGACTGGGTGGTCGTGGAAGAATGATAAGTGCCTACTCAGAGCCAGTTCTGAATGGCTGGATCACAAACCGCAGGACTGGACAAGGGCTGCCCTGCTGTGCTTGGGCCTCGGCCCGGAGCTCTCTGCAGCGTCTGTGAGGCTCGGGGCTGGACCCCAGAGAAGCCGCCTGAGACTCGCAGGGCAGCCAGCCCTTGGGAAAGAGTATCTGGGGCCTGGGAGGGCTCTGCTAGCCAAAAAAGACTCAGGCCTGTCAGACAAGGTCTGTGGGAGCCCATTTGTGGCACTTAACTTCAAGGCAGGCAGCATCACAGAGCAGAGAAAATGTCAGAGCCAAGGACAACTGGGTATACATCCCAGCTCTGCTCCCAGCTGGTGCGAGACCCTGGGCTCGTTACTGAACAGCTAATCCCTCACCTGTAAAAAGTGAATTCTAAGATGGTCTCTGAGTTGTGAAGGCTTTAACTGAGTTGTAACACATACAGACGTGCTCAGCAGTGTACCTGTTTGGGATATGCAATCACACACACATACACACAGCTGCCTGTCTCCTTCTGTGATCCATGGGGTAGAGATGGCTTGTTTTCAGGGCTGCCTGGCTAAGTGTCCCCACCATCCTCATGATTCCATGAATCCTCCCTGAAATTGATACAGTCCCAAGTCACTGAGGGCCAGACTCCAGACACCAGATTGAAGGCAGCTGAATTCAGCATATCTTGACTGCTGACTCCCCATACCAACTCAGCAGACACTTCAGTCAACAGGGCCTTTGTTGGCAGCTGCAAATTTCATAGTTAGGGGTGTTCCTTCTAGCTAGATGGTCGACTTCCACAGGGCAAAGCCTCCTCCTACAGAATGGGTGAAATGTAGACCCTAGATCAAGGCTTGTTGACTGAAAGAAGGAGAAGGAGGGGACTGAGGCACTTTGTACATCCTGCAAGGTGTGACTCACCTGAGTTTCAGGGTCTCAGCCCCAAGCCCTCAACCACCTGGAGGAGATGGCATGAGAGTCACACCTTATGATGCATGTGTCTGGGTTGAAAAAGGGCTTATGGATCTCCTGCCCAAGCCCTCATAAGACGATGCACATCCCCACTGACAGCTTCCATCAGGACTTCACCAGGGACAGGCTTTCACTCACCTTTGGATAGCTCACTGCATCAGTAAGGCCTTCAGATGGTGAAACCCTGCTGCATGTAGCCTGTATCAGTTGAACCTTATTCCCCTGCCTGGGGCTGCACGACACAGAGCCCTTCCTCCTTCCTCAAGACAAGCTGATGACACTTTGCAGATTCCATGAGTCTTCTCATCCCCTCCCAAAACACTTATCAACCATTGATCCATCTTACCCTTCAGAGAAGGGTTCCAAGAATCTCATTCTCCTCTGCTTTTACCATTGTTTAGTCGCTAAGTTGTGTCTGACCCTTTTGCAACCCCATGGACTGTAGCCCACCAGGCTCCTCTGTCCATAGGATTTTCCAGGCAAGAATACTGGAGTGGGTTGCAATTTCCTTTTCCAGGGGATCTTCCCAACCCAGGGGTTGAACCCAGGTCTCCTGTGTCTCCTGCATCAGCAGGCGGATTCCTTATAACAGCCAGCAGGGAAGTCCCTGCTTTCACTAGAAAGGGACAAAGGCACCATCAGCTTTACACTGAAATAAGAGGACTCTGAGGATGTCTCGTGGAAGCTGGTGCTGACAACCCGGGCCACCTCTCCTTGAGGACCTCTATAAAGCCTGGGCCCCCTCCCCTTGGGGGCTGGGGAGCTCTCTTTGGTCCTTCCAGGGCTGGGGACTGTCTTAGGTGTCTGAGAGCTTCACCCTCACCCCTAATCACACATGGCAGCTTTGATCCTGTAACTCTCAGCTTTTCCATCAGAATTCAGAGGGCAATAATAGTAACTGTTTGCTTGTAAAGTGCTTGGAGCTCAGAGGAGAAAAGGTGTCAGACAAGTGTGAAATGTTATTACTGGCACAGGTCAGAGAACAGAATGGAAATTCACCAGTAGAAAGTAGGAACTCAGAGGAAGCCATTCATCAGCTCCTACTGAACAAATGGATACAGGAAAGGGGGTCTCGCCTCTGCAGCTAGGCATACCCCAGGTCAGCCGGAGGGGCTGGAGGAGAGGCAGGTGAACCATGAGGAAAGTCCTGCTTTCTGGTGTCAGCACCACCAAACTCATTTACTAGACGTGGCTTCACTCTTAAGATTTGCTCTCCATTACATGCTAAGAGAGACCACCAGCCCAGCCGGACTCAGAGCCCCCATGCAGCTAGTTCAATCAGAGAAGAAGCCTCCAGAAGAAAGAGGCCTTTGTACCCATCTTCTTAAAGAACCAACCTGATTTTCAAACAGGGATGCACCAGGCAGATAGAATAAGTCAACACGCTTGACATGGAGACAGACAGTCAAATAGACTCCTTTGAACATACAGATAATTCAAAGAACAAAATAAATTTTAAAAACTCCAATTGATGTGCAAAAGCTTTTAATTTTAATTAGGTCCCATTTGTTTATTCGTGTTTTTATTTCCAATATTCTGGGAGGTGGGTCATGGAGTATCCCGCTTTGGGTTATGGCAGAGAGTGTTTTGCCTATGTTATCCTCTAGGAGCTTTATAGTTTCTGGTCTTATGCCCATTATCCAGAGTGAAGTAAGCCAGAAGCAAAAACAACAATACAGTATATTAACACATATATATGGAATTTAGAAAGACGGTAACGAGAACCCAACATGCGAGACAGCAAAAGGAATGCAGATGTATAGAATAGACTCGTGGACTCTGTGGATGAGGGTAAGGGTGGGATGATATGGGAGAAGGGCATTGAAACAAGTTAATTATCATATGTCTAATCAAAAAAAAATAAAAAAATAAAAACTCCAATTGATACTTTCAGAAATTCAAGAAAGAATATCTTCTTAAACACATAAAATATGATCTACCATTCCATGTCCTCAAAATGAACCAAAATGCAGAGTCAAGGAAATCAACCAGAACACACAGCAGAAAGACATGAACTCTAACTGAAATGACCCATACATTCTACTAGGATGAGCAAAAAAAAAAAAAAAAATCATATAATATTTTACAACATGAAAGATAAAGAGAAATTCATAACAATTGAGAGAGAAAACAGAATCACCTATAAATGAATAAGAATCAGACCGGCATTTATTAACAATTGTTGGCAACATGGGAGATTTTTAACATATGCTATGTTTCTTAGAGAGCATCCCAGGTGGCGGTAGTGGTAAAGAACCCATTTGCCAATGCAGGAAATGTAAGAGACATGGGTTCCATCCCTGGGTCAAGAGGATCCCCTGGAAGAGAGCATGGCAACCCACTCCAGTACTCTTGCCTGGAAAATCTCATGGACAGAGGAGCCTGGAGGGCTACAGTTCATAGGATCACAAAGAGTTGGACACAGCTGAAGCGACTCTGTATAGCACACAGCACATGTTCCTTAGATGGGAAGACTTCATGTTCTAAAGATACTAATCCTCCTCAAATGAACCCAAATGTCAGACTATTCTCCCTAACTCCTGACAGCTAAAGCTTGTTCGCTTAAGGGTTTCGAAACTGTAACCAGTACAGAAGAGAATCAGAGGATGGTTCAGAATTTAATGATGGTGGTATGGGGATGGTGGGGAGAGGTGTTGGTAGCAGTGGAGTTCGTGGCACTGGGGATGATGGTGGTGGTGAAGATGGGATGGCAGCAGAACCAAGGGAACAGCCTCTTGACAGCAAGCATCCAGGGACGAGAGCACCAGCGGCACCCACTGTCCTGAGGACATCATTCTTCTGTGTTCTTGGTTCTCCAGCCTCTCCCTGATCTGACCTTTTTACGAAGCCTGTTTCCAAACACTCCCTCTTTTCACTAAACTATCCAGTATCCTTCTAATAAATCTCTTTTCTGCTTAAGTTAAATAACACCGGTTTCTATTGCTTGCAACCAAGAACATTGACTGGCACAAAGAATTTTCTAATCCTGAGAAAGAACAAGCTTTTATAAGCAAGGCATGGAAGCAGAAACATTATTCTGAAAATAAAAGACTGACTAATTGAACCACAAAGCTTGAAACAATTCAGTAGAAAAAATGACATATCCCACTTCAGACCTGGGGACACACTCACAGTGAAAATGAGGGGGTGGGAAAAAATATTCCATGCTAATGAAAATTAAAAGAAAGCTGGGGTAGCAATACTCACATCAGATAAAATAGATGTTAAAATTAAAACTGTTATAAGAGATAAGGGAAGGCACTGCATAATGATCAAGGAATCAATCCAATAAAAAGATATAATAATTATAAATATTTATCAACATAGGAGCACCTCAATACATAAGGCAAAGGCTAATAGCCAAAAAAGGGGAAATCAACAGTAACACAATAATAGTAGGGTATTTTAACATCCCATTCACACCAATGAACAAATCATCCAGACAGAAAAGATGACATTTCACAGACAAAGAGGAAAGATTGATGCACATATGATAAAATGCTCACTCTTCCTAGTAATTAAGTAGCTGAAAATTAAAATAATGAGATACAACTTTTGCCCTTCAGGTCAGCAGAAATATAAATGATACTTAACATCTAAGGTGTAAGCGGGTGGGAAAAACAAACTCTCTGACAATGCAATGGGGAAAACAAAGCAGAATTACCTTGACTGGTAAGTGAATGGTACCACCTCATACTCGATGCAGGAATTTCTTCTACTCAAAAATATTATTTCATAGTTTGTATCCTATGAAAATACTTGCACAAAACACACAAATGTTAGTAGCTAGATTATTTTTTATGATTCAAAAACTGTGGCTAACCTAAGTATTACCAACAGGAGTGTGGTTAAACAAAATATAGAAAAACATAGGGGGAATTAAAAGGAATAAGGAGTTCAGTTGATCTCTACTGATTTAGAAGACCCCTTTGTGTATTATTTAGTGGGGAAAAAAGCCACTGAAAAACAGTCTATGTGGTGTGACTCCATGTCTCCTTTTAAAACTTAAAACTGCAAAAAGTTGGCTTAGATCACGTTTTTTTCCTTATACACCTCTGTAACAAGTAATAACATATAATTATGAAGTTTGCAATTCCTTAGCAAAACTAAAAGTAGAAAGGAATGGCATCAACAGGGATATCCTTTCAGGGATAAGCCACCAGGAGGGTTTCACTATTGTCATGTGTCATTGTGAACCTGCTATGAACAGGCTGGATGAGGGTGGAACTTCTGCTATGTCCTATGCTTTCCTGCAGTGGTAGGTGGAAGAGGCAGAGGGTATCTGGTTTTATCTTATGGCCTCAGAAAAGTTCCTCTGGAGTCTAGGTCAAGCGAAGGAAGGAAACACTGAAAAGAATAATCATTACATTGCTTAAGAACTACCATGGCCACCTTAATATTCCATCAGTAGAGTGAAGTTAACTAGAAGAAAAGCCCCTATGCAATAAACGGAATCACAGGCAGATGGAAAGATGTTTGCTTGACCCAGTAAGTACAATATACTGTGCCACAGCACATCCTGATTGAATATTACTAAGAGGCTGCCTGTATTTTTGAGCCTAAAGTCTCTTTGATTTATGGAGCCAAAGTAAATGACAAGCAGGGCCAATAAAAATTCTTTTGAGATTCAGGCTTACTTTCCATTCCATTTTGTAGAGGAGGTGAAAAGACGTGCATGCTTGTAACGGGACTTACAAGCATGGGTTTCTCAGTGAAACTCATGAACCACAAATGGGGCATTTGTTCATCTATGTCCAGGGCATTTCTGTTGTCAGAGGAGGACTTCTGTCCGGGGCGGGTCCAGTAGGAGTATAGCTTCACCCCGGGGAGGCTTGAGCTAGATAAACATTTTGTCCGCTGCTAGGAGTCTACTGAGCAGCCTCAGTAGACTGAGTCCCTCTAATCTACTGAGTGCCCCTCAGGGGGACCCAAGGGACAGGGTTGTCCAGGAGTTGAGTTCCTGAAAAGCGTGATCCATAGCGCCTGTTCCCAGTGGGTCAGCCTTCCTTTCAAAAGAACCTGGAGGAGAATGGACTTCAGAGAAATGAGTATAATCATGAATGAATGAATGAATGATCTGTTCCTTATCTAAGTTGAACCCTCACACAAAGCCTGAGAGGAAATATCCACTGAAAGTCACCGGAGGTAGCAGGCTTGAGATGAATTTAGGTTCAAACCATACTCATGAGTAACTTTGGGTAAGTCATTTCTTTGAACCTTGTTTTTTCCTTCCATTAAATGGGCATGATACTATCACCTTCATAGGACTGGTATTCATATTAACTGAACTAGTATATTAGTTTGCTGGGGCTGCCATTAACAGAGGACCACAAACTGGGGGGCTTGAACAACAGAAATCTACTGTCTCACAATTCTGTAGAGGGAAGCCTGAGACTTGATGTATAGAGGCCAGAAGCTCCAGACTGAGGTGTCAGAAGCTTTCTGGGGTCTGTGAGGGAACCTCTGTTCCAAACCTTTCCTCTACCTGCTGGAGGCTGGCTGCCAATCTTTGATGTTTATGGGCTTAGCAAAGACAAACTCCAAATTCTGCCTTCATTTTCAAGTGGCATTTTCCCTGTGTGTGTGAAAGTGAAAGTGAAGTAGCTCAGTCATGTCATACTCTTTGCGACCCCATGGACTTTAGCCCACCAGGCTCCTCCATCCATGGAATTTTCCAGGCCCCTTTTGTATAAGAACACCAATATATAGGAGCCCACCTTAGTGACCTCATATTAACTAATTACATTGGTAATGACTCCATAGCCAGGTAAGGTCACATTCTGAGGTAATAGGGGTAAGGACTTCAACTTCAATTTCTGAAGGACGCAATTCAACCCACAAGTGAAAATAGTGTAAAATGACTGGCATATCATAGTTCCTCAATAAACATAAATAAAATAATTGCATGTTGAAATACTAATATTTTGGAACCATTGAGTTAAAAAAACATATTACTGGAATTAATGTCACCTGGTTTTCCCTTTTTTAATGTGGCTATGAGAACATATAAAATTACATATTTGGCTCCTATCTGTGGCTCAGATTCTGTTTCTATTGAGGACGGTGCTGGTCTAGAGTCTGAAGCAGTAGACAAAGCATGAGCTTTTGAGTCAACAGCTCCACACTCCAATCCAAACTGTCATTACCAGCTTTGTCGACAAGGGCAAATGATTTAACCTCTATAACCCTCAGATTTCCCATATGTGAGGTGGAGATAAGAATGGATTTCACAGTATTGTGGTGAGGATTACGTGGGATCAGGTACATAGGATGCCTAGCACGAGTTTGCTACCTGGAAAAAACTTGGTAAATGTGTTTCTCCAACCCCCTAGTTAGGAGGAAGAGAAAACCACTCTGTCAATGCTCTCTTAATCAGCACCAGATGCAGGCCTAGTGGCTTTGCAAAGATGGAGTTCTAAGAAAGCACAGTGAAGGAGGGGAAATCCAAGCATGCAGCCAAAGTCCTCTATGTCACTCTGTGTGAAAAGCTTTTAGGGTTTCGGGGGAGAAGGTCTTTATTTGAATTTATCTTCTTGCATTTCTTTCAGCTTGCTCTAAAATGTGGAATGTGTCCCTACTAAATAGAGAATTGTGCTACATCAATACTGGTGCTTCATGTCTGATGAAGAAGTACAGTGTGTGATTTGCTCCTGTTTTCATTGTCCCAACCCAAACCTTAGAAGCTCTGGGGAGTTGCTTTCATCTCCTGATTTTCAGGCCATCTCTATCTCCCAAGAGCTCTGGGGACTACATCTTGGAGCACTCTCAGAAACCAGTCCAAGAAAACCAGCCTCAAATATAATAGTTCAGTTCACTTCTTTCACTCAGTCATGTCTGACTTTTTGTGACCCCATGAACTGCAGCACTCCAGGCCTCCCTGTCCATCACCAACTCCTGGAGTTCACCCAAACTCACATCCATTGAGTCGCTGATGCCATCCAACCATCTCATCCTCTGTTGTCCCTTTCTCCTCCCGCCCTCAATCTTTACCAGCATCAGGGTCTTTTCCAATGAGTCAGCTCTTTGCATCAGGTGACCAAAGTATTAGAGTTTCAGCTTCAGCATAAGTCCTTCCAATGAACACCCAGGACTGATCTCCTTTAGGATGGACTGGTTGGATCTCCTTGCAGTCCAAGGGACTCTCAAGAGTCTTCTCCAACACCACAGTTCAAAAGCATCAATTCTTTGGTGCTAAGCTTTCTTTATAGTCCAACTCTCACATCCATACATGACTACTGAAAAAGCTATATCCTTGACCAGACAGACGTTTTTTGACAAAATAATATCTCTGCTTTTTAATATTCTGTCTAGGTTGGTCATAACTTTCCTTCCAAGGAATAAGTGTCTTTTAATTTCATGGCTGCCATCACCATCTGCAGTGATTTTGGAGCCCAAAAAAATAAAGTCAGCCACTGTTTCCACTGTTTCCCCATCTATTTGCCATGAATGAAGTGATGGGACCAGATGCCGTGATCTTAGTTTTCTGAATGTTGAGCTTTAAGCCAACTTTTCACTCTCCTCTTTCACTTTCATCAAGAAGCTCTTTAGTTCCTCTTCACTTTCTGCCATAAGGGTGGTGTCATCTGCATATCTGAGGTTATTGATATTTCTCCTGGCAATCTTGATTCCAGCTTGTGCTTCTTCCAGGCCAGCATTTCTCATGATGTACTCTGCATACAAGTTAAATAAACAGGGTGACAATATACAGCCTTGACGTACTCCTTTTCCTATTTGGAACCAGTCTGTTGTTCCATGTCCACTTCTAACTGTTGCTTCCTGACCTGCATACAGGTTTCTCAAGAGAAATTGCAATTGAGAGAAGCCAAATATCCTGTCATGGAGGGAAGGGTCTTACCTTGATTTGGTTGTCTAGATGTTCATGTTAAAGGCATGAGTGTATGGGGGTTAGGGTGAGGGGGACGGTGTGTTTATTGGCTGAACATTGAGTCAAAGACCATGGTGGGCTGCTCGATGCATCAGATGGAGTCTGGAGGCACTAGGACTCTAGAACACTGGGCCCTATGGCTTCATGTGTGTGAGTTCATCTGAAGAATTGATCAATTCTACAGATCACATTCTAAGAAGGGAAATTGATTAGTGGGGCTTGTCCTAAGGAAGATAAGCAAGCAGGAACCAGGTCAGGTGGCAGAATGGGAAGGTTTATTCTGAAAAGTGGAGCCAGGTGAAGTCTATAAGAGTTGGGTTCCTTGTGTGTGAAGAAAGTTCTTGTCTCACTCTGCTGGCCCCTTTGGGTGTTGACAGAGGCCAGTTGGTAAACTCTCTGGGAAAGAGGTGATTGCCTTCCATGGAGGAGAGTGCATTTAATGATTGATGCCTTCCCTTATTCCTAAAAAGATTTAAAATAAATGAAACAAACAGATGGACCCCCAGTTCAGCAAGGTGATTTATTAGGCTATGGGCTCCACGTTCCTGGAGATATCCGAGTATTTGCTGCCTGTGCTCCAGAGTGGAGGCCTTGGTTGAGGAAGAACCTCCAATTCTGGACTTGGAAGTGCAGACAGAACTCCTGATAGCAGGTGGGGTGTTCCCATGAGGTTCAGAGGACCCACCTGCTACCTACTCCTCAGCATCACAAATGTTGGGGCACACTCAGGTCCATGTGCATGTTTGTGAAGTTATGCGTTTGATTTGGAACCTTCTTATCTCCTGAAAAATATGCCCTCTGTTCATAAATTTCACTTTTCCTACCCTTTCTCCAGGTTCTGGCAACCTCAGGCTCCTGACCCCACCATCAGGGTGAAAGAGACTCCCAGACCAGCCTTTTGTCTAATGCCCACATACAAAGGAAAATCCAAGCCAAGAGTGGACAACACACAGCTGGTGTGGATGAAGGAAGGTTGAGGCAGGTTGAAGGAAGAGTATCCAGGGCTGAGGAGGAGCCCCTGGGCTGGGATAACTGTGTGTGCCCACCTTGGCCTGGCTCTTGTTGTTTTCACCAGCCCTGCCCGCACCCTAGAATAAGCCAGCCCTGGGGATGGGCTTCTGTTTGGGCTGGGTGGGAGGTGCTTTCAGTGTTTTTCAATTGCCCTTGCCTCTGGGGAATGGGAAAGAGTGAGTCAGACAGTTATTTGAATCTAGGACCCCGGCCTCAGCTCTGAGGAGACAGGAAGGTGCATGGGTTAGTCACTGTGTTTCTGTGGGCCATGTTGGGGTTGGAGTCTGCTCACATGTTTTGCCATCACTGGACTTTCCATGGGTGGGACAGGATGCTTGGGAGCAAGGGTTTCCATGGAATTGCCCAGGGCCAGCCAAGCACCTCAGCCTGGAATGCTCTTCAAGGCCTCTGAAGACCACAGCTCCACACAGCTCTGGACAAGAGATGAGAGGTGGGGGGCAAGGAAAGGCCAGCCAAGGAGGGACTCACAGAGCTCCTCGTGGTCAGATTTAGGCCACTTGGCTGGCCTAGAACTAGTGGACAAGGGGACTTATGCTGCTCCTTCTGGGCACCTGGATGGTGGAATCCTCAGGTTGGCCTTTCACATGGGAGATCAAGAACCTGAAAGTGTATTCACACTGTTTGAAGTAGCTGTTCCACTCTGAGAACTGACTGTAAATAATTAATTCCAGATTTGAAAAAAAAAACTACCCAAAGATGGTCACTGCACTCTTATTTATTACAGTCAATGCTTAACATGGACTAATTAACCAATAATTTGACTAAATTAACCTACTTCATGTTCTCAGTCACTACTTGTGGTATTTAGGAAAATTTTGTAATTACATGGGAATATGTTTGTGTCTTTCAGTAAAATACATAAAATCACAATGTGAATGTATATAATTGTATAGCCCCAGCTGTGTGAAAAAGCAAAAACATACAGAGGAAAAGTCAAAGATGGAAGATACCAAAACGGTAGTTAACACTATGTAATAGGAATGAGGATTATATTTCTTCTCTCTTTAGTATTTTCCAAACTGCCTCTGATGAGTGGATATGTTTGATCATTATTTTGATGTTTTTCAAAGTAACTTTAGGCTTAAAGCAAATCTGTAGCCCTTCCAAGCCTCCACAAGTGGTCCCATGTATGGTAACAGAGAATAAGCTTTTTTATGCAAGAGGTTTCTGTACTGATGGAATTCAAAGAAATTTGAAGGCTCATATCATAGAAAGTTGCCTGAGGATGAAAGTGCTAGTTCCACCAAGCAGCCACTGGTCAGGGCTTTCATCTTGCCCTCCCCGACAGATCTCCGCACGTCCCAGAGAAACCTGACCATTTTTCAGGGGGGATTCTCTGTCCCCCATGAGGCTGCAGGGGAGGAAATATCTACCTTCCCGGTGTCCCTGATACAGCCCAGGGATGGATAAGCCCAGGAATGGACAGACCCTGGGTGTGGACTGACTATACATTCTTAGTCTCCTGACACAATTCTGTCCCTTCTCATGCTGATGGTCACAAAATGAAAGATATCCTCACTCTTCCCATGAGTCTGGCCCCAGGACAGAGAGATACAATTGTCACATGTGTCCCATTTACCAGCCTCAGAGTCTCTGACATTCATTGTGCCAGAGGAGTGATGAGATGACTCACACGTGGCAGGAACTGGCACATGTCTTTATGTTTCTCCATCAGCACTGTTATTTTCCTGTTATCCCCACCAAATCAGGATGTTTTTGCCCTTCAGCTGGGTGTGCTTCCGGACCCCACGGACTTGTGCAAAAATAGTATTATGGTCTTAACAAGAGCATCTATCTCTGAAGGGATTAAGGACTATCAACAAAGTGAGTAACTACAAAAATTTCCTATTGGATTAATATGAAGTCCCTTGTTTCTGCCTCTGCCTCTGCCCCTGAGCAAGGGGGCAGAACAGCTGGCAGAGACCCCACCTGGATGAAACAGACATTGGATCACAGACATGACCGAGACCTAGAACACGTCTCTCCATGATTGTGCGGAGAGTCCCCAGTTATGCATTCCTTAGGGAAGGAAAATAACATAGAATGAGAGCATGAGCTCATGGGCCAGGACCCTGCTGCCTGTCCCCTGAGTTCCCAGGGGACATGAGCCTAGCACAAGCCCTGTCAGGAACTGGAGGAATGTGGCTGAAAGGGCCATGATGCTTTCTTGCTCTAAAACGCTTGCAGCCCTGGAGCTCCCATCAACCCCAGGCTGCCAGGAGCCTATCTCTGCCTACCTACATTACATTTGGCTCTACCCTCCTTCACATGGCTCAACCCAGCCCTTCTGTGAACTAATGGAAACACTCATTTCAGGAGAGGAAAGCTGTAGCCAGGAGAGCCCAGCCCCCCTGCTCTGTGCCTGGGCCTGGGGTTGGGGGGGGTGGGGGTGGGGGCAGTCCCCAGGGTGGGCCAGCTGGGGTAGCCCATGGCTTCTATTCTTGGGGCCCAGTCAGGAGCATGGACACCCCCCAGCCACCCACACACCTAGTCAGACACATATCTGCCAGGCTGCACCATAAAACCCTAACTAGGCACATAAAAGCTGCCTGCCATCCCTCCAGTGCTTCTGCCGGCCCCAGAAGGCCTCCCAAAGCAGCCAAGACAGACAGAAAGGGTCCGGACACAGTGGCACCAGGGTACACAGGGTCCGTAGATGCCTGACACCTCACCACAGATTGTAGCCACAGCAAGGCTGTGGCAGCCAGTTTAAAGAATTACCTGGCTGCCCCCTCTCTTGGGAGTAGAAGAGACTTGGCATCACCAAAGTGATTTAAGGAATGATGTTTAAGCCTTGGGATCCACCAGGCAAGGTGAATATTACCCCAGATGCAGATACTATGCTTGGAAAGCTGAAGGTCGTCCAAGGTCATAGAGTCAGAGGTCAGGCTAGTCCTCTACCCCTTGCTGTCTGCTGGGGATAGCTACACTCCCTTACTATTCCCCTCCATGGATGAGGCTTTAGAGAACCACTTTTGGGTTGGCAGGAGGTTAGACCCTGTCCTCAGGAAGAGCAGAGAGCTACTGAATCCTAGATCCGGGGAGGGTGATGGCTCCAGGAGATGGTATGGTTGGCAACCCCAGATCTGATCCTGCTTCATGACTCTCTTAGTTAATTGTCTTGCCTGAAGAGAGGACTCTCGCCCCAGGCATCTGCTCATGAGAAGTCTTTGAGTTTCTTAAACTGCCCTGAAAAGCCACATCTCTTCTTCAGTGGACACCACATGCTTCTGCCTTCTCTCATAAAGATTTACCTCTGCTGTGCTGGTGGCTGACTGTGCAGAGTCTACAAGGGCCAGGGATTGCCTTCCACCCTACTTGCAGTTCTTGGAAAGACCATGCCTCTTCCTCTCCCTCTGACTCTGTATACTCCCTTGGCTGGAACATCCCTCTTTTCTTTCTCCTTATGCTATTTCCTTCTTGGCCCAGTCACCATCTCCTCCAGGAAGCCTTCCTGGACCTCTCCCAGGCTCAGTTAGGTCTCCCAGTGACATCTCTATCATCACTTTCGCTCCACACCTACCTCTCTAACCTCATCTTGCAACCTGCCCCACCTTGCTCTCAGATCTTGGAAGCCTTGAACCTACCTCCTTTTTCTGCATTCCCAGAACTACCTGCCCCAGCATTCAGCTCATCATACATCCTCAAGAAACATTGTTAAATGGATGCCAAACAAGAAAAAATTTTTCCATATCCTATGGATGCAGTGAGAGTCCAGAAATAAGACTCCAAAGAGCCCTGTAAGTAGACTGGGATGAGGGCATAAGCAGGGCCAGCACCTCCCAGAGCTGCTCTTGAGGAATGTCCTGGTACCTGTTCCAGTCTCCTGTTATTTGCATGTGGGACCAGACCCCATGCTGACTGCCCTGGATAATGGCAGTAGGGGGCTTCTCAGGGGCCTATCAATGTTCCAGAATGAGACTGGGGTGCAGGGATACAAAGAAGACAACCAAGGGAGGATGTGGGGTATAAGGGTTGTCCCTCCCACACCACAGCTCTGCCAGAAGGCTCCATGGAATATCACAGCATTTCACATTTCCTTATAATCCCTCTGCTTCACCAGGAAGGATGCACAAAAGCTGACTGATGGATTCAGAGGAGGGAAGGTGGCTTGGGAGGTGAGTTTATTCCTAGCTTTCATGCCCAAGCAAATTAGAAGCCAGCAATCAAAGCCCAACCACCTTACCTCACATAGTAGGTCAAAGAAATTGGACCCAGACCAACTGGCAAATGTAACAATGTATAATAATAAAATGAAATAAAATAAACATAGGACAATTGCATATTTAATCTGTAGAAGAGGCTGTAAAAAGGCTTAGAACTATAAATGATATAAGAAGAACCAAACTTGATTTTATAAAACATGTAAAACTTGATACATTAAAAAAAAAGTTTAGTAATAAGCTTACTGGACAGAAGTTTAAGATATGCACATAAGTCCTGTAAATATTCATCCTTGTTGATCAAATAATTTCATTTCTGAAAATCTGTTTTTGGCATTATTTGCAAATTTCAATATTTAAAATGTGAAAAAAGTATTTATTGCACAAAGATGTATCTTTTTGTATTGTTTATCATAGGAAAAATGAGAGTAATCAATAAGAGAATATTGGTTAATTGAACCATGGTAAAGCTAATTAATGAAATATGCAGTCAATTAAAAAATCTTTTGTAAAAATTTTTTGCATTATAAAGAAATATTTATGCTCTAAAGTTTAGTGACAAATGAAAAATTCAAGCATGTGAATCCAGAATGATGTCAACCATGTGAAAACAAAAGACATTCACAGAGTAAGAATGCAAGAGAATTGAATAATCTATTGACACTGAGTTTGGATGGTACAAAAATAGAGAATTCTTTTTATCTCTGCTTTTCATATTTTGCATATATTCTTTAATGAGGTTGAAGTATATTTATAATAAGAAAGCAAATATCCTTTTTAAGCAAAGCTAAAATGATTCTGCTTTATGCTCTGACACTGTGCTGACTTGGGTGTGAGGGACTAACACACTGGCCATGGGCTCAGGGTCCCTGGTCAGAGAGAACACTCCCACCAGCAGGGCTGAACACTACAGTACTCACTATGCATAGAGATGAGCAAACGTAAACAGTAAGTCACACAAAGGAACACATATTGAGAAGCACCACATCTTACGATTTTACCTGAAGTAGGCAAATTTAATAAATACTAGGATTCTGGGTTGGGTTAAAAAAATGCTCTTAAAGAAAAAAATCAGGAAAAACTCGATAGATTACCAACTGTCTCATAGAGGGCAAAATTATCCCAGGCAAAATGTTAATCTGATTAACCTAAATCTGAGACAAGAGCACCACTGCAAACTGGCCCTAGAAGAATGGATTACAGTCTAGCTTGCTTTCAGGGGACTTGGCTTTAATTCTCTTCATCAGCTCAGCCTTGGTAGTAGGAAAATGTGCACAGGCCGAGGACCTTGCAGTCTGGTGTCACGTGATGCACCTGCAACCCTCAGCAGGCACCATGAACATGGGAGGACCGAAGGACTACTGTCCGAGTCCTCAGGAAGCAGGTGGGGCTGGGGGCAGTCCCTTAGGACCTCTTGGCATGGCCCCCAGGCCCAGTCTCCCAATCTTCTGAACCCCTCCCCATGTAGCCTCTCTCTGCTGGCAAGCCTCCCCAGGGCTCCCAGGGACACAGAATACATACACCTGCAGCCCAGCAGTCCAGCTGTCTTCTCAGTCCAGCCCTCCCCACCCTGTTTCACTCAGTATTCCCCACAGCAAGTCCACCAAACCATTACATTTTCCCAAAATAGCTAAACATTGGGAAAGAGCCTAAACGTTATCATGAACAGGAGTCCCCAAGAGGTAGTACCTGGCATACAGAGGAGGAGGAGTTTGCACAGACAGAGCTTGGAAAGGCAGGTGGGTTGCACAATGCCACAACGGAAGGAAGGTGAGAGCAGAGAACCCTCTGCAGGCTGGCAATTTTCATTGGCACATTTGTCCTGTGTCAGGTAGGCCTGAGTGAGTATCAGCACGCATGGTGGAGCTGGGGCTCGGGTGTGATGGACAGCACAGCATGTCACAGGCTTGCAGCAGGGCCTGAGCCCTCCTAGGATGGAACAGAGCAGGGAAAGCTAAGGCTGAGCCCAGCATAAAGAGGATACCCGGAGTAGGGTATCATCCTGGGATCTGAACACAGCAGGACAAGGAGCTGTTCTCCATGCAGCAGCTTAGGGAACTCTCGAAGCTGGAAATAAAGGTGTATGAGGACATCCCCTGTGAAAGGGCCCCACTGGGAGAAGAGGAAAGCAGAAGTGATGTTTCCAACAGCAATTGCTTCAGTATTCATTTGCCCAGGTCTGAGAGTTTCCTGGGATGCAGGACTTTCAGCACTAAAACCAGGAAGGTCCTGGGTCAGCAGACACAACTGTCACCCTAACCTAAGAGTGAGTCAAGGATAGGACTCACCTCCATTGTTTTGCTTTTCATAAGCAACCCATGAGGTCCATTCACTATTATCTGCATTTTACAGAAGAGAAAGTAGAGCTTGCCAAAGTCTCACACAGGCTCAAGGATGAAGCCTTGGGCCAGACCTTGATCCACAGATCCCATTGTGATCTCTTTCCACAGGATGATGGTGCTTTCTGGGGGACCAGAGATTTAAATAGTGCATACTGTTTTCTAAGCTAAAGCCAGAGGTGAATGGAAGCCAGAGTAAGGAAGAGCAGTCAGTCAGACCATTCAGGCAGGTCCAAGAGGAAACTGGAGACAGATGGGCTGATCCCAGAGATGAGCTGGGCATGGGGACTTTGGGCAGCCAGGGAAGGAGGTAGAGGGCAGGGTCTCCATGGTCTCTAAGGTGCAAAGCGACTCAGTCACTAGTCTGAATCTGTAGCTTGTCTGAGCTGGGAGAGATGCCTGCATCCATGACAGGCTGAGCTGCGTTCACAGGTAGGGATTGAGGGGCTCAACCACCAGAGTCAAAAGTAGGAGGTCAGGGCACAGTTTTGGCAGTAATGGGATCTGACCAGACAGGAGCCTGTCAACACCCTCTAGAGTCTGACTTATTCAGGGCAGGAGATGGAATGGAGAAGGGCTGTGAGGAAGGGGGACATATTAATAAGAAACCAGGTAGGTCCCAGGAGGCCAATATTCTGAGTCTCTCTGGGTGTAAAAATACCAATTAAGAGACACATGCCAAAGCCTGGAGTGCATTTACAAGGATGGGAATGGATCAGGGACCAACTAAACTTTGAGTGGGTAACAACAGTGAGACATGAGAAACATTTTTTTTAAATCATGCTGTAGTAATAATGAAGACTGATTTCACAAAAGCTGAGCTTTATGACCTGTATCCATTTATAACCTAGTCCCATAAACCTCTCCTCTAACAGGAAGTTAGTGATGCTCTGAGTACCCCATACAAATGTTAACTTGGATCTTGTGTCCATCCATCCTTGAAGTTCTGATGTTCCTCTTCTCCCAAGTATAGTGTTCTCTTAGTGAGTGCCATAGGTCCTTTGGGGAAGGATGGGGAATCGCCACTGTTTACCTTTGCTGTGCTTTTGCAGTCTCCATCCTCCTGGAGACCCTGCCTCCCTACTCAATGTGTCCTGCACCTAAAAACTATCTCAGGACCAGAAATTGGGCAAAACAGTGTGATTTTTATTGATGTGGCTGCCCCCAGCCTCGTTCATCTACCCTTGATCTCATTTTGATGTACAAATTAAGCAGTTCTCTTGTTGGGCTGCCCATCTAGGGATTCTGGGTTCCTCTAGGGATTCTGGGTTCTACTAAACATCTCCATAGCTTCATGTGAGTCAGGCATCCTGGCTGCACTCCCATTGTGCCTTCTTTTGATAACTGCTTTACCTTTAACAGGCAACTATTCCATTATCTGAGGATCCTTTTATCTCATTTCTACTAAGGATCCCAGTTCAGTAGTAACATCTCCTATCCCAAGCCCCAGTCCACAGAGAATGGCCATCAGTGGGCTCTTTACAATGTTGATGCCCTACTCACCACTGAATTCCTTGTCACCTATAAATGAACAGTCCTCTAAACCCTCCATGGAATATATAGGCTTGTAGTTCTCTGGTCCATAGGGAGTCCTGGAGCCAGATGGTCCTGTAGACGGCCCTGCCTTGGGGGCAAAGGATCCTTCAGGGCATTCAACACAGCATTCGGACTGTCCCGGGGAGAGGGACAGCTTTGAGTGAGGCAGTGCTTGGGATAGGAGGACGTTCGGGGAGATTCAGCTGTGAGCCATCAGCAGATTACTGTCCTGGCTGCTGGGGGTGATGAGGGCTTGAGTCCTAGAAGGGGTACTAGGTGGTGCACCATTAGCCTGTGTGTAGGGAAGCACTGCAAGGGGAGGCTTGGATGTGTCCTGAGAGCATGTAGAGACTTCTAAATTCTGGGGCATGAGAGGACTGGCCGGAAGAGAGAAACTAGAGACAGGCTCTACCAAGACAGATGAAACTGGCTGAGCCAGAGGATGAGAGCTTGAATGCCAGCACAAGAACATCAGGCTTAGTCCCTCCCTCAAAGGTTTTGAGGAAGATTATTTTGGGATTGTGTAAAGAGATGGTACAGCCCCTAAGGGGTACACATTTCTAAAGCGTCCCTATGGCTGCCTCCCCCCCCACCACTTCTAACTGGCTTGCTCTGGCCAACTCACACACACAACCCCCCCTTCCCTCAAATCGGCTCCCTTCAAATTGTCACTCCCCACAGTGCAGCATTCATGCATCAGCTCTAAATAGTCCCACTGTTCAGCTTTAACGAGAAGTAATACCAATTCCCATGTTTGCTCAGAGAGCACCATATTTCATCAAACCAGAGCCCATGCCGGCTCAGATTACTGGCCGAGACAATGTTCTGTAATCCTAGTTTATTCACATGTCACGGGTATTTTAGCAAAACAGAAATGAATGGCCTGAGCCACCCTAGGAAGTAACGGGAGAGTTGGGTTCCCGCCCGGGGAAAGTCATGCTTTCTCCTGCCATGGTTCTCCGAGGAGCTGACTTTGATTCTCTGAGTTTTTCCCAACTTTCAGAAAGAGAATATGGGCTGAGGAGGAGTCACAAAGTGGGTAGTTATTTCCCTATAAAATGTTAACTCCATGGATGGGTTTTGCCAGAGCAAAAATAAAATCTGTCATTGATTATAAAGTCTTTTGTGCTTGTTATTTCACAGATTTATTACACTCAGGCCTGGCGGCCTGGGGGAGGCCCTGGGATTCTTGTCTCTAGCGTCCCAGCAAACCCTTCAGCTGCCTTTTCACAGCTCATGCCCCAAATGGGAAGAGGGATTTGCTCGCATTTCTTTTGTCCTAAAGGCCAAGAGCTTAGGAAATCTAGATGAAGAGGCATGAATCATTCACCCTATCCTTGGATGGAGACCCATAGATACTGATGATAAAGTCACATTAGTTGAAGTCTATGACTTCCTAAACAAGGAAACATTCTCTCTTTTTCTTTATCTTTTCAGCTCTTGGCACTGTGCACTAAGAAACACATTTCATCTGCAGAACAAGGAATGAGCAGGCTGAACTTCTTATCAGATCTCCCAGAATCTGTAGCCATTTTAAACAGGCTACAACTGCTTCGAAACATATGATAAATAAAAAGACTAGTTAATAAGGATCAATGCTATTTAGTACCACCTCATGTTAAAACCTTAATGATGATAATCCTAATAGCCTACTTTTGTTCTCGTTTTAGAGTTGAAGTAACCAAGGCCCAGAGAAGACAAGTAACTTGCTTAAGACCATACAATAAGAAAGGGTTGAAAATAGGGCTATGAAATTTAACTCAATCAACTCTAAAATGTCATGGAAATGCTCTCATTTCCAAGAGTGAGTTGATGTGAGGCTATAAACTCAGGCATAGCGTGCTGGGGCCTTCTCGTTTAAACAGGAGGCACCTATGGGTTCCAAAGAGATGATGGGCCTGTCCCTCGGTGACAGAGATAATTAGAGCCACAAACCGACTCTCCCACAGGTAACTGGACAACATCATGAAACAACTGCTCAGGCACATTTCCTTCAGGTTTTACTTGGGGAGAGGTTCCGTATGAAACCAAATGAGCCTGCTTCTCTAACCATCCAGAGTGTGATTTTTCCTTTATTCAAGTGTAGAGCTTTGTAACTATGGAGGCTCAGAGTTTTCTGAGCCTAAGAAAACTCTGCTATCCCAGAATATGTGGCAGATAGTCCTGGGAGACACAGGGGCCCCAAACAATTGCTCACCACCCAAGAGAGAACATTTTCTATCCCCAACTGTAAGTTCAAGACTTCAGAGCCCTTGGTAAAAATAGCGTCGGATGCTCCTGGGACTGGGACCATTTTAGTAACAAGCTGCAAGAAATCACAGCTCTGGGGACTCACATCTACCGTCCGCCATCTCAACTCTTATTTTGAGCTGCAGCCTGAGCTATTAAAAACCAAACATTCTCATTGGCAAGCTCCACAATTAGCCTCATTTCCACGCTAGGAACACTGTTGTGCCTGAGCTGAAGTTGCACAGTGATTGTTTCTTGTCTCAGCGATGCTGTTTGCAGGCGATGCTGGGAGCCAGCGAGGATGTGACCCGGTGGTAATCTGAATTGCTTCACCAAACACATTTTTATCCCATCATCTCGGCTACATGAAAGGGGACCATAGTGCTCCAGTGTTCAAGACTTTACAGTCCCGCTGTTCGGCAATAAAATGAGGCAAGAAATATTAGCCGTCCCCGGCTGATGCCTTAATTCTTTCCCAACAATGTCAGAGAATCTGTACCCTACAGGTTTTAGTGCCGTCTAAAGCCTGACCCTCAGGCTGGCTTGAATGGAGCGGGAATGAGTTAAGGAGAGCAAGGAGGCTTTAATGGACACAGACCCCGAATAGCCCAGCTTGTCCCGGCCTCCTGCGGACTCACCCTCCTTTTCACAGGCCTCGATTGTGTATGGCCCCAGCAGAGACAAAACTACCCATGAGCAGAGGTTACCCCCAGCCGGTACAGGTCAGAGGCATTCTGGGGGAGAAGGGAAGGGGGGGCGGAGGGGAAGTAAGGGGCACACAGAGAAAGAGGGAAGTGAGGATGGGGGTGGGAGAATGGAGTAGTAAAAGTTGGTGTGGATCATTTATGAGGAGAGATTCATCAAGTCCAAGACTGTGACTGGTCACCTCACCTTCAAGCAAATCACTTTCGAAAACTGTTTCACTGGACGAATGGGAGCTATACTAATGGAAAGTTGAAAATGAAGTGTGTGAATTATCAAAAGAAATAAAATGCTTCTCTATCATTTTTCCAAGATCTACAGGCCTAAGGTTCTGAGGCTTTCAATGAGATGGCCTCTAATTTGACACTACAAGATTTTGAAAAATTACAAATGGGTTGTGCTTTACACACCAAACGGAAGCTTTCTCCAGCAATTTTTCAATTATTGAATTGTGAGCCCTCCAAGAAAAGTAACTATATTGGCTCACGCAACCCAGACTTACCAAGGAATGGGAACAGCATGTTTGCAAGTTTGCAGATAGTCCTTTAAAATGTAGTATGGTTAGCATCCTGAACCTTGCTGGAAGAATATGAGTTTGAAGAGTCCTTTCCTTCCCTCAGAAGGGTTCCTAAACCTTCTGTGTGGGCCTTGAACTCCTAGCTTGGTCCAAAGAAGCCCATAGACCCTTTCTCAAAAGATTGTTCTTACTATGCAGGGTTACAGAGGAAGCCAATCACATTCAAATAGAGCTATCAAAATGTTTTTTTAAAACAACTTTGCAACATAGTATACATGTCTTTTAATGAATTCATTAAATAAACAGCAGCAGGATTAATTACTTTAATTTCAGAATAGTGATGAGCAAGAATGATAATTTTGAGAAATCTGAAAGCATGATAAGAAAATGTGATATGGAAATATCTGTGGTTGGTGGCACTGGTGACAAAGTCACAGGTGGGGTTAATACCACTGTAGTTGTGTTTACCTGGGTTTTTTATATGATGGAATGCTATGTTTCAAGCTTCTTTAGTGGCTCAGTTGGTGAAGAATCTGCCTGAAATGCAGAAGACCCAGGTTTGATCCCTGGGTCAGGAAGATCCCATAGAGAAGGGAATGGCAACCCACTCCAGTATTCTTGCCTGGAGAATTCCACCAACAGAGGAGCCTGGCGGGCTACTGTCCACCGGGTTGCAAAGAGTCAGACACGACTGAGGGACTAACACACACACACACAAGTTTCAGGTACAGGTTAGTGAAAATACAGATGTAAGCTTTTTCCATCCAAGTTCACAGATGCCCTAAAATTTTATCTATGGACAAGAAATCCACCTAAAGGCAAAATGAAGTTCAGGACCTACTGCCCTAGGGCTAAACTGAGAGGTGGTGGGCCAGGATCCACTGTACCCTCACTGTGAAACATTTTTGGGAAACGTTTTGTAAAACAATTTAAAATCATGTACTTTTTTCAGGACAAGCCTGATGTCCAAAGATTAATAAGCACCTTTGATGTGTTTCTTCAAAAGGAATCACTGTTGCCAAAAAAAGCGGCAGTTAATCGACTGATTCTGAATTTTAATCAGGACCTTGTTCCAGTTACCCTAGGTTGGTTAAGCTTTAGTGCTAAGGTTTTTCTTTTCAAAGGATACCCAGGGAGAGTTTGTGTTCCCCTCACTTTTGCATTTTGGACGCACACTGGCTCAGAGACAACTGGGCGCACACACATCCCCCCCCCCCCCCCCCCCCCCCCCGGTTCCTCCCGGGGGAGCTGTCATCTTGCAACCACAATCATCACATGCCATTGCAGGGGCAACCCGGCAGGAGGGCCCCCCTCTAAATGCCTCCCAGCCCTCGCGCAGTCCAGGCCAGGCCAAGACGCCGACACACAGGAGCCGGGCTGGGTCCCCGGGTCTCCGGCTCTCCGCAGGGGAGCCACGAGCGCGCCTGCCTGCCTGTGCCCACGCCCCCTACATTTTGGGCGCACACTCGGGCGCACACCCCTGCGCGCGCGCGCCGCCACACTCGGGCGTATGCACACCGCTGTCGGGCCAGGGATTGCCTTGTCGGCGGCGGCCCGGAGAGGTCCGGGGCGCTCAGCCCGGTCTCCCTCTAGGGCTCCGCCGGCCGCCCCGCCCCGCCCCGCCCCTCGAACCCGCCAAGCCGAGCGCGCCTGGGGCTGCAAAGTTTTGCCTTCAGTCCGCCAAGGCAGTGCGCAGGCTTGGGCTCGGCTCGGCTCTGCGTGGCTCCGGATTGCCGTGACTGCTGGCCTTACCGTGCGCCCTGCTGTGCGCCCCGCTCTGCCCCGCGCCCCGCGCGGATCTCGGCATCCCGAGCCCTCGCCTGCGTGTGCAGTCGGCGTGCTCTCCTGCCGCAGGGTCTGTTCTCAGCCTCCTGTGCGTCCTCGATCTCCTTTCTCCTCCTCCCTGGCTGCTCTGGCCCCTTCGCCTCCGCCACCCATCATGGCTCGTGGCCCCGCTCGGACCAGCGTGGGATCCCGGTCCCAACAGCTGCCGCTGCTGTCGCTACTGCTGCTGCTGCTGCTCCGGGACGCGGACGGCAGCCACACGGCCGCCGCTCGGCCTGCCCCGCCCGCGGCCGCCGACGGCCTTGCAGGGGACAAGAACCCCCAGCGGTCTCCAGGGGACGTGGCCGCTGCTCAGAGCCCAGGCGCCCAGGACATGGTCGCTGTCCACATGCTCCGGCTTTATGAGAAATACAGCCGAAGGGGCGCGAGGCCGGGAGGGGGCAACACGGTCCGCAGTTTCCGTGCCCGGCTGGGTAAGTAGAGGGGACCCCCCCACTCCCCTTCTCTTCAGCCTCCGGTCCCCCTCACTTGTCCATCCTCTCACATGGACACCTTTGCTTTTCCCCTTCCTTCTATTCTTTGACTAGTTCATTCATTCTTTCATTAACTATTCCACCTTCCCCTCCCCGCCCCTCTGCGCCCCCAGGCCCTGAGCCTCCAGTGGGAACGCCAAAGTGACACAGAGTGACAGATTTCCTGCCCCTGGGGTGCCACTAAGCCTGCGAAGGTGGAAAACTTGCTGGACATAGACCACCCCACCAACAAGGCTTTAAGTACAGGATGAAGATGGCACTGAGCTGGCGGAGCTCAGGGTCTGTGGGTAGAGGGTGAGGGTGGGGGTTGAGGGGATCCATGTAGCAGAGTTTAGTTATGTGGGCTCTTGACAGATGAAGCAGACGCTGAGGAGAGCCCACCAGGTGGGTATAATGCAGCCCTAAAGGAAGTGCAGGCACTGGGCCCAGGTACATATAGTTGGGGCATTTAGTGGGTATGGAGTTGGGGAAGCAGAGTGGACTGAGAATGGCCTTGAGTGCCCAGCCTTGGGTACATGGGACTGAAGTCTACTGAGCACTAGCATGAAGTGTTCAACCATGGTGGTTTGAAGAAAGGTCTAGAAGCTTGGGCAGTGGGGGTTCCCCTTTTCTCTCCTGTCCTTGCCCCTCCTGGCCAGATCCTTTCCCCTTTCCCACACCGTGGACGGAGCTGGACAGAGATCATTTGCAGACCCCTACCTGCCCTGCTTCCAAGAGCCCTTCAGAATCCAGCCTCCACTGACTGCCCGCCCAGCCTGGGCTACCTCTGCAGGCTCTGAGCGAGCAGAGGGGAGAGGTGCAGCCTGGTGGCAGGGGCTGAGGGAAGACCCTCGTTGTCATGGAGATTACTCATGGTCTCAGAATGTCATTGCAGAAAATGTGGGTAGGGGTTCCCTGCAGCCCTTGTGAAGGAGGAGGCCATTCATCAGGAGAAAGATCATTGATCTGTAAGGCCCCCTTTTGAGGTAGAGGGGAACAAGCCCAACATTGGGGTCAGGCAGCCTGGGGTCAGATCTGCCACCTCCCTGTTGAGCACTGGCTGTGTGCCTTGGGGTAACACGCCCACGACCACAGAGCCAAATTCCAGAAGCTTGGTCTCCCATGAATGTATACTGGGAACTCCTGCCATAGAGAGGCCCCTCCCCCACCCCACCCCCATCCCCTACTGGACAGACTCACTAGGTCAGTGTTCCAGGGTTACAAGCCAACCAGATCTAACTCCATCCTCCCTGGTGCCTTTAGTCACATCTTGGGGCGCATTTCTGGAGTATTATTATTAAGCCACTCAAGATTGATCTAGCATGACTGTGTTCTTGGGCAAATGGCTGAATGAAGCTCTGTGGACTTGAGTGTACTCACCTACAAAACTGGCAGGTCATGGCAGTTATCTTCCCTGTGGAATTGCAAGAAAGATGACATGAAATGACTGATATGTGTAAGCCCTGAGCCCAGCGCTGTCTGGGTTAGGTGTTGCTACATTGTATTTCCCCATATACAAAACATTTGTGTTCACAGAGGTGTAGACTTGACCTTGCATCCATTAATTCAGTCCCCAAAGCCTTGCAGCTGAGGAAAGCAAGGCTGGCAAGGTTACTGCTGCAATAAGGGGTGAATATACCCACTGAGCCCACTTGGCTTCTACAGGCCCAGCATGGAGGTTGCACAATCTGTTCTTCTGTTTTCATAGACTAGGAGTACAAGTAACGGTGAAGCAAGTTAGCCCTGAAAAGAACGTGGTGGCAGTACTTCAAATCCAGCCCTCTGATTTTACAGATAAAGAAACTCAGGCCAGGGCAGGCAGAACTGTTCACAGCGGGAATGATTGGCACTGTCCATTTGTTAGGATCAGGGTGTTTTCACTGCTAGTCCCTCTCTAAACTTCCATCAAAACTGAGCCCAGGATTTAGGAGACAGAGGGTAGAACAGACAATCACCCTGTTATGCAGATCAGAATTATTCTGGACCAGTCTTGGACTTTCTGATAAATCCAGCACTCTTGTTTGGAACCATTTGGCAGCCATGGGTACAAGTCCTAGCTCCACCAGCTACTGGCTGTCTGCTGCCAGTACAATACCTCTCTGAGCATTGATTTCTTTGTACATAGAGGTAAGGTGAAGATTCACTGGGATGAACTAAATTTTGTGTCTGACTCAGGAAGCTTAGTTTCTGATCCCCTCCCTTGATTGCCTTAAGTTAGTTCATACCCAGCTCCTGGGCAGCCCTCAGAGGTGCTTGCTTCATGCCCAGTGACCCTTCTGTGAGGAGGTGTGAGCCTGGGCAGGACTCCTTATTTTATGAATGAGGCACAGATGTAAGGGTTTCAGCTCTGGATCGTGTCAGTACCAGCCTGCTCCAGGACAGTGGCCTCTGCTGTCTCAGTGGGGTGGTCCCCGCAGCCTGGGTTGCAGTGGAACCTTGTCCTCTGCCTGCCAACAGGCAGCACAGCTCAGATTCCAAGTGCAGGCTGGGAGCTGGACCAAATCCTGAATCTGTGACCTGGGCCAGGGACTGAACTTGTCCATGACTCAGTTTTGTCACTTCTAAAATGGAGCTAATAATGCTCTCTTCCTTATAGGGCTTTTCAAATGAACTGCAATAACTCCAGTGCTTAACATCGCCTGGCACGTGTAAGTTCAGTAATATATTAGCTCTACTATTATTACTCCAGCCACCTCGCTCCTTCCCTCCCTTCCATTGCTCCCTGAAGTATGTCTTGTTCCCTACAAGTCCACATCAATGGAGAGAGCTTTTGAACCTGACCATAAAGGTTAAAGGTTAGACACCTCCAGCCCCAAACAATCTGCATTTAAGTCTAGGCCTTTCCACCTACCCATAGGATATTGGGCAAGTTACTTAACCTCTCTGAGGTTGGTGTCATCTCTAAAATGCAAGTAATGATACATACCCATCTATCAATAATGTGAAAAGTCACATTCAGTTGCCAAAGTCTTTCCTGAGCACCTCATTCAGTGGCAGATGCTGTAAGGTCAAAGGACACAAAGAAACAAAGACTATGGGCCCTTTCCAGAAAAGCTCACAAGCTGGTCAAGAAGGAAGAAGTAAACAGGAGAATATGAGCAGGGGGACAAGTAGAACAATGGAGTAAGAAAGGGCTGGGGATGGGCTTCGGGAGCCCCAAGGGCCAGCACTCAGCCAGCAGGGGAAGGGCTGATGAGGAGGGGCTGGTGAAGCCTCCACAGAGCAGGGGAAGCCCCAGACAGACTCTGAAAAGCAGGAGGTGTTAGCCAGGTATGGAAGTGAAGCACATCCCCGTGCACCAGGACCTTTGAGGAGTTTGGTTTCAGTGAGGAAATAACAGGAGGAGAGAGTTAGGAAATGGAAGTGGACCAGTGGTCCATCAAGGCCATCAGAAGCTTTGAGTGTGATAAATTTGCCTATAGGCAGTAGGGCGGTGTAGAGTGTGTGTGTGGGGGGTGAGGGGCAGAGAAGAGAAGAGGAGAGGGGAGAGATTATGAGAGTAATGCATACTATCAAAAATCATGGAAAATCATTGTAAGGCAAAGAAGTTATCCCCAATCACAACTCAGATATAACCAAAGTTAATATTTTGTGGAATATTACATATAGTTTTTACCCTAATGGGATTATATTTTCAACACGCATGTAAAACTTGCTATATTTTCATTCTTATTTGAAGTTACTGGGTTGCTTTTTCATTACTGATCATCCTGAATTATTTTTTTTTTTAATGCTTTTTGGCCATTTGCAAATTTTCCTGTGGAAATCACTTCTTCCACTTGGGGTTCTTATCTTTTTGTTAGTGATGTGGAGAGGTTGTGAAGGATGTTGACTCTTCATCTGTGATAGATGATTTTCTTGTGAAGGGTGAGTGTGGTTGCGAGGGTGACAGTGTGCTGGGGTCACACTGGCAGTCGAGGTCAGGATGTAGGCAAAGACAGTGGTGGTTGTGGAGAAACAGGATGCAGTAACTGGGATTGGTTGGATGCAGGAAGGGAAAGAGGCTGTGAAAATTCTCAGGCTCCAGGTGGAGAGAGTGGACAGGTGGCAATGCCACCTGTTGGGCACAAGGACAGTGGTCAGGGGTGTGGGGTCCTAAGTGTAGCAGTAGCTTGTGAAACCAAATGACCTTGTGTTCCAAGCACATGCTGCATGCCAGACCCTTTGCTGAGAGGGTGCGGTAGGCATGTGCACATATTCTGCCTAGTTGACTGAGGCACAGAGAGGTTGTGTGACTTGCCTAAGGCCCCACAGCTGGTCAGTGATGAGGCCGGGTTTACACTCTGACTCTGGAGCCTGCCTAAAAATAGACGCTCAGTACACATTAGTTCTCTTTGCTTCTCCACACCACCACTGACTGGCCCATGGCTACCTTCTTCCAGCTTATTATGTTGGTGCTTGAATCTTCAGTCTGGCGTTCTCATGCTGATCTCCCTGATGGCTGTTTCAAGGGCAATAGGTGAAGGGACAGATCTCCAAGTGGATTCTGTTTCTATTGAGCAGAGCAGTCTGAGGGTCCTCTTGGCCAGCAGGGAGCCTGGAGCAACCACTGGGCTAGAGCTCTTTCCCTACCTTTTTCCCCTCCAGTCCCATCCCTAGCAAGTCAGGAGGAGGTTGAGTGCCCAGTAAAGTGGACCTGATTAAGGTTCTAAGACTTCCGAAGATCCATAGAGAGATCAACTTATCTAAATCAAGTCAGTCCTTTCTTTCCTGGAGAGTCAGAATGCAAAATCACCCAAGTAATGACTTGTATTTGCAAAATATTTTAAGAGTTCACAGCACATGACCTTTGTTAATTAGCTGTTAGGCAGACCCAGATTCTATCCAAGGTACCTGGTTGGGGAGGATGGGGAAGCTTGTGGGCTTGGGGTCAGACAGGCCTGGAAGCACACTCTGACTCTGCCCCTTACCAACTGGAGAGCTTTAGGCAAGTTACATAGTCATGTACCCTCTCTGAAGCTCCTTGTTTTGGTCCAGTTGCCATCTCTGCTGCCCTGATTATGAACACAAGGAATCAAGCCTGCGTATATGCTTGGAACTTTCAGTTTCCTGACTGGTAAACAATATTATTCCCATTTTAAAGATGAGAAAACTAAGGCTCAAAGGGAAGTAACTGGACAAATATCATGCCGTGCAGTGCCTCCAGCTGAATTTGCATAATTGGCTGTGTTTTTCCAAAGAAAAAGACTTTCTGGACTTCTTTCAGGATGTTTGCTGAGCCCCAGGGCAGCAGGCCAGGAACCCTCTTTGTTAAGTGAAGCAGATTGATCTAGCAGAGACTCCTCCCTACCCTAACATTCAGCATGCATTTCTGAGCAGTGACAATCACTTAGGCTTGGCACTAGGATCTAGAGATACAGCAGTGTACTCAGCTGACAGAGCCCTGTCCTCTTGAACGTTGTGTTTTAGGGGGAAAGAGAAAAAGTTACAACGAAATATATATCAGCATGTCCCAAAGTGATGTGAAGACAAATGAAGCCCAGGACAGACAGAGTGATGGGGCTGCTCCTTCAGCCAGGGAAACCAGTGGTACCCTTTGTTAGGGATGCTACTTGAGCAGAGCCCTGAAGGAGAGAAGCACTGTGATTCCTGTGGGAGAAATGATAATGGCAGAAAGAATAGCTGGGACAAAGCCCTGAGATGGGAGCTTCATGCGTGGAAGGAGAGAAGGCCAGGGTGACTGGGGCAGAGATGGGGGGTGCGGGGGGCAGATGGAGTTGGGGAGGAGGCAGGCCAGATCATAGGCCTCGGTAAGAGGGTTTTTTTTTTTTGAGGGGGCGCTATGGAGGGCTCTGAGCAGGATGGTGAGCTGATGCTGAGGACACCCAGCCCACAGGGGTGGACAGTGTCCTGTGAAGCTGTGCCAGGCACTGCAACCACTACAAACATTGCCATCTGTCTCACCCTGGGATGAGCTCCTCTGAGTACCTCTGACCACCTTTGCCAGGACCCCGACTGGCCAAGCACTTAGCGCAAAGTAGAAGTATCCCAAATATTTATCTGGAAAAGAGAGGGAGGCAGGGGAGGGTGCAGGAGTGGAGAGGGGAATCATAGGAAGGAGGAAGGAAGGATCTCTTCTAGCTGCCTTGAGATGGGAGCAGCACAGTTCATAGGAAATAGAGACTTCTCTTTGGGGATTCTCCTTTCTAGCCAGGGCTAATCCAAGCTAGGAGATTTCAGGTAGGTAGCCCTTCTCTCAGTCACAGTCTGGAGTTCCCTGTAATGTAGGGATGCAGGCACAATCAGCGCTGGGCCAGTCTGTGGCCCCTTCAAGCCACTGGAGGCTTGCGGGTTATCCACCCACACGGTTCCCAGCAGGGAGGGTCTTCATGTAGCAGGCTGTCTAGTGAGGGCCAAGCTGCCTATGGCATTCAAGCCAAATGGAGGAAGGACTCCTGCCTTCCCTGAGTGCAATTGATCAGGCTACCTGACTGCTAAGATTCCTCCCTCTCTGAGTTCCTGAGGTCTTCATGGCTCTCCATCCTAAGGGAGGGGCAGCGTGTACCATTCCCCTCCTGTACCCTATGCAGAAATAACCTCCAGGGCAGGCCACACTCTCCTCCTCTACATCACATCTTGCCACCCGGGGGACAGTTCTCCCCTCACCTTCGACAGGTCATACACACCTCCAGTCAAGGTTGCTTGTCCTGACCTCGGTGGTCACAGTTATACTTCTGTAGTCCCTCTCTTGCTCTCTGCTTTGTCACTGGAAGGGGAGCCAAGGTGCTTTCCTCTAGGAAATCCCATCTTGGTTCCCCCTAGTCTGCTATTTTCCTTCTCATCACGAACTGCAGATTTCTA
Source organism: Antilocapra americana (assembly GCA_007570785.1). Classification (NCBI taxonomy): domain Eukaryota; kingdom Metazoa; phylum Chordata; class Mammalia; order Artiodactyla; family Antilocapridae; genus Antilocapra; species Antilocapra americana. The sequence goes on along the minus strand of ML662447.1, from coordinate 6,272,003 downwards.
GGCCAGAGATGCTTGCATCCTGCTGTGAAGAGCCAGCTCTTAGGAAAGAGTCAGAAATGTCTACTCTCAAGCCTCTTAAGTGTTCTCCAGCAAAGAACCTGTTAGCAGAATGACAGAGTTGACTTGAATTGGATAAAAGAAGAGTACTTTCTCAGCTGTGTTAGCTGGACCACTGAGTGAGAGGGGCTTGCGCTGGTGTAGGAGGCACTTGCTCTGCCAGCCTGGGTCTTTTAGGTAAAAGGAGTGTAGAAGCACATTTGGGGGATTCCTCCTTTGTACCTGGCACCTTATATATGTTATCTATTTAATCCTCCAAGCATTCAGGTGAGACAGAGATTCTAGGCCCCTCTGAGGCAGCTGAGCAAGCTGTTGTCCCATTAGGGCCTGGAAGCCTGGTTCCTAGGGTCTTTCCCAGCTTGAAGGGTAGGGCTGCCTTGTTGCTGAACTTGTGCAGGTCAGCCCCAGACGTGTTTGAGGGATCCTGGTCCTTATCATGGTTCTGGCCTCTGGAGAGCAACCTGATGTTGAAGGGTCTATTGAGTGACCTGATACAACCCTGATAGGGCTCTTTCTTTGTAAAACAAGTTTAAAAGGCCTTAGGCAGAATAAACAGCAGACACTCAAATGTGTTCTTAAGTTAGGTTTTTCTCAGAAGCCACTCAGAATGCAGGTACAGTGTGAGGCACACTGTTTAATTTACCTCGTTTGGACAAAGGACTGTCTGTAAATTTTAATGTCTGTAAAATAGAGGGCTGTGCACATACAAGAGGCGGTTGGCGGGGGGTGGGGGGGTGGGCACTACTGTCAGCACGGCTTTGATCCAACCTAAGCTATCCCAGATACCTCATTCCACCTTGTCTCATGAATGAAGGTGGTGGGGACACTTGTTTATTGAGGGGCATCAGAGTGCAGGGGTGGGAATGGGAGCTTCAGGGTGCAGCAACCCGGAGCGTTGAGCATTTCCCCTGCCTGACGGCTTTTTTTTCTTCCTTTCTTTGTAATGGGATGTGGACAATCCCTAACCTCTCTGACCTTAATCCCTCGTTCTCATCTGGTCACTGAGAATAGCAAAGGGTGCCCTCATCAGTTCAATGTGAGAATTACAGGGGCTGAGGAAAGCCTGGCTGGCCGGGAAGTGCTCCCATCAATAGGCCTTCCTCCTCCATAACTTGAGGAGGAAGACCTTGTGAACATGGCGCCTATCCAGGAGACAACCTAACAGGCTGTGGTCTGTCCTTCCCGCACAGAAGTGGTCGACCAGAAGGCCGTGTATTTCTTCAACCTGACTTCCATGCAAGATTCAGAAATGATCCTGACAGCCACATTCCATTTCTACTCAGAGCCACGGTGGCCCCCAGCACGTGAGGTACCCTGCAAACAGCGGGCCAAGAATGCATCCTGCCGCCTGCTGCCCCCTGGCCCACCCGCACGCCAGCACTTGCTCTTCCGCAGCCTCTCGCAGAACACGGCCACTCAGGGGCTGCTCCGTGGGGCCATGGCCCTGCCGCCCCCGCCGCGAGGCCTGTGGCAGGCCAAGGACATATCCCTCATTGTCAAGGCAGCCCGCCGGGATGGCGAGCTGCTCCTGTCTGCTCAGCTGGATTCTGGGGAGAAGGACATGGGGGCACCCAGGCTCGGCCCTCATGCACCCTACATTCTCATCTATGCTAATGACCTGGCCATCTCAGAGCCCAACAGCGTGGCAGTGACACTGCAGAGATATGACCCCTTCCAGGCTGGGGACCCAGAGCCTGGCGCAGCCCCCAACAGCTCAGCAGACCCCCGAGTGCGCCGGGCCACGCAGGCCACCGGGCCCCTCCAGAATAATGAGTTGCCCGGGCTGGATGAGAGGCCAGCACATGCCCCCCACGCCCAGCACTACCACAAGCATGAGCTGTGGCCCAGCCCCTTTCGTGCGCTGAAGCCACGGCCAGGCCGCAAGGACCGCAGGAAGAAGGTCCAGGATGTGTTCATGGCCTCCTCACAGGTGCTGGACTTCGATGAGAAGACGATGCAGAAAGCCCGGAAGAAGCAGTGGGATGAGCCACGGGTCTGCTCCCGGAGGTATCTGAAGGTGGACTTCGCGGACATAGGGTGGAATGAATGGATCCTCTCACCCAAGTCCTTCGACGCCTACTACTGCTCAGGAGCCTGCGAGTTCCCCATGCCCAAGGTAGGGTGCGTCAGGGTCACCCTTCTGTGTTCTGCTCATTGCCACCCTCAGCTCTGCCCTTGAAGGCAAGTCCCTCTGTCTCCCCAGTCTGTTTCCTGTCTGTAAATAGGGATAATAGCACCTCCCATCTACTCAAGCCAGGGAATAGCTAGACAGAGACGCCCAAATGGCAGCCTGTTGGGTGGATGCAGCCCGCAGATGGATGCTGTCCGGCTGTCCTTTTGAAAGTGTCGCCTTCATAGGGTTCGAATTTTAAATCAGAACCTTTCTTCTTTCGCAGAGCAGGAGAGCCATCCTTTTAGGTGTGTGTCTCCACACAGCAAAATCACAGAGGTTGCGTGGATGCTGGCCATTCCCCGACGCACCCCCATCCCACCCCTGCACACAGGTCAGGTCTCTTAAACCCCTTCCTTGCCAAAGCTCTTCTAGAAATCTGGTTTGGATTTCAGGGCAAGGTGTGTGTGACCAGCGGAGCTGGCCTCAGTGGCTTCCCAGTGTGACTCTCCCTGTCCCCATGCTACCCTCCCCTACTCAGGGCAGAGGCTCACATGGCAGCTAGCTCTCACTGTTCACGAGTCTGTAGGACTCACGTGGGACTATTTGCTCCATTGCACTGACCTGGGTTTTCAGATGCTCACCTTCCCTCTGGGCTGGGCCATGGCTCTGTCCATCCGTCTCCCACAGCCTGAACTGTCGTGGGCTGGCTGCCAGAGGATGTCAGCCTCAGCACAGAGCACACGCTTTCCTCCTACTTAGCTCCTCCGCTGAGTTCCAGGTCATGCCTTCCCCTCCAAGAGAGGAAGTCAGTGCGTAAATTCACTGTGAACGTAAATAAATCAGTCAGCTGGGGAAATCCCAGACCCAGACGTAGGACCATATTAACCTGTTTGGGAATTAAGAGGCTTCTTCTCAAAGCTGTGCCTGTGCAGGAGAGAGGAAGGGAGGTGCCTGATAGAGAGACAGGCGTCTGCTGGAAGGGTGCAGCCCCAGCAGATGCAGAGTGAGTATGCTGCAGCCCCCCTGCCCTCCCCGCCTCCGCTGGCTGACCCAGCACTTACCTTATCAGTCTGCCTCACTGTCTTCCCACCTTCCCTGACATCAGCCTGAACTCCCCAAATGCTGGTGTCCTGGCCTCGCTTCCCACCTCCCACCTCCCCACCAGAGGCACAGGACATATAAAACTCTGGCCGACAATGAGCTGAGCACCTGTAACATGGTACTGTTCCTCTTAGGGGAGGTACTTGAAAAATGGCATTCTCTGTGTTTGCAGCTGGGATCCAGACACTCCTGGATATGAGAGGCTGCCTGGAGACGGAGAGAGCTGGAGTGGGCCCAGCGAGTGTGGTTTCCAGGCCAGACTACTTTTTAACTGAGGGCTCTCGGTCAAGTTATTTAGTCATTTTAAGCCTCAGTTTCACCAATAAAATTAGAAATGTACCCACCCCATAAGAGGGACACGAGGACAAAATGGGGTGATGCCAGTGACGCAGCTCCGGACACCTCACAGGCAGGCCCACCCAGGAACTGAGTTTTCAGCCCCATCACAGTGATGCTGTGTGCCTGCAGGCCTTCCCCTCCTGTGTGGAGAACACAACCATGTGGCAGCCATGTCGGTGCTCCCTGGACTGTGAAGTCTGGGCCACTGTGCCCTGAGGTGCATCCGCCAGTCTTTTCCCTGGCCTTCCCCCTGGAGCGTCTGGCCAATTCCAGGTGCTCCTTGGGGATGTTTGACGGGCAGCTGCCCCCAAGTGGCCAGTGCCTTCCCGGATACACCTTCCTTCTAGGAGCCCAAGGTTTGGGAGAAAGCAGGTGGGAGGATGCCTTTTGCAAAGGTCTCTAGGACTCAGCCTGTAAGTGACTTCAGAGGAAATGTATACCCAGTCCTGGGATCTCATTTTGTTTTCTTTCTCACTTTTTCTTCTTCACCTTATCACCTTTTCTGTGTCTTCAGTCAAGGACATGTGGGCAGCATGGTGGGTGGGTGAGGACTGCGGGGTGGGCAGAGCTCAGAGGTGACCATGCTCCCTTCCCCGTTATAGATGGTCCGCCCATCCAACCATGCCACCATCCAGAGCATCGTCAGGGCCGTGGGCATCGTCCCAGGCATCCCAGAGCCGTGCTGCGTTCCCGACAAGATGAGCTCTCTTGGGGTCCTTTTCCTGGATGAGAACCGGAACGTGGTTCTGAAGGTGTACCCCAACATGTCTGTGGAGACCTGTGCCTGCCGGTAAGACCAGCTGCTCTGGAGTGGAAGGAGCCTGCCCTGCCCACACACAGCAGGGTAGTATTCTGGGAACCTTCTGGAGTGAGCGCTTGACTCAGGGTGCAGCTGCAAAAATAGGGCAGAGCCCGCAGACAGCCATCTGTCACCCCAGGGCATTGTTCTGGGGTCTTTCATTGGTGGTGATTCAGCCTCCTCAATGCCAGTTCGAATCCTTTAAAGGGATCTGGGAATTAACCCTGACCTGATGGTTGCTCACAGCCCATCCCCTCTGCTCTGAAGGCCTGAGAACCAGACATATCCATATGTTGGGTTTTGTGACTATCATCTCATAACCTGGAAAGAAGACTACAAACTTGAAGGTGCTCACTCCCTTCATATGGAAAGAACCTGTGTCTAAATAATCAGTTTAAAACACTTTGGGCCACAGAGTGATGCTGGAAAATGGATATGGAATATGATATAAATGGATGTTTTCTCTCAAAATCCACTGCAGAAGCTTTTATACATACAGTATGCACATATAACCAATTTTGGTTTCTTTTTCTTAATATATATTTTATTTTAAAACAAAAAGGAGGGAGTTGACACTGTTCCCCCACAGTAGTCATGCTGGTTGCGTGTGCATTGTTTAAACATGCTTATTGAAATAACCCATACAGCAATATGTTGGAATACTAAAACATAACCAAGATTTTATATTTTTGTAAATTATACTTTCTATACTGTAGATTGTGTATGGTATGTGTTTTTATGGAAAGCTAATAAATTAAAGGGACAATGGTATCTTGAAAACCTGAATGTCACCCATTCCAAAATATGGATGGATCCCCGTGTGTATGACATCTGGGGTCACAGCCTTCTTTAGGAGCTGAGGCCCTTGTAAGTCATCTCCACACTCTCTCATCTTTAGCCTAAGCTCCAGACACTGGCCACTCCTATGCCTTTCAGGGTCCTAACCACTTATACTGAACCACAGGTCCCCACCCTGGGCTTGTCCAGGTAGAACACAACCCAGGCACATTTAAGGGTCTCACATCCTTAGCTTCAGTGGATATCAGTTGATGGGGAGGTGCTTGAGATATTTAAAGGAACATCTATGGTAGCCTGGCCAGAAGTCTTCTTGGAGTAGTTCATGCAAGAGACTCAATAGGAGTCAGGGATCTTTCCACAGATTCAGGGACAGCTCCTGAGGGACTACAATGTCTGCTCCTCCCTGGCCCCTTGTCAGCATCTCTGACCCAAATAGCCTCCTCCAAGTGCCTCCCTTGTCCCCTAGTTGACATTGCCATACAGTTGTAGTGCCTGAAGCTGACTGACCAGCATTTCTGAAGTGAATGAAAAAGTGAAAGTGGAAATCACTCAGTCATGTCCCACTCTTTGAGACCCCATGGACTGTAGTCCATGGAATGAAACTGGGTCCAATTGGGGGCAGGTGTATAACAGTCCCTTGGTCGGAAACTAAAAGGATGGCATAGTCCTTAGTCTTACTTGGAGAAGACTGAAAAGCTATGAGCAGTTCTCCAAGAGGGAACTTAGAAGGAGAAAGGAGCCCAGGCACCCGGGGTCAAGGTTCCTGGGCAAGGGATGTGCTCCCATGTGAAACAGGTGAGGAGGGGGTAGAGCAGGACCGGAGGGCAAGAAGCCAAGCATCTGAATATTTCCTGGATTCTGTGGGGGAGCTCTTGCATTTAAGCTATACCTCCACGTTAGTCCAGCTTTGAGGCCAGGAGGCTGGACATTCATACCCCCTCCCCAGCCTACCCCCAGTGGAGAGGTGGAAACTCCCAGTTCTCTGGCCCTCTGCAGAATCAGCCATGGTGGCTTAGGAAGCCCGGGGAGCCTCTGAAGAAGGTTACAACCACAGCCACAGGAGACAAAGCGACCTACACCGCAGAGAACACAGAACAAGAAAGTAAGCGGGCCTGAAGGTACCTGGGTTGGAGTCTAAGTATTTTCCCCATAAATATCTTTGCTGCAAGCAGTTTCTTCAAAAGCATTTTTTGCCGCACAACTAGTCGGCCATGAGGCCATTTTGCTATAAAAGATAAAATAACTGGTGGCAGTTCCATTACAGTAAATAATAGATCAGTTTTTACCGAGTCTTTTGTGAGCAGTCATACCTCTCACCCATCAAAACCAAAGCTTAATATGTGGAATCTAGGGAAATGATACAGATGAACTTATTTGCAAAACAGAAATATAGTTATAGATGTATAGCGCAAACCTATGGCTACAAGGGGGAAGGGGTGGGTGGGATGAATTAGCAAATTAGTATTGATATATATACACTAAATGTGTGGACACTACTATGTATAAAATAGATAACTAATGAGAACTTATTGCATAGCACAGAGAACTCTATTCAATGCTTTGTGTTCACCTAAATGGAGGCAAATCTTAAAAAGGGTGGACATATGTATACATGCAGCTGATTCAGTTTGCTGTACAGCAGAAACTAACAACATTTAAAGCAACTATACTCCAATAAAATAAAGTTTAAAAAACCTGCAAAAAAAAAGTTTGCCAAGCTTTCAAAAATATAGAAGAGGCAGCTACTAATTCACAACACTCTTCAAGAACATTAATGATGGATTCTTTAGCTAATTTAGATATGACGGCTTGTTCTCTCAGGCCATCTTTACCAAATTTATCTTGCAGTGTTAGAAGTTGGAGGCAAAAGAAGAATCAAGCTCCTCCTATCCCTCTCTGCAAAAGAGATTTTTATGTGATTCCTGATGAGTAGAAGTTTTTGGAAAATGGTGAGAATTTTTAACGAAATCTGGCTTAGATTAATTCAACCAAGAGTTTGCAAAAACCGATGTGTTATCATTTTCTAGTGTAATATAACTGTCAAGCAGTTATTTTTTTAAGGCAAAATGGCCTTACGGCCAATTAGTTGTGTTGCAAAGCTGCTTGCAGCAAAGATGTTTACTAGTGAAAATACTGGACACACCTGGCTGGAGCCCAGCAGCATCTGTTGAGCATCCCCTCTGAGGTGCTCCAAATGGCTGTGGGACATGTGTGTGAACAGCTGCCCTGGGCACATGGCCCTGCCTCTTGGCAGAGATCAGGTGAGGCAAGGGGGGTGGTCCTTAAGGCACACACTGCCTTATTCCTGCAGGACTTGTACTGGGACTAAATGATTCATTCATTGGATGGCTGGGATGTCTCAAATTGGTCTGCAAATTGGTTATGGCTTGGTTTGCCATGTCTAATCCTTTTTGAAATATGACAGGATATAAATTACTAGCAAAATAAGTAAAAACATTAGGGCTTGATAAAGTTCCAAATGGTTTTTTTTCCCCCCTCAATATTAGAGTCTTCCTTTTCCCTTCTCCCCCTCATTTTTTTTCTCATCCAACTGCTCCCTTTCCATTTCTTAGGAAAGATGGGGTGTTCTATACCATTTCTTAGGAAAGTTGTGGTGTCCTATAATACTTCTATCTTATTCTTTCTGGCATTTGCTGTTTCTAGGAGATCTCTGAGGTTACTGTGAAAGCCTGCAACTTCTCTGTGCCCTCATTTCTGGATTACAGGGGTGGAGGGAGAAGGCTGGGAGGCTCAGCCCTGAGTCAGCCATGGATAGGGGTGGTGTGCTTGTGCTGGGATGGATGGTACCCAGTGGTGATGATTTTGCTATAGAATGAAAGGAACTAGTGTCAGCAAGGACCTCTCATGTACAGAGCACCGTGCAGCTTAGATAGGGTATCTCCTTTATCCACATAGCAACGTTGCAACTTACTCCCCAGTTGGTGCTTCAGAAAAACAAGCTCAAAACAGGTAAGTAATATGGCCACCAATGTCTTACCAAGATCACAGGTAATACAGGCTTTGATATGCAAGGCTGACAGGCTCAAGGCCAGTGTGGTTGATGCTGCTTCCCAGCTTCCCAGCCAGTGACGCACCACCCCCCCACCTCCAGCCTACTAGGGTTGTCTCAATGGCACTGAGTGGCCTTACAATAAAGCAAGGTTTAAAAAGAAACATAAATATGAAACAACTCCACCCCCCCATGTATATATCAACATCACATGATCACAGGAGCAAGAGGTCCCAGCACACAACCCAGATGTGCACAGTCCTTGACTTCACTTAACTACACCTGGGTCTGTCTGGAGGGAGCAGTGTGGCGGCCTGCCACTGCACCTTAATCCTGCAGTTACACATCCTCTGAAAGAGTACAGCCTTAGTTCTTGTGCAGCTGAACAACAGTACAGCTGTGACCTGAAAATGGTAAGGCGGGAAGAAAACTTTGGAAAACTTCTGGTACAACCCTTTTATTCAAAAAGAGGGGAAACTGAGTCTGGATACTACCAGATGTCTTGCTTGAAGCATCCCAATAGATGCCTCTGTATGTCTAAATCACTCTTAAAATGTCATCAGAGCTATAGCCTGTAACTCAGGCTCCTCCTGTGGCCAAGATAGAGATGGGATCATGAGGAAAGAGCCTGAAGAAGTCTGGGGTGAGGGTGTGAGGAAGAGACTCCAGGGGGAGAGGAGCGGGGAGGAGTAGAGATGGCTCCACCAGGATGGAAGAGCTGGACTTAGCTAGTGGCATAAATCCACTGAAGGCACCAGCTTGTGCAAAATGTGTTTGATGGCAGCATGTGCCAAGGAAGGCCGGAGTGGGTTTCTGTGGGAAAACAAGGAGGGCAGAACCACTTTGGCAGGTTTGACTCCAAGCTGTGCACCAAAGCATTGAAGTTAGAGCCACAGGCTATTTCCTTTTACCAAAATCTGGAAACAAAATCTCCTTCACTGATAAACTCATGCTTCTCAGATTTCCAAGTCTCCTCTTCTCTTCTACTCCCTAAGATGATGGTGCTCTTTCAAGCTTTGGACCACTTTTCCTTCTTACTCAAGTTTAATCCAATCCTAGATTCCTCCAATCTCTCCTGGCAGTCTTGTTTGTATATGTAGAGGGTGGGTGAGCACAGGAATGAATGAACTGTTTATTCATTTGGTTATTTAGCATCTACTACATGCCAAATACCATACCAGGCAGTATACACATACTTGATCTCTTGGAAGGCTCATATGAATTTCCTCTTTTATCAAAGCCAATGTGCAAATTTGAATGATCAGAATCACCTGGAGAGCTTGACTAGCTTGCTGGGCTGACTCAGAGTGTTGGATTTGTGACAAGACTTCACATTTTTAAACCAGTTCTCAGGTGCTGCTGCTGCAGTGGTCCAGGGACCACATTTTAAGAACCACTGTTCTAACAAATTTGCTGACCACTGGGCACGGTTCAGAGACAAAGTGCCGTGAGTAAGCAGGATCTCAAGGAGTTGAGGCACAAAGCTGGAAAGTGACAGATCTGCTGCTCTGCCTGGTTCATGCTGTCTCCTTAGGGCCTCAAAGTGGGGCTGCTTTCACTGCTCTGAGCAATACATCAGTGAGTGAGGAACTTGAGAGGTCAAGCCTCTTGTGATGGAAGGGGCTCCTGACCCCCTGGAAGCAGCTGTATCACAGTTAATCAATAACTCTCCACTACCATTCCCAGCCCCTGGCAACCACAATTCTAGTCTCTAGTATCTATACATTTCACTACTCTTAAGTACTTCATATAAGTGGGATCATACAATATTCATCCTTTTGTGACTGGCTTATTTTATTTAGCAAATCTTCAAGATTCCTCCATGGCATGGCATGTGTCAGAATTCCCTTCCTTTTTAAGGCTCAGTAATATTCCAATGGGTGGATATACTACATTTTGTTTATCCATTCATGGATCATTAGACACTAGGGTTGTTTCTACCCTTTGGCTATTGTGAGTAATGCTGCTATGGAACGTGTGTTTACAATATCTTTTTGAGACCCTACTTTCAATTCTTTGGGCTATATATACAGAAATGGAATTGCTAGATCACAGAGTAAACTGCTTGGGAGAAGAGAAAAGGGAGAGAGAAGTGGCAAGTAAGATCATTGTGGTGCAGTTAAGGCAGCCCTTCCCTGAGGCAAACTGGTGGCAGGGAAGAGAGGGGGTCCTTTTGCATGAGGACCCCATGTCATCTGGGAAAGAAAAGACCCAAACCTTGTTTCCTAAGCCCCAGAGTCAAGGGAATCTGTCCAGAGGAACCAAGGCCCATTCATTCAGAAAGGTAGTAAGGGCTCTAAATCACCTTGAGGAAAATGGGAGTCTAGGCTGGTAATTGAAACTACCCATAAGAACCTAGAAATCTGTGGGAGAGAGTAGGATGGAATCAGAGTGTGAGCACAGCTGGCCTCTTCTCTCCACCCAGCCATCTGCCACTGGAGAGTGCCTTCTGGAGAAAGGGTAAGCCTGGGAGGATGTCTAAGAAAACTATTACCTTGGTGCCCAGTCGGACACATTGTGGGGACCTGAGCAGAAACGTGGACCAGCCAGGCCATCCCAGCAGCTGTGCACCAGCAGCTATAAACTGTGTGGGACCCAGCCCAACAGCAAAGCTGTGTGTCAGGGAGAAGCAACGGTGGGTGGGACCTGCCAGGATCTCTATCCCACTTTCCCTTTCCAGCCTTAGAATTTGGACTGATACCATCCCCCCTCCATCTCTTTTGGACTAAATAAACCTATAGAGTTCTTGGACAATTCAGGAAAGGGATGCTCTGAGAAAGAAAAGCAGACTTTCCAGTAATATCGATCAGGAGGTCTCATGCAATTATTTAAACGCAATAAAGGAGATATGGAAATATTGATATTCTGAGTTTGTGGGGCAGATCATTCCACACAGAAGCACAGGTCTGCAGGCGTCATCCTCATCACAGTCTATGTGACCAGGACCTCCAGACAGTGTGTCTGTGAAGCCTCCATGACCGGATGTGATGACCCCATATGTAAACAGGTCTGCAGTCCTATATCTGAGATCCCCAAATCCAAAACTATTAGAAAACCTGAAGTTTATTTCAATTCCTTTCAAAACAAAACCTGACCTGAAAGGAGATTTGTGCTTTTATTTGCTTCGCTGCAGAAATGCCAATATGTTGTCCCCACTGGGGATATGACAGTATACACTCCATATACTGTATATACTTCCCCAAATCTGAAGCTTCTGGAACTTCAAAACCCTCCTGGCCACAAGAGTTTTAAATAGGGGATTGTGGAGCTGCATATATTTCAAAATGGTGAGACTGAAGGTTATTTTTACATTCTTTCTAATGTTTTGCATTTCCAAAATTATCTGCACTATATATAGTACTCTTATCATCAGAATAGCAATCTGTCATGTTTTTAAGAAAACATCGAAGAGCAGCTCCTCCGGCTTCAAGAGCACATTCAGGCCACCCCCGCCCCCTGAGTCCCCTGGCTCTGCCTCTTGAACAAGACTGGCTGCTGGGTTGCCTCCAGGGACTGGAGCACCCTGGGGAGTGCCTGCCTAGCTCCCCAGCTCCTCCCAGCCTGCTCACTGCTGGGAAGTTACAGCCCCACTTCTGGGGGCCATGCACCCATTCATCTTTCCCCTGCCTCGGAGTTCTTGAGCTGAGTTGGCTCAAAGCCCAGCATGCTTCCTACCCGCTCTGCAAGCAGTCCTTCTGAAACGGCACCCTTCCCATCCATCCTTGGAAGTGTCCCCAAAGGACAGGGACAGCAGGTTCTGTCCAGGTCTGGCCACTGGGGATTCCTGGTTTCAGCCCACCCTCACTAGAGATGGGGAAAAGCTGGATGCACACCTGAGATCTCTGACCTTGCCTGCCCTGGCCCCTCGTTCATCTTCCTGAATCTGCTTAGCTCACTGCACCACCCCCCTCCAGAAGCCTCACCAGCTTGGAAAAACCGCACATTTAAATCCTCCTCACAGTAGACTCCCAGAATATTTTATCCTTATTCTTTGCTATGGTCAAACCCACATGCAATGGAAATGGACAGATCTAAGTGTGGGCCTGCCTTTCTTAAAATAACATAGATCCTGAAGCCTAGCAGGGCTCAACTGGGCCACAGTTTCTCAGCTTCTTCAGGCAGAAGAAACGTCTCCTGGAAATGCCCTGGACTCAGTGCTTCCCTGCTTCATTGTCTCCCAGATTACATGGTTCTCCTGACTGACCAGTGTGGCCCAGGCAACCACCCAGATGACGTGAGTCAAGACCACACCATCACCCTGAGACCACTGACAGAGCTGTTCTTGAGTGCCAGGGCCAGGATGCCTTGGTGTGTAAGTGATGTTTTTAGAGAGCAGGCCAGGCAGGTGCAGGGCCTCTGGGGATTCCTCCCAAGCTTCCATTCACTCAGAGCCAGAGTAGAGAAGCTGCAGCCAGAATGCAAGCACCCAACCGACTGGGGCTGGCAGTGACTGCCATGATGGTTGGCACTTATTGCCTTAAGTCCTTTCTGCTCTCTTCTGAAGTGGAGGCCCAGAAAGGTGAAATGACTTGTTCCATGTCATGCATATAAGAACAGCTGAGCGAGCTGGGATTTGAACCCACATCTAGTCTGACTCCAAAGTCTCTACCACCTCACTAAATTATATGTGCCACCTTTACCCATGATCTCTAAGACTCAGGAATTCACTTGACAGATGAGAAACCGAGACACCAAGTGCTTGAGCCACAGATGCACATTCCAGTTCCACAGGAACCAGGCTTCTTACTAATCCCCCCATCCCCACCCCAGTGGTCAGCCCAGGGGCTTCTGGGAGTTTGCTGTTGTTTCCATATTTGGAGGACTTTTGGGTCTTCTTTCTTTCCTGGATTCTTTGTTTCCGTGGCCCAGGAGATGCAGCATATGTCACCCTGTCTCAAGATTCTTCTGAGAGCTGGCAAGGAAATGAGAAAGGATCCATCCTAATTAGGGGGCGATAACCCCAAGGAGAAACTCGGATTCTTTGCAGCAGGCCGTGTCCTTCCCATTAGCCCTGTGTGTTTGTCAGATGTTTATAGAGCCTTCATTAACAGAGAGCCCCATTAGATAAGAGGCCTGAACAGCATCAAGGGCCAGATAAGAACAAGTGGAGGGCACTGCGGGGACAGCAGAAGGGTGAGAGCCTGTGAACTGGCCCGGGTGCGCCGTACAGAGCTGTGGGCAGGACAATGCAGGCCGGCTCCTTCCGGGCTCCTCCCAGCACCCGCTAACGCACCGCGGCTGCCGCCGTCTCCAGACCAGGGCGAGAGCATCCCAAGATGGGCCGTGGGGCACTCTGGATGGCCCTGCCTGTGCTCTCCCTACTGGCCTGCTCCACCCTAGGGAAGCCACTGGAGAACCGGGGCCAGCCGGCCACTGGGGGAGATGCCCGCCGCCTGCTAGGGGGGCCCGGCGGTGAGCAGGAGGGGGTCACCTTCGACCTGAGGATGTTCCTGGAGAACATGAAGGTGGATTTTCTGCGCAACCTCAACCTGAGTGGGGTCCCTTCTCAGGACAGAACCCGAGCTGAGCCACCGCAGTACATGATCGATCTATACAACAGATACACCACCGACAAGACGTCCACCCCTGCATCAAACATTGTGCGCAGCTTCAGCGTGGAAGGTAGAGTCGGCTCCATGGGGCGCCCCGGGTGGGGGCAGGGGGAATCAGTGGTAGGTCCATGGCTGTGCTGCCCAATATGGCGGCCACTTGAGACATGGGACTCTTTATTTCAATTTAGGTTAATTTAAATGAAATAAAATTAATAATTTAGTTAGTTTCAGTAGCTTGGATGCAGGTGCTCAGCAATCATGTTTAGCTATCCTATAGGAAATGGAGACTGTAGAACAATTCCATCATTGCATAACGTTCTACCAGACAGCTCTGCTCTAGAAAATTCTCCCTCTCTGGGCCCAGCACCACATTAACACAGTAGATGCTGAAGGAATGCCTGCTCACTTTCTTCCATCCCTTCCCTACCTCTCCCTTCCCATCCTGTCTCCTTTCTACTTATACACAGACAATTTATTTAGCCTCTAACTAACAGGCGTCTTTTTAAACATTAAAAGACTGCATTTCTCACTCATCAAAAGGTGTTTAAAATTCAGATAAATTCCTCTAAGAAACACTGGAAGACAACATAATTATTTTCTAAATATAAAATAATTTCCCTGATTTAGTAGGACTAGAAGATAACGAATGTCAACTTAGGGCTTATGTCCTCTAATTCACACCATGTATGTGACATGATCTTGTGAGCAGTGAGCCAAGGCTTGCAGACCCTGAGGGAACTTTCCCAGTTCACATGTTAGCTAAGCAGCTGGATTCTGACCCAGTCCCACCTGTTTGCACAGCTCAGGCTTTTTCTGCAGCTGCAGCCTCTAACCAACCAGGCATACAGTACTTCTTCCCTCTTGAACTTGAGGCCTGCAGACTCCTAACTATATGCCCTAGCTAAAAGATGCCGTGACCATGCTGTGTGCCTGGAAAAGCTGTATTTTCCAATGGCCCCTGTGCTGTACTTAGTTGCTCACTCATGTCTGACTCTTTGTGACCCCATGGACTATAGCCTGCCAGACTTCTCTGTCCATGGCGTTTCTCCAGGCAAGAATACTGGAGTGGGTTGCCACACCCTCTTCCTGAGGATCTTCCCAACTCAAGGATTGAACCCAGGACACCCCCATTGCAGGCAGATTCTTTATCATCTGAGCCACCAGGGAGGCCCCTGATGGCCCCAAAGGAAACCAAAAATCTAGATTTAATGTGGACCTATCTTATTTCTAACAAATGAGTTTAATTTTTTTTAATGCAGTCTACAGGTAATATAGATACTGTCAGCATCACACTATGCCCATGGGACATGTCTGTAACCCCTGCCTTAGGGAAAGGCTAAACATCTTTGGCTGGCCCTAATCACCAAATCCTGTAATCTGGGAGTCCAGTGTTGGGAGCCATCTCAGTGACCCCTCCCTGCTCCGCTACCCCCAGCATTGTCTGTGTCCCAGAAGCAAGTGCTCTGATCTGCCCCAGCTCTGCCTGTGGCCAGTACTGCTGTGGAGGCAGTGATCATTATCCCAAACAGCCTGAGTGTGGCGCAGGTAGAGAGAGCACTTGTTCTTTAGATATCTGATGTGGTCCCTTGGCAATTTTCAAAGCATGCCACAGAGCACAGCCAGTAGTTAATGCACTGCTCATGGATCAGTGTACATTCACTACTCACATATGACATAGCGGGCTTAACACATGGTACGGAAACTAGAACAGCACATCCATGCTGGGTGAGGGAACACAGAGAGCTACGTGAAAGGCCGTGTGCTTGGGGTAATGGAGCATGCACAGGTAAAGTGGAGCATGTACAGTTTCTGGCAAGGACATAGAAGTACTGATTGAGCATCTGCTGTGAACCAGGGACAGTGCTGGGTAGGTTTCATGTGCCTTCTTGTCAAAGCTTCACACCAACCCTGGGAAGGTGGTTGGATGGAGCCCCATTCTATGGATGAAGAAACTAAGGCCCAGAGAGTGTCAGAACTTCTCCCAGTTCGTAAGCCTAGAAGAGGGAGAGTCAGGATTGGAATTTTAGACTGTCAGATGCTGCCAGGTTTCATGACAGCACACAGTCTCCCCTCATGTTGGCACATAGTAGATGCTCAGAAAACACAGCTTGTCTTCCCTCCTGTGACCAGGCCATGTTATAATAGAGATGTGCTAATGGCTAAGAGTCAGCTGGGAAAGTGGGAAGAGACAGTTGTGTGGCTAAAAGGCAAGCTCCATATATGTCTAACATGACTAAGCCATTGAGGTTAATCTATTTTTTCCTCACACATTAAAAAAAAAAAAAAACGCCTTCATTTTGCCCATAAGTTACAATTCTGAATGATTTTCTACATGATTTAGGTGACATTTTTAACACTGTAGTAATAAAATTTTACCATCCTCTCTCAGGATGCCTTCTTTAATATTGTATACTCAGGATTTGCACCCTGAGGCTGATAGTGTGCTTTGACGTTTTGTTTATTTGGTTCTTTTTTTTTTCTAAGTGAGGATCTTTACAGGATGTGTGCACTTTGGCAGCTGCACATGCTAAATCCAAGTCTCCACATCTGTAAAAGTATAATAATAATTAGATCTTTCTTGGGCCAATGTGAAGACAGAAGTAAAATATAGTATGCAAAGGTGGGCACATAGTAGATGCCAGTAAACAGCTGGAGCTGTCAGTTTCAAGGCAAGACATCTCCCGCCTCTGTTTTCCTTTCGAAGATGTCAGATGTATCTTTTAAATACCCTACTACATTAAGGTCTTGAGTGAAACCAAAGAGAGACTTGTTAGAGACAGACAGTGTCATGCCCAGTGCCCTTTCATATAAACCATGAGTCTCAGGTTCGGTATTGTGAAAACAGACCCTCCTAGCAGATGACTATATATTTGCATTTCAGATGCTGTCTCTATAGCCACCACAGAAGACTTCCCTTTCCAGAAGCACATCTTGCTCTTCAATATCTCCATTCCCAGGCATGAGCAGATCACCAGGGCCGAGCTCCGACTCTACCTCTCCTGTCAGAGTCACATGGACTCCTCTCACGAGCTGAAAGGAAACATGGTCATTTATGATGTTCTGGATAGAGCTGAGGTCTGGGGTGCTTCTGGGGGAACCAAGACCTTCCTGGTGTCTCAGGACATCAGGGATGAGGGCTGGGAGACCTTTGAGGTGTCCAGTGCCGTGAAGCGGTGGGTCCGGGCAGACTCCACCAAGAGCAAAAATAAACTGGAAGTGACAGTGGAGAGTCACAGGAAAGGCTGTGACAAGCTAGATATCAGTGTCCCCCCAGGATCCAAAAATCTGCCCTTCTTTGTTGTCTTCTCCAATGACCGCAGCAACGGGACTAAGGAGACGAGGCTGGAGCTCAGGGAGATGATCGGCCACGAGCAGGAGAGTGTGCTCAAGAAGTTGTCCAAGAACACTGTGGTGGAGGCAGGTGAGAACAAAGATGAGGAGGATGAGGATGTGCAAAGCCGCATGACCATGGAGTCATCTTTGGTCAGACGGAAGAGGAGTGCTGGGGCCAACAACCACTGTCAAAAGACCTCCCTGCGGGTGAACTTCGAGGACATTGGCTGGGACAGCTGGATCATTGCACCCAAGGAGTATGATGCCTTTGAATGTAAAGGTGGCTGCTTCTTCCCCCTGGCTGACGATGTGACTCCAACAAAACATGCCATCGTGAAGACCCTGGTGCATCTCAAGTTCCCCATGAAGGTGGGCAAGGCCTGCTGTGTGCCCACCAAACTGAGCCCCATCTCCATCCTCTACAAGGATGACATGGGGGTCCCCACCCTCAAGTACCACTATGAAGGGATGAGCGTGGCAGAGTGTGGGTGTAGGTAGTGCTGGCCTGTGGGCGGGGGAGGCAGGGTGGAGGGGCTCCTGGTGACAGGTCCTGTGTCCCGCTGGGCATGACAGGGACAAGTCCACCTGCATGCCAATTTGGAGAAGGAAGGGGAGCCACCAGGTCCTTGGGGGTAAAGACCTGCTCTCCCTCTCAGGGCCCACCCGAAGCACACACAACTGGGCTGAACTACAGGGGAGGGGATGCCAATGGCAGTAGGGTTTGGGGAGAAGAGGAAAGCCTGGAAGGGTTGCTGGGGTGGGAAGGGAGATGAAGAAATGGGGACAAGAGAAAGAATAAACCAGAGTCAGCAGAAAACTGAGCAAAAATGAGGCCAAGAAGTCTAAACGGGAGATGCACACAGATTAATGGAAATTAAAGCAAGTGAGAGGGGCAAGATTTACTCCAATAACCACAGTGAATAAAGGGGAGAGGAATGGGCCGTGTGTGCCACACTCACTGCACATTATTCCCACAACTCATGAGATGGGTATCATGACTCCCGATTCACAGATATGGGAGCCAAAACTTGGGCTCAGGTATCCCAAATAGCAACAGTTCAAGTAGCAACAGTCAATGGCATGATTCCAATCCAGGTATCTCCACAGGTCTGTCATTCACCAAAGCCAAGGACCTCCCCAAGTACCCTGCTGCAGTTTAGCAGGTCACCTGGTAACTGAAGACAATTAGACTTTGGGAGGTGGGGACTGGGGGGCAAACTGGACTAAGTCTGACCAATACCCAGCAGGATGACTGGGCTACTTGTCACATCTAGGGTATGTTCTGACTGCTCTGTGCTTGTGATGATTCAGTGTCCAAGTGCTTTTTAAGATACCCCTGAGTCACTGAGAAATATCCCTTAAACTAGCTGCAGGATGGAGAAAATGCAAGACGAACGCCCTCAGGCTGCAGTGTACGTTGTGTGAACTTTGACCCACCGGCACAGAGCTTGTGTGACCAGTGGTTCATACAGGGCCACTCGCTGCTGTGGACTCAGACTGCAAGATGGTTTGCAGGGGTGCACTGGGTTTACCCTGAGGGATGGGCAGTCCATGGCCTGTGTCTCTGCAGTTACTTAGCATAACCAGCTCACCACCATCACAAACCCATGGGCTCCCGTTCCACAAGGACTCCATGGATGACAAGACATGGATTTGAATTTGTTGAAATAAATGCATTCTTGCTTTGGTATTTGCAACATCCTTGGTTTTACTCCAGGTACTCAGGTGATGACATCCAGTCTTCCTGGGTGAGGGCTCCCACCGGTGATGAACTCAAATCCTTATTGGCCACATTTGACTCTGGCTGTACTCACTGGCTGTTTTGAGTAATGTACATCTAGTCCCAGTCCTGGGCTTGGGCCTTGGGACAAGACTTCATCCCCGTTGACCACAAGAGACAACCTCTGACTCTCAGAGTCACATGTGGAAGGAGGTGGAGTAGGAAGAGTCTGGAAATGGTAAAGATTCCACTCCATGACCCTTCTGATCGCTGGCCAGAGCAGATCCCACAAAAAGCCTGGAAGGAGACCCAGGTCGTTCCCATTGGTTGAAGTTCCCAGAATATTTTTTTTAATGGCTTGTGTTAAATGTTTACATGGAACCAATGAACAGCTTTAATACCAAAACACAATAAAACATTATTGTTTAATTACTGGAGTTACAGAAAATAATAATTCCCAGTATGACAGTGTTGCTCAATTATAAGGATGGATGACAGACATCTTTTAGTCCCTGTGGTGTGTTTCTGTGCCTGCATCAAAATTTCACTTGGAAATAAAGTCAAATGTCTAATCTGTGGTCTTTCTTGAGTGTGAGACCTGGGCCTGATGGTCCCCTAGCCCCACACCCTGCCCATTCCTCCCTCCAGGCCCTTTTTTCCCTGGAGGGAGGTGGCAGGGAGGGACACAGAGAGGGGCAGGCATGTGCGAATGAAGTCTCTGCCGGACAGTGAGTGTGTGAGCTCCATGGTCCTCTCAAGATCCCAGTATCACGCTTGCATTCTGGGGACCACGCAGGGCCCCACCTCCAGTGCCTTTGGGGTCATCCATGTTGGTGCCCAGACTGTCCTTTCTTTGCCTGGAAACGCTCCTGCTAGATGCTGCTTAACCAGACTGTTCCTCTGGCTCAGTGACCATCACCCTGCTTTGCCTGGGATGGTCCTGGTTAATCCATGTTGTCCACATATAACTAGGGCTCCTGTCTGGATGAAAGGTCATATGGTATCCATAGTCAGGGACAGCTCAGGGCCCAATAACGGAGGACAGTTAGGAGCAGCAGGTTGGCTGAAAGCACACCAGGTGTGTGGTTGCCTAGCCTGGGCTCAGTTCCTGACCAGGTCACTCACTGGTTCACAGTCACATCAATGGTCACTGAGACTTTATGTCCTTGCTTATAAACCCCAAAGTGCAAATGCTTCCCAGGTGCTTGGAAAAGTTTATTGAGGTCTTTCTTCTCTTTCTGAGTAATGCTTAGAAAAATATTAGAGCCACTCTGTTACCCTCTGTTATTCTCTTTCACCCTGAAATCTTCATTTCTTTCCTCGTTATCTTTTTGATCTCCCCCTCTTCATTTTTCCCCATGCTCTGACAATATCTTTGGCCTTCCTACCTATACCTGGGTTGGAAGCAAGAGCCACCTCTGCCTGCATGTCCCCTTCCCAGGCACATACACCAGAGGTCCTCTGGTGCTGGGCACTCAAACTTGAAATGTAAACATATATTTGGGAACTGCAAAGATAACTCTCTACTTCCTTGATTTGCCTGGACCCAGGAGTCTCATGGAGAAAATCCTGAAATCTGTTAACTATTGGGGTTTATACATGTAATGACATGTCTGGTGAACCTAGGAGAAAAATGCAAGAATGGTTAAGTCATGGAGGAAAAGTGAAGTCAGCATCTGGAGGGCAGCCCCTGCTCACCAGCAATGTACTGAAGACTCCAGACACAAGGTGAGGCCACCCCAGGCAAGATGTCCTGGGAAGGACAGACTACAGGTAAACTGGGCCAAAGAACCCCATTGAGAGCAAAAGCTGAGAAGGTTGTAAGATGAAGGATACTAGCTCCCAAGTCTTCCTGGAGAGAGCTCAAAGGAAAACCTTTGCTTAGTGGGTTGGGAGGGTGATAGGAGGAAAGAGAGAGAGAGGAATGAACAGGAGAGGGCAGGAGGCAGCCCTCTTTGGGAACAGATATGCTCAGGGAACATCAAAGGTTGGGAACAGCGGAGCCTAGTAACATGAGCAGATCTCCAAGCCCTCCAAGGTGGATCTGCTCTTAGATTTCCAAGGCTGTGTTCCATTCACTGTTCCCATTCATCTATGTCATCCCATCTTATCCTGTGGATTCCCATGGCATAGAGAATGGTGTTCCCCCTGCTGGGTTCAGCCTTCACACAAGCATCCAGCAGACTGCCCTGGAGTTATGGAGTCATGGCATTGTTGGAGTTACTAAAGCCAAAGGGAATCTAGGCCTTGATCGTGTTCCTACCCGCCACTTCCCACCACAAGTCCATGCCTGGGATTATGACACATAGTCAGGGACCAAAGCCCAGGTAAGTATGTGCAGGATCTTCAGAGGATGACAGTATCCTCCCTTCCTTCAGTCAATCCACTGCTCCTCAGCTCTGTGATTCTGGGCAAGTCCTATTATCCCTCCAAGCCCCAGCATCCTCACCCATAAAACAGGAGAAAGAGTGGTTTAGGAGAAATCATCTTAGAAGCAGGATGTTAACAAGACCTATGAATGAAGGCATCGTCATGAACAAATACTGCACAAGGCCTTGCCGACTTAGGGCAGCAGGAAACCCACTTGACCCTTGTTAGCTACTCTTATGGTTTTATCTCTCTGGTAACAATGACTGCTTAAGCATAAACTCTCTCTGGATTTAATTTAAAATAAATCTTATTTATTTGTGAAAAACAAAACAGAAAGAAAGAAAGAAAAGCATTCATTCCCAGAATCTCTTTAGGCCCTGCACAGTTTCTAGGCGGGTTCTGGCCACAACTTACTCTCACTGCCTATAAACTTGAATTTCTGCCTGCACTGCACAGAAAATATTTGATGCAGAGAACAGGCTAGACAGCCTTGCTTCATAGAGGTTCCCTGCCTGCAAAGAAAGCATCTGGGTGATATTCCCACTGCTCTTGGGACCTTGGTCACTCTGAGAACCTTCTGCTCCCACCCCAGACACACACTTTCGAACTGATTCCAGTTCAAATCACCTCCCCCACCTCACCTGGCCCCGCCAGGCTCATAGCCTGACACACAGCACCCCCTGGAGGTGGCAATGGGAGCTGCACCTGTAGTTACTCTAGTTCTCTTCTGCCTTCCCACCAGACAATGTTGTTTTGGGGCAGTGAACACTTCTGCGAGTGATTAACAGCTGGAGTGATTATTTATTCTAGGACTTCAGTTATAGTTTTCTTGTCATGGCACAAAACTGTGAGAATGCTTTGTTGGGAAGTAGGGATAAGGAATAAACAGAACCAGCCCTCCTTCCTTATCTAGAAAAATGCTTTTTAGAGCTTTAATTACTTAAAATAATACCAATACTACATGAACTGTTCCATAAAATAGAAAAATTAAGAAATAGGAATGTTTTTCAACTCATTTCATAAGGTCAGCTTTACCTAGAAACCAAAGCCAAATAAAAAGGACTACATATAGGTATTCTTCATGAACATGCAAAAATCTTCCAAAATTGAATTCAACAGCATATAACACAATAATACATCATGAACAATGGAGACTTATCTCACAAACACAAGATTGGTTAAATATTAGAAAACCAATCAGTGTAATCAACCATGTTAACAAACTAGAAAAGAAAAAACATAGTCATCTTAATAGATGCATCTGACAATATTTAACATCTGTTCATTATTTTTTTTAACTCTTGAAATACTACGAGTATAAGAGAATTTTCCTAATCTCAATTCTCCTAAATGGATATATACCATTTTCATAGACTGGAAGTCTCAGTATTGATAAGATGTCAGTTGTTCCCCCTACTGATTTATAGCTCCAATTCAATTCAAATCAATTGTCTGATTCTTAAAATAAATGATCCGAATCTAAAATTTATATGGGTAATCAATGGAACTAGAATAACCAAAATAATTTTGATGAACAATAACAAAGTTACAGGGCTTACACTACATGATTTCAAGACATATAGTAAACTATAGAAACCAAGACAGCGTAGCACTGGTAAAAAAGACAAACAAATGCAGCAGAACAGAGAGTACAGAAATAGACCCACGCATATGTGGTTAATCACTTTTTGACCTAATGCCAAGGGAATTCAATGGAACAAGAAAGATTTTTCAACAACTAGTGTTGAATCAACTGGATATCAACATGAAAAACAATCAATCTTGGCCCCTTCCTCATACAATAAAATTACATACTCTATAAAAAATTAATTCAAAAAAAGATTATAAATGTAAAAACTTCTAGAAAATACAGAAGAAAACCTGGTGACCTTGGGATAAGCAAGGATTTCTTAAATATGGCACCAAGGGTAGGAATCATCAAAGAAAAAAATTGATGAATTGGAATCTATCAAAAATAGGAACTTTTAATCTTCAAAAGACACTGTTAAGGACATGAAAAGGCAAGCCACAGACTAGGAGAAAAACTTGCAACACATACATCAGGCAAGAATCGCCAAAATAATTCTTACTCGATCAATAATGAGACAAAGAACAGCCTCTTTGATTTCTTTGTTACATGTGCTGACACTGTCGCCACAACACTGTGACTCTCTTCTTATTTTATTTCCCTTTTGAGGAAGCTAGGGCAAAAACCAGTCAGGTCGCCTAATCGGGGTCCATACTTTAGAAAGCAGTAGGGTTTGTGGATAACTCCTGACCCTTCTGCTCACCTGGGTGCTGTACAAGTGAGAGGGAGGCAAAGGCTTATAACTGCATCCCAATTCCAAACACAGCCAGAGTGATCACCCCCAGGACTCTCTGTAGCCCCTGGGCCAAAAGCTGGGAGGGGCTGGATGGGAAGATCCTCCTGGCTCCCACATGCTCACCTTAGCCCACTACCACCTGCTTGTATCCCCCTCATCTGGGGGCCCAGACATCCCTTCCTCCTGGAGAGTTTGGGGAATTCTGAGGACAGAATTGTCCCACTGGCTTCAGGCCACATCCACAGGAAGACACATCACGTCCCCTCGCAGACACTAACTCAGCATTTCAGGGACTTGCCGCAGACCCTGCCCTGTTTCTGCATCCTCCCTGAGGCTCTGGGCCATCTGCACAAATCAAAGCCCGGCACCAGCTCCAGGTATCCTATTCCAAGACTTCATTTTAATAAGAATTTAGGGGAAAAATTTTCTCCAACGAGATTCTTATTTCTGCTCATCATTCCCACCTTTCCTAGTCCAGAGGCTCTGCCTGGGCTCAAGCAATGATAGAAAAGTGTCCTCAGAGGATGAGGCTGAGTTGTGATTCCCCAAGTGGAGGTGGAGCAGAGGGCTCAGCCTTCCTAGTGGGGACTAAGGAGGCCTTATTATTATAATAAATCAGTCTCACTTGATTGGCTGCAAATGGTGGAGTGATGTGACCATATGTCACTTGGGCATTAAACAAATCCTCATGAGCTAAGAATATGTTTGTTTAGCTAATTGACCTCTTTGGCCTTCATCAACCACTTGGTAAACATCCTCAGATAATGATTTCCAGAGAGCAGATTGTGGCTTTCAAGTGTGCTGAGAAGGGCCCCCCGCCCCAAGACCACCTCCTCCGGCTGCCTGCTGAAGCACATATGTACCTGGTCCCAGGAGGGTACACTGATGGTAACGGGGCTAAGGGAAGAGAGTGGAGCCTGGCAACTCTCCTTGGCTATGTGGACCACACTCTGAGCCATAATCATCCAGACTGTTAAGTGGA
The DNA here is from genome assembly GCA_007570785.1 of Antilocapra americana. NCBI lineage: Eukaryota > Metazoa > Chordata > Mammalia > Artiodactyla > Antilocapridae > Antilocapra > Antilocapra americana. The sequence goes on along the minus strand of ML662447.1, from coordinate 6,247,505 downwards.
GGAAATGCCCATGCCCAGAGGGATGGGGAGACAAAGCAGGGGTTCTAGGGTCTAGGCTCCGTAGTAGGTATTCTTGGAAATCTGTGATAAATCAGTCATAAGATGGACCCATGTCACTTCTACGCAAAGGAGAAGAAGTCCAGCTGTTTACTGGGGACTAATGATTTGGATACCCGTGAGGCCTGGACCTCAGAGACCCAAGTCCTCCAACTCAATTCTCCTTGCAAGCAGAGGGTTGTGGGCTGGGCCCTCAACCAGGAGGGGAGTCTTCTTTAGTCAGGAGAATGGATACTTGTTATATCTCAGAGCTAGCTTCTCCTGTCCTGAAGTCCAGACATTTCATTTCTATCACATGAAAGCTGTCAGGGGGCACTATTTCAGTTCACTATGCAAGGGAATAACTTCAAGCTGTGAGGTAGATGGAAGCTTAGACTCAACCTTGGCATTATCTGAGTGACTACGGCCCCACTGGTTTCTTCTGGCTGCTCTCACATCCCCTTCACACCTAGGACGGTGGGTTTCTGGTAGCTACTGAACTCTGTTTATTCAGCTACAAAATAGACTATCTAACACAGAAACCTTATTAGTAATTTAGTGCTCCCTTCTTGCCTGATGCTAAGCACCTTACACATATTTTCTCACTTGGTCTATACAATAAGTAAGACACTTCCCTAAAGCCACAGAGTAGAGGGTGGCAGAACCAGGTCTCCAGGGAGTTCTCCCTAGTTCCAGTGGTGGGGGTCATCCAGTGTAGAGGGGAAATGCTATTTACTTGCACGTTAATAACTCTGCTTTGCAGGATGAAAACCATCTGCATATAAAGTATGGAGCACAGTGTCTGGCATGTGGCAGGAATTCAAATGGAAGTTATTCATGTTATTCTACCAGAGGTGGGGCAGCCAGATGAGACCCCCACATACCTTCTGGGTCAAACCACTTCCGCCCCTTCTCCCCAGTCCCCAGGGCTGATGAGCTTGAATTAGACAGGATTAAAGGCTTACCGGGGCTGGAAGCTACACCCCAACTCCTGCATTTAGCCCCAGACCTTCTGTCCGCCAGCCGAGAAGGACAAGGGAGAAAGGCAGCTACACAGGGTAGTGCTATTGCCTTGAGCACAGTGTCAAGAGAGCTTTTGTGCAGGAGCCAGCCCTCCCTCTGGATCCCCATGGTGAGAAAATGGGCCCTGCTCCTGCCCATGCTGCTCGGCAGCCTGACTGGTCCTGCACACCTCTTCCAGCCAAGCCTGGTGCTGGACATGGCCCAGGTCCTCTTGGATAACTACTGCTTCCCAGAGAACCTGATGGGGATGCAGGAAGCCATCGAGCAGGCCATCAAAAGTCATGAGATTCTGTCTATCTCAGACCCTCAGACTCTGGCCCATGTGTTGACAGCTGGGGTGCAGGGCTCCTTGAATGACCCTCGCCTGGTCATCTCCTATGAGCCCAGCACCCTCGAGGCCCCCCCGCGAGCTCCAGCATTCACGAACCTCACACTAGAGGAAATCATCGCAGGGCTGCAGAACGGCCTCCGCCATGAGGTTCTGGAAGGTGATGTGGGCTACCTACGGGTAGATGACATCCCAGGCCAGGAGGTGATGAGCAAGCTCAAGAGCTTCCTGGTGGCCAACGTCTGGAGGAAGCTCATGAACACCTCTGCCTTGGTGCTGGACCTCCGGCACTGCACTGGGGGACACATCTCTGGCATCCCCTATGTCATCTCCTACCTGCACCCGGGGGACACAATCTTGCATGTGGACACCATCTACGACCGACCCTCCAATACGACCACTGAGATCTGGACCCTGCCTGAAGCCCTGGGAGAGAAGTACAGTGCCGACAAGGATGTGGTGGTCCTCACCAGCAGCCGCACGGTGGGCGTGGCCGAGGACATTGCTTACATCCTCAAACAGATGCGCAGGGCCATCGTGGTGGGCGAGCGGACTGTTGGGGGGGCTCTGGACCTCAAGAAGTTGAGGATAGGCCAGTCTGACTTCTTTCTCACTGTGCCTGTGTCCAGATCCCTGGGGCCCCTGGGTGAGGGCAGCCAGACGTGGGAGGGCAGTGGGGTGCTGCCTTGTGTGGGGACACCAGCTGAGCAGGCCCTGGAGAAAGCCCTGGCCATTCTCATGCTGCGCCGTGCCCTGCCAGGAGTCATTCAACGCCTTCAGGAGGCCCTGCGTGAATACTACACTCTGGTGGACCGTGTGCCCGCCCTGCTGCGCCACCTGGATAACATGGACCTGTCCTCGGTGGTCTCCGAGGAGGATCTGGTCACTAAGCTCAACGCTGGCCTGCAGGCTGTGTCTGAGGACCCCAGGCTCCAGGTGCAGGTGGTCAGATCCAAAGACACCTCTTCCAGGCCTGAGGAGGAAGCTGAAGAACCCCCAGAGATGGTCCCTGAAGTGCCCGAGGATGAGGCTATCCGGCGGGCTCTGGTGGACTCTGTGTTCCAGGTGTCTGTGCTGCCGGGCAACGTGGGCTACCTGCGCTTCGACAGTTTTGCTGATGCCTCTGTCTTGGAGGTGCTGGGCCCGTACATCCTGCACCAGGTGTGGGAGCCCCTGCAGGACACGGAGCACCTCATCATGGACCTGCGGCAGAACCCCGGGGGGCCATCCTCCTCTGTGCCCCTGCTGCTCTCCTACTTCCAGAACTCTGACGCCAGCCCCGTGCGCCTCTTCACCACCTACGACCGGCGCACCAACGTCACACAGGAGCACTTCAGCCAGACGGAGCTGCTGGGCCAGCCGTATGGCACCCAGCGCGGAGTGTACCTGCTCACTAGCCACCGCACTGCCACCGCGGCCGAGGAGCTGGCCTTCCTCATGCAGTCACTGGGCTGGGCCACGCTGGTGGGCGAGATCACCGCGGGCAGCCTGCTGCACACACACACGGTATCCCTGCTGGAGACGCCCGAGGGCGGCCTGGCGCTCACGGTACCGGTGCTCACCTTCATCGACAACCATGGCGAGTGCTGGCTGGGGGGCGGTGTGGTCCCCGATGCCATTGTGCTGGCCGAGGAAGCCCTGGACAGAGCCCAGGAGGTGCTGGAGTTCCACCGAAGCCTGGGGGAGTTGGTGGAGGGCACAGGGCGCCTGCTGGAGGCCCACTACGCTCGGCCAGAGGTCGTGGGGCAGATGGGTGCCCTGCTGCGAGCCAAGCTGGCGCAGGGAGCCTACCGCACAGCGGTGGACCTGGAGTCACTGGCTTCCCAGCTTACGGCTGACCTGCAGGAAATGTCTGGGGACCACCGTCTGCTGGTGTTCCACAGCCCCGGCGAAATGGTGGCTGAGGAGGTGCCCCCACCGCCTCCCGTCGTCCCCTCCCCAGAGGAGCTCTCCTATCTCATCGAGGCCCTGTTCAAGACTGAGGTGCTGCCTGGCCAGCTGGGCTACCTGCGTTTCGATGCCATGGCTGAGCTGGAGACAGTGAAGGCCATCGGGCCACAGCTGGTGCAGCTGGTGTGGCAGAAGCTGGTAGACACGGCCGCGCTGGTGATCGACCTGCGCTACAACCCCGGCAGCTACTCCACAGCTGTGCCGCTGCTCTGTTCCTACTTCTTTGAGGCGGAGCCACGCCAGCACCTCTACTCTGTCTTTGACAGAGCCACGTCAAGGGTCACAGAGGTATGGACCCTGCCCCACGTTACAGGCCAGCGCTACGGCTCCCACAAGGACCTCTACGTTCTGGTGAGCCACACCAGCGGTTCAGCAGCCGAGGCTTTCGCTCACACCATGCAGGATCTGCAGCGAGCCACCATCATTGGGGAGCCCACAGCTGGAGGGGCACTCTCCGTGGGCATCTACCAAGTGGGCAGCAGCCCCTTATATGCCTCCATGCCCACACAGATGGCCATGAGTGCCAGCACTGGAGAGGCCTGGGATCTGGCTGGGGTGGAGCCGGACATCACAGTGCCCATGAGCGTGGCCCTCTCCACAGCCCGGGACATAGTGACCCTGCGTGCCAAGGTGCCCACTGTGCTGCAGACAGCTGGGAAGCTCGTAGCAGATAACTACGCCTCCCCTGAGCTGGGAGTCAAGATGGCCACCAAACTGAGTGGTCTGCAGAGCCGCTATGCCAGGGTGACCTCAGAAGCTGCCCTCGCCGAGATGCTGCAGGCTGACCTGCAGGTGCTGTCTGGGGACCCACACCTGAAGACAGCCCATATCCCTGAGGATGCCAAAGACCGCATTCCTGGAATTGTACCCATGCAGGTGAGTCACAACGGAGAGTTGGTCCCGCGTGGTCCCATGAGGAAGTCAATCAACCGTCCACACACCCAGGGCTCTGTGCAGGGTTCAAGGCAATAGCTTCCAGACTTGTTTTTCATGTTAAAGTTTTCACAGTCAAATCTTTTCCTCTCTCTGACCTTGTCCTCCACTCCTCATGCCCATGAGGTCCCTGAGCACCTCTGTAGAACATTGGTACCTGCAGAAGCTCAGGTTGAAAAGCACTAGTACAGAAGGAACTTCACTCTTGTCTGGGTAGAAGGCATGAGTTTGCAGAACTTCTGTTTGTTGGTGTTAGAGAAAGAGGTTGCTAAGTCACATGAGGTCCCCATGAGTTCCTCTCCTAGAAATGTGGGGTTTGTGTCCATCCACGTCATCCATCTGCCTTGGGGGAATTGCAGTTTTTGTGAATGAGTCGGGGAGATGGAGACAGGGAATCAGGCAGTGGTCCTGGCCTCACATTTGTCTTGGAGCTAGAGCAAGGAACCTGGGGACAGGCCCAGGAGTGCTGGCGCCCAGCCTAGACAACTCCTGAAGTGAGGCTGCCTCGGTGGGACACTGGCTGCCTTCTCCCCTCCCCCAAGGCCAAGTACTGTCTCCCAAAGGTGTCATGCTGGGTGAGTGTGCACCTAGATACAAGGGCCAACCGTATGGGAAATTCTGAGCGAAGCTGTGTGGTCAAAATATTTGAAGTCAGCATTGCAGATCTGGGTAAATCAAGGCTAAGGAGGTTTGCTGCAGGGTGGATGAGAGAAAAATTCTGCAGATCAGGGGCCAAAGTACGCAGGACTCAGCAAGCTCTCCTGTCAGCAAAGAGCTCCATCAAAATAGCTTTACAACACCTCTCCATGGCGTTTATCATCTACTATTTCACTGCATGGCCACAGCACTTAAGCAGGGAGCGTTTGTCCTGGTTCCTTTGAAGGCAGGACCTGAGACAGGGGTTTGCGTGCGGGCAGTTGATGTGGGAGATGGTTGCTGAAGCTGGAGTGATGGAGAAGGGTAAATTGAATGGAAAGGGTGAGTCCATTATTGAGGCTGTTGTTTCTGAAGATTCCAATAGCACCCTGACAAGTCTGAGGGGTGCCTCCTGGAGCTGTCCCTCTGCAGGTGGGACTCAGTAGTTCCGCCCTCTATTAGTTGAAGGTCATCCCCAGACATGAAGTCGCTCAGGCTCTGAAGCAGCTTGGAGAAGATCCTGAAGTAGAAAAAGACAAGGGTCTGCCAGAGGTCAGGCCCTGTCAGCTGTGGCTGAAATCAGAGGGCGGAGGGCACCGAAAGCATCTACTACCGACTTGTTATCCCATTTTACCAAAAGGAGAGCTGAGGCCTGGAGTACTCAGGAGAGTGGCCTGTAGCCAAAGAGCTTGTGACTGAGGTCAGCTCAAGGTCCAGCAGGTGTCCTGAGGTCAGCAGAGGTGTTCCTGGGTTGGAGGCACCTCATGGTGATGGATTCAGATCCTGGCTCTACCACTTACTGGCTGTATGAAACTGAGCAAGTTACTTAATCATTCTGTGCTTCAGCTTTTTTTTTTTTCATTTAAAAGATGGGGATAATAGTGTCTTCTCTACAGTAACTTCTACAATGTGCTCAGCCCAGGTCCAGATCCTTGGTTAAGACTCAAGAGCCCTGTAGTTCATGTCTTCTCTCCCTGCCCCAGGGAAGGAAAGGATGATGAATTCAGACAAAAAGTATCTGGGAAGCTCAGGGGAGTCAGAGTGGAGACTATGCCTGGGCCTCTCAACTCAGATGCCAGGACTCCATGACACCCACTTTCAAATCTGAGCTTTCACTGTATCTGGCAGAAGTGAGAGGGAGTAGATGCTGGGCAGGGCTTGGCAGAACAAGGAACCACAGCTATGGAAGAGTTGGACCTGGACTTTCTTCTTTACCAGAGGTGGTTGTCCATTTAAGTACCATAATCAGTAATGAAATAAAGAAATAAAGTAATCAAAACACTAAAAAAAAAAGTGAGTTTTCAAATCTCTCCTTTCCTGACATAGAGCTGACCTCCTACTCTTTCAGATCCCTTCCCCTGAAGTCTTTGAAGACCTGATCAAGTTCTCCTTCCACACTAATGTGCTGGAGGGCAATGTTGGCTACCTGAGGTTTGACATGTTTGGGGACTGTGAGCTGCTCACCCAGGTCTCCGAGCTGCTGGTGGAGCACGTCTGGAAGAAGATTGTACACACGGATGCTCTGATTGTCGACATGAGGTCAGTGGGCCTGGGCAGCTGCTGTAAACAGTCAAAGCCATGAGCCTGGTAGGGAAGAAAGGACTCTGGGACACAGGACAGGACCAAGGGGGAACACCTGGCTGTCAGGGCTCTGGCTAGCTAGCCTGGGGTTGTGGTTTAATTGGCCAGATGGAGCCCCACTCCTGGTAGTTTTTTAAGCTCAGATGGCCTCAATGTGCATTCCAGGCTGAAAAGCCTGGACTAGTCTGGTGGTCCCCAAATGTCCCTGGTCATAGGATTAAGTGAGTAGAGAGGGGAAGGGTGACCTTAAAAACACTGACTCTAGGGTCCTCCTGAATCCAAATCCCTACGAATCCAAAGCCCCAGGGGCGAGACCCAGTGACTAGTGTATTTGACAAGCATCATCCAAGTGACTCTGATGATCAGCCATGTTTGGGAGAGCTAGGCCTCCACCTATGCTTGTGCCTCATGGCTTACAACATCAGCGCAGGACAACCCTGGTCATGAGAATCATAAAGCCAATGGCCCAGTCAGAATTTTATAGTTCAGCTACTATTGTTGCAAAAAGAACCCTTTACATCACAAAATGATTGCTGAGGGGATGCTTTCAGCTAGACCTCCCATCTGCTTCTGTGAAGGTATGCCTCATACAAGGTGAGTTTCCTTCCTAGAGCTGGGGGAGGGGAGTTAGGAGGGTAATGGGTAGCAGAATGCCCTTGTGCAGTGGCCAGCCCTGTCCTCACTCCCAGGGCCATCAGTGGACTTGCCCTGGGCACCTTCCACGGGCACTGGGAGGAGGGAAGCCTGCTCCCAGGGGAAACGGACACTGCCCCCATCCCCAGCTGCTGGTTGCTGGCTTGCAATACTCTTGTGATTCTTAATTGTCACTAGGTGGCACTGGATCACAGAGGTGGGTTCCCTCCCTGGAAGATAGACCCGTCTCCCAGGGATTGGGTTTGCGTATGTCCAGAACTTAAACTTGGGGACTCTTGTGGCATCTCTAATGACTTTATTCTTCAAACGCTCTATTGAACATCCAAATGACCCTCATGCTAAACCTCTTTCTGCTTAACTGTATTTGTTGTTCAGTTGCTCAGTCGTATCTGACTCTTTGCCACCCCATAGACTGCAGCATGCTAGGCCTCCCGTCCCTCACCAGCTTAACAGTATAGTCCACATTTTTTTTTTTTTAAGAGGAGACCCAGCCCACAGGTGTGCTTTGCTTAAAGATCCTTCCAAACCGCAGTTTGGAGGTTCAGATGCTGAAGTCATGGCTCAGGGCCCATCCAGGCTATCTTAGACCATCAACCAGAAGAGATGGCTAATGCACTGCCAACCCAGTTGTGGCCATTCCTTGTTGGATTCCTTGTTTGACAGATAAGGAGACAGGGGCCAGAGAAGTTGCACAATGGGACATATACAAATGGCCTGGAATGATCACAGGCTCCCTTACCCCTAGTGCAGTCCCACAGCTCTCAACACTCCACCAATCAAGGACAGACTCCACCACAATAAGTGCCATACTAGGACATCTCAACTAAGATGCCTGGTGGGCTCTGTGAAATTAGCAAGCATGAAACTGGGAAGATAGTGTTCTCAAAATGTGCCCCACTCACAGGCAGCATGAATTCAGGGGAGCAGTCCATGGTCTGTAAGCTGGGGAAATGTATCAACAAGTTCCAAGCTGCAGGACTTGTCAGAGCCTTTAATATAACATATAATATGTATCAGATAGTGTATTAATATATGAACAGAAAGAATGGGTCTGTTATGTAGTATTTTTTTTAATGAATCTGACCATAAGGTCTCTTGTTCTCAAGAATCTTGTACTCAGGGAAATGCCAACCAAAGAATTCTGTAAGATAAGGAAAGGGTACCATACTTAGGCTGCCTGGAATTAAGAACCCTCCACAGGGCAAGGATTTGGGCCCCCTGCGGGCATCAAAGGCTTCCCTGTGGGTTCTGCTCCTTATGGGCAACTTTTCCCTTCCTTCAGGTTCAACATCGGTGGCCCCACCTCCTCCATCTCTGCCCTGTGCTCCTACTTTTTCGATGAAGGCCCACCTATTCTGCTGGACAAAATCTACAACCGGCCCAATGACTCTGTCAGTGAGCTCTGGACCCTTAGTCAGCTTGAAGGTGAGTGTAGAAGGCTTTCCTTCCTATTATTCTAGAAGCTCCTGAGAAATCAAGGAAAGACAGTTTGGGTTCGGGTAAAAGTAATTGTAGCTAGAATATAAAACTCCTGTCCTATGCCATGTACTCTACATGAGACCTTCAATCCCTGCAAAACATTTACCATTATGCCCATTTTCTAGATGAGAAAAATGAGTTCTAACTAAGTCAAATACCCAAGGTCACTCAGCTAATGATAGTTCTAAAATTTGAACACTGGTTTGTCTAAAACCAAAATGCCTGCCATTCTTGCCACAGCAACCATTAGTCTGAAAGACACATGTAGAGCTAGAAGGATCCCCTGCCCATAACCAAATCCCGATGGGTTTGCAGTGGTTTTCCACCTTATCTGAACTCTCAGAGCTGCCCAGCACATCTGCCTAAAGAAAGTTCATAACTCTAATGAACCTTCTGTTACCTGCCCTGGGCCAGGAGCAGTGGCTGGAGGAGGCAGTACAGGCCCTCCGCTTTACAGAACCACAGGTCTCCCACTCACATCCCAGGGGATAGCCTGGCTCTGTCTCCCTTGCTTAGCTTGCAAAACCGAGGAATCTGGATGCCCATCAGAGAGGAAGGGGCTGGGAAACCAATGGAGGTTGTACATCTAATCAGAAAAACACTGCAATTTTCATTTGTGCATTTTCTTATCACACAAGCATTTGGGGGCAATCTTCCAAGATATACATTCAATAACATTACAAAATGTAAATAAAAATCAGGACCAGATGAATTCTCAATTTAAATAGATATTCAAGACTGGAAGTTAAAACCAGATCTGCAGACCATGGAGCCCAGGAATTGCCATGTCCAATATGGGAACCATATGGCATGCATGATTGGAATGTGTAAAGTGTTAAGTACACATGAGATTTTGAAGACTTTCTATGAAAAAAAGGATGTAAAAATCTCAATAATTTTATTGTTGAAAAAATTTTGAGAGAAGCATATTTTGGATTCATGGAGTTGGACAAAACAGTATTAAAATTCATTTTATCAATTTCCTGTTACTTGTTTAATGTGATTTCTAGAAAACTTGAAATGACATCAGTGGCTTGCATTTAGGCTTGTGTTGCATTCCTATTGGACATCACTGTCCTAGAGGCTGTCATCATTAAATCACAAACTTGACTCTTTTGGGGGTCCAGAGTGAAAAGAGAGTCTGGTCAGGTTAGCCCTTGTCTCAGGTAAGTCAGTCAAGCCTTTTTCCATCACTTGGTGAAAAAAAACTCTTGAGCACTTGCATGCTCAGGATGAGGCACACATTCTTATCCTCATTTTATAGATGCAGAAACTGGAGCTCAGAAAGGTGGAGTGAATTGCATGCAGACATGAGGATACAGAACCAACCCTCCTCTTTGTGAGTCTAGGCAGTCTGGAGAAGACAAGCACCCAGCATGGGGATTTGACTTCTTTTTTGAAAGGTCTTGTATCTTGCAGGTGAACGCTATGGCTCCAAGAAGAGTATGGTCATTTTGACCAGCAGTTTGACTGCCGGCGCTGCAGAGGAATTCACCTACATTATGAAGCGGCTGGGCCGAGCACTGGTCATCGGGGAGGTGACCAGTGGGGGCTGCCAGCCACCGCAAACCTACCACGTGGACGACACTGACCTGTACATCACCATCCCCACCGCCCGCTCAGTGGGGGCTGCAGACGGCAGTTCATGGGAAGGGGTGGGTGTGGTACCTGACGTGGCTGTTCCGGCAGATGCCGCCCTTCCCAGAGCCAAGGAGACGCTCCAGCACACTCCGCTAAGGGCGAGGCGCAGCCCACGCCTGCATGGCAGCCGAAAGGGCCACCACAGGCAGAGCCAGGGAAGGGCGGGGTCTCTGGGCCGCAACGAAGGGGCAGTCAGGCATGAGGTCCTGACTGAGGCCCCCAGTGGGCAGAAAAGGGGCCTGCTGCACTCTGGATAGGTTTAGAATCGCAGCTACCCTTGGAGCTCATACACTTGGTCTCTTCCCAACTGCCCGCATCCTTTCTGTTGGAACACCTAGGGACAGGAAGCTCATCTCCTTAGAAGTCAATCCCCTCCAGGGAAGTGAAGTCCAAATCTATCCCCACCCATGCTTCTTAATCACCAACTCCTGGTCCTCACGCTGTCAACTAGAGCATTTCAGTCCAATTGCATCATAATGTGAGCCACAGATGCTAGGCACATGTACATTTTCTGGTAGCACGTTTAAGAGAAGTATAAAGAAGCAGGTAAAATTAATTTGAATAGTGTACTTTAACTCACTATATTCACAGTAATATTTCAACGTATACTCAATATAAAAATTATTATGAATTGAGTTGGTTTTGCACCAAGTCTTTGAGATTGGGTATGTGGCCCATGCTTGAAGTACATTTCCATCAGCACATGTCACACTAGTCTAGCTCACAGCAGCCACCTGCAGCTGGAAGCTCCCACGTGGGACAGTGCAGGCCCCGAGGTCAACAGCCCCCACTCCCTCCCCACACTGTCCCCACTCTGTCCTCCCTGCACTTGCATCTTCCCCATTAGAGCCCCTCTCTCTGCCCTGGGACCATGTCTGTTCCCATCATGCTATGTTGCACTGAGGGACAGGAATGTCCTGCTCATCTCGTCTCCTACTGCTGCCACCTGGCATGGCACCTGACACAGGCAGTGGATACACAATAATCACACATGCCTATCAAGCTAGAAAACTACGTGTTCCTCCAGGTAGCTGCTCTCAGACACTCGAAGATAAGTTCAGGTTCACTTAGTAATCCTTTCCTCTCCGCTCCAAACCCTCCCAATCCAATTCTACATGGTAAGTCTATCTTTCCTGCACATTCCTCCCATGACCACTTCTCCTGCTTCTGCCAAGGACCCAAAAGTGAGCTCTGATGCCACAAAGCTTCCCACCATGCATTGTTGCTGTCAGAGGGGAGAGTGGCCCTGGATGGCAGTCTGGGGACCTTCCCAGCTCATCCAAGTACAGCTCTGACAACAAAGCTGACTCCTAACAGGGTGAGAAATTTGAGGCAGGCAGAGCCCAAGACCTCCCCTGGGTCTGAGCCAGCCCTGGAAGGAGACCTGGAGTCCAGGGTTGGCCTAGGGAAATGAGACACCTCTTGCTGATGTCCTGGGACCATGCAACTCTGCTCTGCTAGAGTCACAGGGACCCCAAAATAAGAGACCTCCAAGGTCCTGTTCAAAGTCGTGGTAGGGCAAGGCCAGGAGGACAAGGGGCTCCCAGGGCCCCATCCCTGCTCCTGGAATCCCAGGCTCCAGGACTGCATGCTGAGGATGAAGTTCTGCCTTGTCCTCTGGAAAGTCCAGGCTGCGGTTGCCACAGCGACTTCCCCAGGGAACTAGGCACAGCTAGGACTGCATCGGTCCCCTCCCCAGACCTCAGAGATCTGGGGAATCTGGGCTATCACCAATCCCTAGGGGCTTTCTCTGCTAGAAGACCTCAAACCACCCCTGGAAAGCCCTCATGGGAGGCAAGATTTCACTCCAGATCTTCTTCCTCCTGCTAAATTCAAGTAAGATTCAGGGCATGATTGAATTTTAGTAGTATTATATATACTGTGATCTAACCTTTTTCTTCATGAGACCTACTGCCATCCAGACAAATGTATGATCACCTTCCATGCTTATACTCTAGGAAACTCTCTCCTCCCTCTTCTCATCTCTCACATACACACATATGCACACTCACACACATATATACATACATATATGTTATATATATAGCTATCTGACGATTACCTAAAGCAAACAATGGTTTCTTCTAGATTGAAATATTTGGGGTGATATTTTAACTTTCTTCTTTATACTTTCTCTTTTTCTTAAATTCTTATGATTAGCATATATTATTATTTTAGGAAGCAGCAGTCATTATTCCAAAAATATAATATGATAAAATAAATTCTATAACTGAGTTACTATCATAGTGATCATTAGCAGTTGTTTATCTTTTATGAGTTTTCTTTTCACATCATTTGGATTTCCTTGATTTGCACCACTGACATTTACTATAGCTTATTTTGTATAAGGTGTCTTGTAGGCGTTGTGGGGTCCACAGATGGCAAAGATCCTGGTGGGTCTTAAATGTCTTAAATAGGGGAAGGGATGGAGCAGTTCTTGGGGTGGGTGACATACATAGATCTCTCTTCCGAGCTTCACACCACCTGGACATCCATTACTACCACCTCCACAGAGTTGACCCTGCCTCAGAGCCACAGCATCAGCGGTTATTCACTGGCAGTCACACATCCAGCCCAGTGGCGGCCACCAGCGTTTGCACCCACTTTGGGTGTTCAGAGAATTGCACCACATGAACTTGTGGGAAACAGGCTCACTCAGAAGCAGAGAGGTGGTTGAGAGCCCAGGTTGCAGCTTGAGCCTGCCCAGACAAGAAGGCCAGCTGTGTGACTCTGGGCAACTTCCTTCATATCTCTGTGCTTCAGTTTTCTCTTCCATGCAACGGGCAAGGTATTAGCACCTTTGGGGTCATGTGCATCGAATGAGTTAATCTCCTGCTTGGCCAGTGTCCACTATAACCATTCCTCCACCAAGAAACCAGACACCCTGGAAGTGCACTTTTCCAGCTCTCTGGTGGACACGTGTTCCTGCTGGGGCCACTTAGAGGCCCCTGTACAGGATGTTTTGTTTTGTTTTAATTTCTGCAGCAAGTAACCCAGGGAAGCTGGGCAACAGCGATGCCCGGATGTCGAGTGTGCAGGGCAGCACGGCCATGCCCCAAGTTATCAGGGGTGGCAGCAGCACCCTCCAGAGGCAGTTCCTGTGACCTCAGCTGAGGTCTTGCTGAGTAGCTCCGTGCTTTTGCTTACTATTCATCCTGGGCCACCAGCTTGCCCACCCAACACCAGGTGAAGCCCTGGCTCCTCTCAAGACAACCTTTTCTGCTTCAACTATACACAGACTTTGTTTTCGTACAATGAACTGCACCATCCCTCCCTCTCCCTTGTCTTGAGGTCCTGGCTCAGTGCCAGAATCCCCACCAGCTTTCTGCTCCATTTCTGTATCCTGGCCTGTAGCCAGGGCCACTGTTTTGCCATGCAATCTTCTCACATCTCCCGCTGCTTGAGAACCCCTCAAGGCACCCACTGATGTGCTGTGAGAGGGTTTAGACGAGGCTGTGCACCCCCTCTCCCAAGATATACCCAGTTGCAGACATGCTGGACCTTCACCATCAAGATTGGTGCTGGGCCCAGCTCCCAGGCACCATGCTGAAACACCAAAGGATAGGATGCCAGCTTCTCTCCCATCTCACCCCCTGCTTCCTGTGTGCCTGCATCTGCCAAGAATCCCAACACAAAGCAGATAGACACGTTTGTGTTTCAGGGAGGGTCATGACCACCCACACAGCTCTAATGCAATGAGAGGATACAGTTGAGAAAGTAAAAGGATGCAGCCTAAAACACGGTCATGAGCAAGGAAACCTGCCTCCAAGGTCCCCGCTGGAGGGCACCCATCTCCCACCTCCTGGTTTCTCTAGGATTAGCTGCCACCTGGCCTAAGGACCTCCTTACTACCTTGCAGATCAGGGTGGCTGGCAGTGAAAATAGCTGCATAATCCAAGCAGCTTAGAATAAGGGTATCAGAGGCCTCTGGCTTCCTGTCTCCAGTTCCAGGAAAACATGAGAGTGTTGGGGAACAAAAGGTTAAACATAAAGAATGGCAACCCTCCTTTCAAAAAGCACTGCCTCCCCAACCCCTATTCAAAATTGCCTTCCAAAACTCTTTTCTAGGATATGGCACAAATTAAAACACATTGGAGAATAATTTGTTTTTTAAATAGAAGCTTCATTCTATTGCTTTCATATCTTACTATACGATCTTTAGACTGCCCACATGATATCTACTAGAAAAAAAAATTATGCAAATAGGCTCTTAAGAGAAGTGACCTGCAGGGAAGGCCTGCTGTCACCAGGGGGCACCAGCACTTCCCAAGGAAAGAAAGAATACAGGGTTCACCTTGGGACAACTCCTGCTGACTTTCATCCCTCTGTAGGGGCCTCTCCCTCTGGCCAGAGGAACAGGGCGGTACTGCAAGGTTACAAGGCTAGGACCAGCACCTAATCGATTCAAAGACTGGGAGCATAGTAGAGTTAAGGGTCTCCATCTGATGGTTCCCACCCCTCCCCATTGCCACCACCACTAATGTGCTTCCTTCACCCGTGCCATTTTGACCATCAGTTTTTAAAAGACAACTGGATAAGTGATAATTAATGTCATGTACAGTCCTGATTTCTGGCCTCTGTTGAGGCCTGTGTTCAGCCTGGCCCTAAGGAGCCCTCACCCAGAAATCACGCACTCTAGGTTTCAGGGCCTCCCCTACCTCCTCTTCCCTTGCCACCCTCCCCCAAGTCCAATGGGCTTCACTCATTTTCTTTAACCTAATTTTATAACCATTTGACTAGACTCTGTGGTCTAAGATTCAGGAACTGGCCAGAAGTAGAAATCTGGGACCCTGACCTTGTTAAGGTTTTACTTCTCTTCCAGATAAAAGCAGAAAGAAAACCAGATCTTGGTCAAAATTGAGAACTAAAATGGATGTGAATTCAGGATGTCTTATTTTAGCCTCATTGGCACACTTGGGGGACTTTCAAAAACCTTAATTGAACGGCTGCTATTTGGGAGATCACATATTAAAATATAATTGGCTATTTTTTTCCAGCCACTATAGATATTTTCCCTTCCATTGTCCAAAAAGGAAGCTAAGACTTTGTTTATTGGCTCAGTGGTTCCTCTGTTACCTGCCTAATGCTGGCATTGCCAGAAAATCACCAGGGCTGCGATCCAGGAAGAAGATCCACAGCACACTGGAGGACAGAGGCAGACAGAGGATGGGGAGGCTGTTTGAGGCTGAGAGGGAGTTCTTAGGTGTGAGGTGCTGGGAACTTTCTGTAAACTGGAGGGACAAGGGAGGGATTTTAAAAAGACAGACAGCCTACACTACCAGAATAGGATTGGGGTGAAGAGCGATTAAATTATATACAGAGAATTTAAGGAATGTGGCAATTCTTTAGAATTGTTAAGTAAAATTCATACCTACTGATGTGATGTTTTGTGGCAACTTCACCCGCCAACTCTTAACAAGGATGGAAGGTGGCAGAGAGAGTGTGAGCAAAGTTGTGATTAAAAGTGACTGCTCGCCAGCAGATGCAGGAGGGTGGGAGAGAAAAGGGATGAGACAGTCTTCAACTGCCGTGGGGACTTTGGGAACCCAGCCTAGCGACAAGGAGGAAACGCCACATGAATAAACTGTAAGGCATCACCTCCATAAGTCATCTTGGAGTCTGTTGATTTGAATGTCAGCAAAACAACTTGCATCTACATCAATTTTTACCACAATGAACTCTGTCTTAAAAAGTTAAGTTGGGAGATGTTTTCTTGTGCTTTTTCATTAAATTAACTTAATTAAATTTTTTAAAAAATGTTTCTCTTGCTTATGAGTGATGTGGTCACTATTAGTAATCATTCTATTTGCAACTATAGCCAAGTTTCCCAGAGGAGTATGGGTAGGCCAGGGAAGACACACTGGTCTAGGCATCTAAAGGGTCCTAGCCTTGACCTCATCACCTCTTGCCCTTGCATCACTTTGCACATCAGCTCTTGGTGGACCTCATTGCTCAATGATATAAAGTGAGGGGATGGACCAGAAATGCAGAATCCCTTACAATTCTAAATTTTTATTTAGAATTTTTTTTTATTTTAGTGTACTTACACCTGTCAAACTAATTTCAAAGAAATTATGGAGTAATCCAACAAGCCAGAGGAGGACAATTGTGCATGCAGTTTAACAGATGTCAAAACCCTTGTGAGAAGCTGGTTTGTCAGGGGTGAGGCCAGACCAGGCATCTTATTCATTCCTTCAACAAAGGTCTGTTGAGCATTTGCTATTGGCCTCCATTGTTCTAGTTGCTGGGGACACAGCAGTGAACAACACAGCGGAAATTCCTTATATTCTAGTGATGGGAGATACAATAAACAAGATAATTCAGTAAAAACAGTATGCAAGAGAATGAAAAGTGTTCAAGAGAAGGGCAATGGAAAATGTTGGGGAGGGCAAGCCAAGGTGCAAGTTGAATTTTTAGACAGGGAGTCGATGCCTGGTCCTAAGTCCCAGTTTTGCAATTGTCCACAATGCCACATGACCCGGCTGGGCTGAGCAGACACGTGGCAGGCTGGGAAGGATGTGAGCACAAGTGGGGCAGTCTGGGTTCTTATTCTTGTACTGCTTCTCCAGAACCCATAGTCTTGGGAAAATCAGTTGACTTCCTGGAGTTCAGTTTCTTCTGCTGTAAAATGGGAATTAACTATCTATCTCCAGGGCATATCATGCAAATTAAATGACATAATATATGTTGCTGCACGATGTGGAGTCTCAGGTTCCAACCTCATGAGGTGTCCTTTCCTGCCCGGCATGGACAGTAGGGGAGGGAGGCTCTCCAAAGCTGCAGTCTCCTTCTGGGCAGAACCTCTCTGTGGGCAAATTCTAGCTCCATTTAGTTTCCAAAGAGACTCAGCCTGCAGGGCTCCTGGGCTCCAAGCCTCTCTGTAGAAATAGGGGTGCTTCCTTGGTACCTCTAGGGAACCCTACTTCTTTCTTCCAGATAGAAAGGAAATGGTACATCTTCAGGAGGTACATCTTCGCTCCTCCAGCCCACTTTACCTGTTGCAGCCAGAGGCCCCCTGGAAGGGCTTCTTGGAGCCAGCCCTCCAGGACCCTAGCTCAAACTCCTTTCCTTCAATGTCTTCCTACCTTTGTATCTCCAAGAGTCACATCCTCACTCTGTCTGCCCACCTGTGCCTTGCAGCATCAGACACCTATATCTCAGGACCACCTTCTCCTTAGCATTTCCTGCCCTTTCTGAATCACCAGCTCTTGCTGGATTCTGCAGCTCAGCTTACACCCGCCACCCCTCAGTAAGGGTACCCCCACTCATACCCATAGGTTTGACTCAGTCATGCCCTTTGATGTGCCCAGTGCCAGCACTGGCCTCTCTGTTCTGCATCTGTCACGCTGCACCCGAATCATCTCACATTCCAAACAAGGACCATGGGTCGAATTCACTGTGGCCCCACCAGGGCCTGGCACACAATCTGGCACAGTCCAGGTACCCAGGGAGGTCAAGAAATGAATGAATATATGGGTGGCTATGGAGAGTGGATGGGACTGTAGGTAGGAAGTAGCGGGAGTGGGAAAGAGAGGGGTGGGGCAGGGTGGGCAGGAGGGACAAGCAGCTGCCTCGGGCAAGGTGGGAGCCAAACATGGAGACGGAGAGAGATGGAGTCTAGGGGTGTTTGGATGGATGGCTGCCGGCCGAGACCCCCACCAGCTCCTTTCTATCCACAAGCCTGAGTTCTGCAACTGAGGTCTGCAGGTCAAATGAGCAAATCTTGAAAGTGAAGTGGAAACCAATCAAAAGAACCTCACTGACTTGAAAGAAATTCCAACACATGGCTTTCACACAAACTAGCTTGTGTTATAGCCGAGTTTATGATCTGAATTTTGCATTATTAGGAATAAGGACAAATGTGGATGAACAGCATAGGTACTGAAATAACGTGCATTAGATAATAAATGGTTCCCACAACTCTCCCAGTCCTCACAGTGCTTCAAGCCTTAAGGTTTTATGATCACTTTCTGAGAACTAAGGGGTGTGTGTGTGTATTGTTTCATTTTCCCATTTTCATGTATTCAGAATGTGAATAACCATGGACCAGGTGTTGGTTGAATTACTGGTCCCAATTCCTCCAGCCTCTGTAGGATTATACACTCACTCATGACTTCCCTATCGGCCCCCATGCACATCTTACCCCTTAACTTTGGGTTTGGCCATCAGCTTGTTTTGGCCAAGCAGATGTTAGCGGAAGTGACCAAAGCAGAGGCTTGAAATGTGTTTGTGTATTTGGACTTGTCCTACTGTGCTCTTGGCATAACCATGAGAGAAGCATGATTTGGTAACCCATGAGTCCTGAGAGAAAAAGCAACCTGGAGCCAAGATCAGCGAAGTCCAGCTCAACCCCAGCCAACTCACAGACCCATAACTGAGAAACAGGGGACCTGCACTGTTTGCCACTGAAATTCTGTCAGTTAACAACAGTTGACTAATCTGGACCATGATAACTGCACTCTTTACTCAGTGATGACACTGCCAGGCATGTGATGGCCATTTCCCACATATCTTCCCATACAGTCCTGACAACATCCCTCAGACACAGCTGTCACCATCTCCACTTTACAGATAAGAATGCTGGGACTCAGACAGTTGGAGCAGTTTGCCCAAGCTCTGGGCTAGTCTGTGAAAGGGCCAGGATTCCAATCCAGGTCTGTCTGCCTCCAAAGCCCATGTTGTGTGCCAAACTTGCTTCCATGTGGAAGTTATGCTGACAGGAGAAGAGCCCCCACTCCTGAAAATGTCAGAAATGCTTGGTGCCTATTCTTCACCGTACCCTGTGATTAGCAAAGTGTATTGTTTCACAACTTTATTTCCTTTAAAACACATCATGGGGACTGGTTGTCTTTTTCCAATTATGACCATGCTGTTCATCCTCAAATGCCCAAGGAGACGGCCCTGCAGAAAACTGTGACCAGCCTTTTCAGAGGAAAGCCCTGTGAGCCATCTTGGCCTAATGGCCAAGCACTTGCTCCAAACCACCTGTTAACTGTGTGATGTCATGTGCCGGGAGAGGTGGTGGCGCTCACGGAAGTACTCATGGCAAATGGGGCATGTGAGGGCCTCTGCTCTCAGCCTCTTGGAGTGCAGGTCGGGCCCTGCATGCTCCTTTTTGTGGTGGGACCTCATGTGGAAGACCAGGTCAGAGGTCAGGCGGAAGGACAGGTTGCACTTGGCACACCAGTTCTGGGTAGACAGGCCCAGGGAGGTGAGCGTTGGGGGCAGCAGGGCCCAAGAGTTGGTGGAGGAAGACAATGGGGGTGTGGGGATCTGGACCGTGGCATGCTTGAGCCACAGTGTGGGGGCGCCCAGGAAAGTGCCACAGAGAGGAGCATTTGGTGGCACCATTTGCAGGTTCCAGAAATCACCCACCAAAAGCTTGGAGTTGGAAAGTCGACCCCAGCAAGTGATATCAACCGTGTTGATGAGTCCCAGCAGCTCTCCCAGGGTATCTGCAGGTTCGCCAGCCTGAAAGACACAGGCTGGTCCCAGTCTCCCTGCTGGACCCCTGGCTGGCTTGCTGAAGGCGCTCCTCTGCTCCCTGCGGGCTCCACTGGGCCCCACAGAGACGCAGGTGCTGCCAGTTAGGTCCCTGGGGATATTGAGGGTCAGCTGCTGCGGGCCAGGCTGGCCTGCAGGGCTACTGTGCTCCCTGTCCTGGGCCTGCCCACCCCCAAGCCTCTTCTGGAGCTGAGGCACCTCCGTGAAGGCGCTCTGCCCCTGTTCCCAGCAAGTCTTCTGGGACATCAGCTTTCCCAGCCTGAGCTTGCCCGGGGCCACTGACAGTACCATCTCGGCACCGGCCTCATCCTGGCCACTGCCCCCCAGGGCAGTCTCAGAGCCCGGGCGGTTCGTTTTCTCCAGTAGCCCCGGCTTCCGGCCCCAGCTTTGCTCAGATCCACTAAGCAGCCATCTGTTTTCAGCTGAAGGGCTCCTCAGAACTCCCTTCCCAGTAGCCATGGGGGCCACAGGGCCTGAGCCAGCTGAGTCAGGTGGATCCTCCGGCAGCTGTCAGTCCCCAGAGCTTCTGAAGGGCTTGGCCCGGGGAGTGGCTGTGAGATTGAAGGGCTCCCCCGGGGCCTGGGCCAGCACACTTGGACCACAGGGCTCTGCAGAGAGAGGAAGCAACAGGCCATGAAAAGTGTGCTCCTCACTCAGGGACATATAGCATGCAGGCTGTAGGCACTTACAGAACTCCTCCCCTCACCTGGGACCTCGGCATCTTGGGCCAATTGCTGATAAGAGCATGAACTGGAAGGCAGACAAGTGTCCATGTGAGTTCAAACTCTGCCAGCCTTCAGCTGTGTGATGTTAGACGAGCTACTCTTCTAATTAATCTTCTGGGCTAACTTGACCAGAGATAGTTTTCCTCCTTTGCATCCAAAGCATCCTGACTACTACAGATGCAGCAACTCACCCGGACTCAGAGCACGTTTTCACCACTAGGACTCCCATCAGTGAGGAAGGACCACAGCGCACGATGCTGCCACCCAGAGGCCAGACTCAGTACTGCCCTGCATCTATCAGCATCCAGGTGGGAGCTGCTGTGTTAACAGCGACACAAGGCTTCCACCAGTCAGTTGTGACTTGGTTGACAGTCTTACATCTCTGCACCCTGATATCCAGCAGTTTTTGTTCCTTGCTGCTCAGTGTACTATTTTTTCTTCCAAATCATCCCACATGCCAGGACATTTCAAGCATTTGATGACAGGAGCTCTGCAGCACAGGTGACCAGAGGGTAAAAGCTGGACAATAATACACTCAGGCAAGGCAGGCTGGGTCTGGAGCTGTTCCTGGCCCCTGCTCCCACACCTGGGGGCAGCCACCTTTCTATCAGGCCCTGACTCTGCAACAAGTGTGGGTCTCCCCTTCCACTCTCCTGACTATACTTGTTCTTCACACATTCATCCACTTGCTTCTCTTCTGCTCACCTGTCAACTGTCAGAGGTCTTCTTGTGCCAACCTACTTGGCATTAACAGGGGAATCAGCCTCTGATTTGCCCTCAAGGTGCTCATGGCTGCAGGGGAGACACACAACGGCCTCATGTGATGGCACCTGGAAAGAGAGGGAGCCATCAGCCCTGCTGGGGAGACATTTATCCCTCTTCTTCCCTGATCAGTCCACCAGCAAATTCTTGAAGCTTGCAGACCCATCTTTAAGTGTCTCCTCAGCTTGTGAGAGATTTGCTGGACCACACTCCACTGAGCGTTCTGAACTTTTATCATTAAGAAATATGTGTCCTGAGCCCAGGAGGACTGTGAGGAGTGGGCAGCTCTGCTCCTAACTCACAGGGACATCATTTAGGTTCAACTCAGCTTCTTCTTCTTGGCCTGCCTCCTGCTCCACCTGTAAAAGGCATCACAGATACCTCCTTTCATCTTCAATGCGTATACATCACCTCCTTTCATCTTCAATACACCTTGAGGGTCATCATCCTTTTCATTAGTGAAGAGGACCCTGGTCCTGCAATACTAAACATCCTGCCCAATGTCCCCTACAAAGAGGAGGCACAGCTGGGACTGAAACCCAGGTGTGTGTCCCCGAAGCCTGCTTGGTTGCACTGGCCATGTTTCCCTCCCCGAGTCCCCACTGATGAATGACCAAGTCAACTATGTGACCCAAATACCAAAGGGAGGTGTAGAGGAGGTTTAAGCTTCCTTTTCCTGCCTTCTCTCAAATTCCTCCCAAGCTATTACCCAACTGAAAAGTCAGATTCTTTGTCTAACCTGTGAAGTTTGAACAGTTCGTGAGGAAACACATGCCAGCCCTACCCTTCAGTCCAGTCCAGTGAGACTCCGGTCTCCTGCTTGGTGATCCTGAAAGGACTTCCAGGATGGGCCACCAGGGGGAGCTGAGCCTCTCCAAATATCTTTTCCGAACTGAGTCCTCAAAGGGGATGCCACTGACATCAGAATTAGCGCCGGCCAATGTTGCTTAAAGAGGCAGAGGTGGCCGTATCACTGCACTGAGTGACCCTGAGCTGTCCTTCCCACCTCTCTCGGCTTCAATTTCCCACCAACTGGGGTTGGACTAAATAATCAAGCCATTTCTCCCTCTTTGTCAAAGAATAAGCAGTCTGCTTGAAGCCCTGTTGCTGAGCTTCCATAAGCTCACACACACACACACATCCAGGCACACTCACACCCTCACATACACACATTCACAATATATATACACCCACAATCTCACATGTATACACTGTCACATATATACTCACATACACTCAAACAGATACACACTATTACACAGTCAAATGCACATACACCCTCACACAAACTATCCTTTTTTCTCTCTCTCACTCTCTGCCCCTCACTGTCTTCCAGATGACAGTTTAGAACCATCTGATATGTTTCCCACAGCTGGGCAGGAGGCTGCCTTGCTGACCGAGGTCTGGCTGCACCCTTGTACCCCTCTGCACACAGTCCCACTTCCTTGCTCTCACAGCTCAGGCAACATTGTCCAACCACAGCCATGTAGACCCCATTGACAGAACTTCCAGTGTTTTGAATGAAAGATGAGATGACCTTCTCAGCTATAAAATTTGGAACATGACGTCTTCCTGCAGGATGGAATGTTTGCTACCAGAATGCTTCATGATATAAATATACATCTCAACATTCATTGACTACATAAATGTACATGCCAGAGATGCCAAGAGCTTAACACATCTTAAGTCATGGCATTTTGACAACAACTACATGAGGGATGTTGCAGGTCTCAATCCAAATGTGTTCATCTACAACCTACAGATGCCCTATCAATAAACTCTGTGCTGCTCCAGCTTTTTGAGACTCTTCTAGATCTGGATTCTGTCAACTACTGAATCCACCCAAAATCATTTGTTAGTGTTATCATCCAACTCTTAATAATGATAATGAGAACAAGGAGGAGAAGGAAGAAAATGTGGAGACCAAGGTACTGACTTGATGGAAGACCTTAGCATGCTGTCCACCCTCCCCGAGGGTCACCCCACTCACGTGCACCGGCAATGCTAGGTAAGGTCACTCAGGCAAGTGCAAAGAATGTCCTACCAAACTCCTTCTGGGAACCCATCTAATCTTGGTCCACTGCATCTGCGACAATCACCAGAAAGAGGTCTTTCAAATGAAAACTGATATGAGTCTGTCATGGCTTGTTCGGGTCAGGGGACCACAGGCACAGCTGCTCAGTGCTGCTTCTGTCCCCCTTTCCTACAGTTCAGTTCAGTTCAGTTGCTCAGTCATGTCCAACTCTCTGCAGCCCCAGGAATTGCATGACACCAGGCTTCCCTGTCCATCACCAGCTCCCGGAGTCTACTCAAGCCTATGTCCATTGAGTCAGTGATGCCATTCAGCCATCTCATCCTCTGTCTTCCCCTTTCCTCCTGCCCCCAATCTTTCCCAGCATGGACCTACCAATTTCCTTTGCAACTGAAAAGTGGCTCTCTGTCCAATCACTGAGCAAAGCGGAGCTGCTCTCTCCTCTTTCTCCTTCCATGGACACCAGCCGTTCTGGCAGCAGGTGGATCTACGCATCGCTTGTTTTTTTTCCTCCCATCCAGTATTAAAGGAACTTTGCTGTCCTCCACACCCCTCAATAGCCTAAGTCCATTCCGGGCTCTTGATCCCTGACACTATTTACTCATCCTTGTCACTCTGCTGTGTGTGTCCTGAGAAGGGACTCTTCTTGCCTTCCTTGGTTCTTTCAGTCTGAGCTCAGCAAGACAAACCTCTGAGCCATACACACATTATTCAGTACCACCTGTAGTCTTCCTACTGAACCAATCTGACTTCAATCCCAGACTCTCCAACCTATTCCCAGCCTTTAGATGAAGTAATGGTCTTGGCAGACTTCTAAAACTGAGCCTCCCAAGTCAAGAGTTGGTCTGATCGTGTCTATCCTCCCCTACCACTGGGAATACTTTTCCCTCAGGACTCAGTCTTTCTGGGCCACCAACCAGGGCTCTACTGACCAAAACAGGAAGTTTTCTGAGAGGTGAGCCTCACCTGCCCCACAGTGTAAAAGCGCTTGTTTCTCTGTTTATTATCTACCACTGGGTCTGGCTGCAGACTCCAATCATTCCTTCACCTGAGCAGCACTGGTCACATTCTAACTTTCTGTTCAGGTTCTAACCAGGTTGTCCCAGGAAACTTCCTGCCTCACATTCACAGAGAATTTAAGTGTGTGGGTTTCTAGGGTCAGAATGCCTGGGTCAAATACAACTCTGCTCTTGCCAATCACGTGACTCTGGACAAGGTGCTGATCTTCTCCCTGCCTCTGCTATCTCACTATAGTGCACACTTCATGAGATAGTTGTGAAGGCGAAATGGATTAATACACCTAGAATACTAAAGAGCCTGCCTCAATAAATGTGAAAGTGAAAATGTTAGTCACTCAGACATGTCCAACTCTTTGCCACCCTATATACTGTAGCCTGCCAGGCTCCTCTGTCCATGCAATTCTCCAGGCAAGAATACTGGAGTGTATAGCCATTCCTTCTCCAGGGGATCTTCCCAACTTAGGGATCAAACCCAAGACTCTTGCATTGCAGGCAGATTCTTCATCATCTGAGCCACCAGGGAAGCCCAGGTTTGTCATCATACTAGTAATTTATTATCATACTAGTTCTGAAGGTTAAAGACAAGCTCAGCACTGCCTTCCCTCCACTCATGCCTCTCCCCACCAGGGACCAGCACACAATAGTGTTTAATAAGGGACCAAATGGCCTGGGCAGTTTCCACCTTCCTCCTCCATTTACAGGAAAAAGAGCTCTTCTCAAGCAACTGAATGACAGCATGTTACTGATATCTGAAGATACTCACCACCTCAAGCTAACAAGCCAGCCTCCAATTGTCCCAAGTTGCAGCTCAGAAACTAGGTCTTATTCAGTGAAACCATCTCCACCAACAGTGCCTTTCTCCACTGCTTCCTCTTCAGCTAAAATAAATGAGAATAGAAAAAAGTCTTCTGTGCCCCCAGACTTTGGTTTCCTCAGACTCTGGAGATGCTTCTCATACATTTTTGCAAGATTTCTAAGGATAATCATCTATCTACCTCTTCTACATGTGGATTGTGTGGTGCTGGGTTTTCCTAAAAGGGAAACATACAAGTTTTCTAGACATCCTCCTATCTATAGAACCCTGAGAAAATGAAAAACTGCAGTGTTGTCCAGGCCTTCCTGGAGGCTGGCTACTGGTACCATGAGTTGGGAAAGAAGGGAAGGACTTCCCAGCCAGCCCTCGAAGGCTCCACGTTCAGTTACGCCTACATCCCTCTAGTAGCAATGCCTGCTGTGATCAAGCAAAATCAAATGCAGGATTCCCAGAATGTAGCCAGCTCCCAGGCCCACTGTGAGACCAGCTGCAGTCCTAACACAACTTGGCCAGTTCCAGTGGTAGTCTTCAGAGGAAAAGTCCATGGTTTGTACAACAGACTGCATAGTCAGAATCTACAAGAATATCATTGGTTAGAGAGAAGAGATGCAGTCTATTGGAGAAAGAAAAGAAATTCAAAAGCACTACATCTCAAGATTTTGCATAGAATAAAAAAACTTATGTGATCGTCTGTTTTAAAGAAAAGTTGTCGCCTCTTCAGTTTTTTGAAAAAGAAATCTGCTAATCAAAGCAGACATGATGGTTCTATATCATTGGAAAAGCATCCCTTCCCTCTCTCTCCCAAAATTCTAATACCTTGGAAGTCAGAGGTTAAATGATGCAAAAGACAATTTAACTCTTCAGTCCAGAAAACAGTCTTCTAAATCAAAGTGTCATGCTTATACCTACGAAAGTGTCCGATGTTCTTTGACATAAAGTGGAAAAAAAATTTCTTTCAATAAACACACTGAAATCTTCTTCCATCATTTTTAATTTTTGTTCAACTTTGTGTGATTTATCTACTGACATATTCCCTTTCACATATCAACCAAAAGTTAAATAAGCTGAATTATCACTAAAAATCATAACAAACTCTATGCAGGTTAAATTAATTATGAAAAACAAAAGCCTCAAGTGTTGGGCAGTAAATAGCAGCTTTAAAACCAAACAAGTTTCCTTTCTACAATTGTATATATATATATATATTTATATATAATGTACGTGTATGGGCATATTTGAACATATAGCTATACATGCCACAAAAATATCATCAAATAATGAAATCATGTCTGATTAAATTTTTAAGAAGCAAAAAACTGCTTTGCTATGTAATATTTTATACTTCATTTCTCAAAAATGAATTAGATTTGTTTTTCTGTATTTCTTCACTTAGTATCTTGGATATGAAAATGAAACCTTTCTACTGTGGTCTTACCTCATGTATACAAAAACATTACTCTCCAATGTCACAATAATTGTTATAAAAAGGCTGGATCATTCAACAGTAATTATGAAACCTAGTTTCTGCACACCAGCAGCATTGACAAGTATACACTTTATAAATTTATAGTTAACTTCCTGTTTCAACTCTCACCGAAATGTTTCCCCTAGAAAGCTCTGGCCTATTGTCTTCCCACAAGTGCTCTCTGAATCCCACCCTCGCCCTCCCCACCAACCTGGTCTTGTACTGCCTGCACAGAAGGATGGTGTGGGCCCCCATGTTCCCTTAATGTTCCTGCAAAATTTAGCTTTCTGGTGATGTCTGTGTCTGTTACGAAAGGCCAAATACCAAGAAAAGGATTCAATCAATGCCTTGTTTCTAAAGCCAAGTATTTCTTTCAGCTCACCCTGAAAACTCAGAGATTTATAACTTGATCCTTAATGTATTTTCTCACAACAGGCACTGAACAGGTTACATGCCTAGATCTTTGATATAATCAGTTGGAGAAAGGATCTGGAACAAATGCATCATTATTACCCTAGTACTCAGAACAAACTCTAGCTAATAACGGAACGGCAGAGGATGAGTGAATGACTGAAGGGATGAATTTAAAAAAAAAATTGCAGCCCCAAAAGTCAACCTAGGAGAAAAAAAAAACCAAGGTGTAATTCTTGATGGAAGAAGGGAAAGGGGAAGAAGGGAGGAGGAGAGAGAGAGAAAGAAAGGAGAGAAAAGGAAGGACGGGGGACACAGGTAAAACAATGATGGACAAGAAAAGGTGAGACAGAGGAGAGTAAAATACAGAAAGAAGCAAGGAGACAAAAGACAGAGGCAGAGGGCAGGGAGAGGAGTAGACGGGAGTGGGGAGAAAAGGAGCGATGGAGAAAGCTGGTGATGGGGAAGAACCGAGCAGTTAAAGGCAGGGCTGAGAACCTGCCCCGGGGTAAGGCCAGTAGAAATGAGATGACTCCCGACACCCACGCCCATTCGTGGCCCCGTCCCGGGGGCAGGACAGCGCGTCTCACCTCGGCTTTCTCGCGGCGCTGGGCGCTGGGGAAGCGCTGGCAGCCCCGGCCGCCTCCAGGTCGGGGCCGTGACACGCGGCGCGGAACTTGGCGCGCGAGCCCCGGGGGCCGGCTGGTCCCCGCCTTCCCGGACTGCCCCGCCTCGGGGGCGGGGCCTCGGGCTCCGCCCACGGGGGCAGAAGGGTTTCTGCGAAGGGCCTGCGAGTGGGCTGAGCCCGCGGAAAGGGGCGCCTAGGAGACCCGCTTTCGCGGCACCGCCCGCCGCGGATCCGGACGCCGCAGCGCACGTCACTTGGCTGGGCCGGGCCCGCCCGCGAGCCTCGCTCCGCGTATCTCGGCCGGCCGTCCCCGCTGGCTCAGGTCTTGCCCCATGCCTCGCAAGTTCAGGACTGAGGAGGGTGCCCTGGCGCGCGGACTTGCCATTGGAGGTGTCATTTGGACCACGGCAGAGGTTGTATTTGTTCTGTGTGCTGCGACTTCTACCCTCTTAGGTCTCCGACACCCAGGCGACAGACACTCAGTACGGATGGTCCGTGCCATGCAGCTGCAGATCCTCCGTGCGCTGCCCAGAGACCCCATCTTCATCATGGACTCTCCTTCCCTTCCAGGCTGAGCGGCCGTGCAAGCTCCAGATTTGTGGCTTCCCCGAGAACCTCCCAGACTTCTCTGGAGCTGACCCTCGGCCTCTCAGCCTTTCCTGAGCCACCTCAGTTCTGAAATGGCAGCGTTTTGCCAGATAACGGTGAGTTCTGTGACTTCACAGGATGCACAGGTGTCAGGGAACTTAATTACCCACGGAGGGTGGGAGAGGCCAGAGCCTAAAGGATTGGGGACAAGAGGAAATGCCTTCTAAGTGACTGCATTCATGCCAGATAGTGCACTAAATAGGACATATCCCTGGAGTGAGGGTAAGAGGAGATGGGAGTGGAGTCTCAGGTAACCTAAACGGTTGCTGTGGCATCCAAGTGTATGGGTCACATTGAGCCCAGCGGAAGGGCCGAGCAGATTGGATAGGGGAAGAGAGAATCCTTGAGGGACTAAAGAGAACCCCAAGTCCCCACAGTCCCCACTTCTTCCTTCCTTCCTTCAGTCACTCAGTAACTGTTCTGGATGCCCCTGAAAGGAGAGTGTGGGTTCATAAGGTGACAAAGCTCTGCTTTTCTCAAAGATTTGGGAGCATCTATTACACAAGGCAAGATTGTAAAGGAACAAAATTATGATGAGTCTGAGGTGGGCAAAGTGAAATTCAGAACAGACATTAAAGTTCTGCTGACGGCTTCCAAAGCAAAACTTTTCTTCTGTGAAGAGAGCCCACCAATTAATATAGACACGAGAAATCAAATCTCTAATGTGCAGCTCAGTAAGCCTTAGTGGAATTACAGGACTTCTAGGACAACCTCGAAAATAATCTGTCCACCTAGAATTCTGTATCTAACCAAACTGTTATTCAAGAGTGAGCACAGAACAGATATTTTCAGGGGTACAGAGCCTAAGTTGAACACCCTCGCAACCTTGGTGAAAGAACTACTAAAAAATGTGTTTCAGAAGGAAGGAAACGGAACCCAGAAGAAAGGAGAGAGTTTCAAGAAAACAGTGAATGGAAGTCCAAGATCAAGATATCAATACGGTTGGTTTTTGATGAAACCTCCCTGAATTGTAGGCAGCCACCTTCCCTCCGTGTCCCAAACACTGCCTTTTCACTGTGACTGTTTGAAGGACATCTCTGGTGTCTCTTCCTTTTCTTATGAGAATACTAGACTTAGGCCCAACACTTAAGACCTCATTTAACCTTCATTACCTTCCTAAACACCCAACATCTAAATGCAGCCCCATTAAGGATTAGGGATTGATAAATGAATTTGGCAGTAAGGGCACAATTCAGTTCATAGCACTTAGTAAATATCAAATAAGTTATATCAGTACTTAAAAAACTTCCCACAAAGAAAATACCAGATATAGGAGATACCATATCAAGTATTCATGAAGAAAATCATTGTGATCATGTTCAATATCGTTCCAAAGACAATGTAAAACCCTCCCAAGTGCATTTTAGGAGGCTAGTCTTACCTAATAGCAAATCCAGAGAAGAACAGCACAAAAATAGGAAATTACAGAGTAGCCTCTCTCATGAGCATAGGCAAAAAAAAAAAATCTGAACTAATACTAACTTCAGTCCAGCAGTTAAAAAATATGGCCAATTTGAATCCATTGACAATATGTTAATGTTGTTTCAGCTGCATTAATTTAATTAGCCATATTAATATATTACTGGAAAAATGTGTTTCTCACAAAATATACAAAAAATTTTAGTTAAAATTCAGCATACATTCATATCTAGCACACCAAGAATATTAGTGAAATACTTTTATCTGATAAAGGATTTCTATCAAAAGCTTTCAGTAAGTATCATTCTTAATGGTGATGTGTTAGAGGCATTCTCTTAAAAATCAAGAATGCCTCCATCATAGCTCTACTCTTTGGAGTAGTCGGGACAATGTTTTTTTTATTTTTATGCTGACCCAATGGATTTTGTAGTTAAATTTTAAAAATAAGAGAGCCTAGCAAGTTGAGTGACTATATCAATCAATAAATACCTTAAAACTTAAATGACTTAAAACTCTATTTAAAGTACTGCTTACACTAGCAGCAAAAAATAAGTAATTTAGAGAAGGTACTTGACAAAAGAAGTGATCCTCATAAGGAAATGAAAGGTATTCAGAAAGACCTAAATAAATGAAGATATTCCCATGTTCACTGAGAAGAGGAGTCCTGATTACAGATTCAAATACCTCAAAATGAATCATAAACAAATATTAAGAGGATTTTGGTGGAGTGAAGAGTCAATTCTAAAATCAAGAGTTGATTCTAAGATGTGCATGAACAAACAAATGGCCAACAATTTCCCTAAGAAAAAATTGGATGGATGATTTACCTTGTACTATCAAGGCTCGCTGTAGCTCTCTGTATCTGTTAGGCTAGGTATAATAATTGAACCCTGTGTGTATCAGATTGTAACAAACCCCACCAAATCTTATCAGCTGAAAAGCACAAACTTTACTTCCCACTCATATGTCTCACTGTCCCACATATACATGTCCATCCCAGATTCCCGAGAGGGAACAGCACTTCTCACTCAGCTACTAGGCTGTTGGTTCCACTTGAGTCACACCTGGATTCTTAAAGATTCTGTTCAGAAGTGGCATATGTAACTTCTATTAATGTTTCCTTGATGGAATCAAGTCCAAGTCTGCCATGAATATGGCAGGGAAGCAATCCTCTGTAAGAAGAAGGGACAGTGAAAAACAGTAATACAATCATTCACATGATAATAATTCAGACAGTGTGGTTTTCAATATACAACCAATAGATGGATAAAGGCAATAGAACAGAGAGCACAGAACCAGGTCTACAACTGTATGGATTTTGAACACATCAGAGGTGACGTGTAAATCATGAAGGAAAAAATAGAACAGACAGCAAATGATGTGGGGACAATTTGCTCTATATATGGGAAACATGAAATCAGATCCATAGTAAGAATCATTTATAAATTAATTCCAGGTGGATTCAAGATGTTAGTGTGAAAAGCAAATCTTTAAATCTTTTAAGATAAAACCTCTTTCACCTTAATAGGAAGAATTTCTTAAATAAGATATAAGCCATGCAAAATTTAATAGCTTCTAAAAAGTGACAAATTCAGCTACATTAAAATCAAGAACTTAAAAAAGAGTACATATGTATACATAGAATACAAGAATACTATATATATATATATTCCACTTATTCAGGAATACATATATTTACATATATAAATCACTTTGCTGTACACCTGAAACTACCACATTGCAAATCAACTATATTTCAATTTATAAAAACCAAAAATTTCTATTTTGTTAAAAGGCATTAAATAGAGTGGAAAGAGAGCCACACACTGAAGATCTTTGCAACAATTGATAAGAGTAGTATCCTAAATAAACATGGAATGTTAAGGAATCAATATGAAAGAGAAACAACTGAATTGGAGAATGGATACATGCAGAAGCAGGCATTTCACAAGGGAGGGAAAATTAATTACCCAAAATCTGTTGAATAGAACATCCCTTCAGACTGAAACAGATGTTGAATCAATATAAAAATATGACAATAGCAAGTGTCATGAAGGATGTGAAGCAAAGAAAACCTAATAAGCTGTAGGGAGAAATATACTGGATTTCATCAATTCCAAATATCATTTATTTAAGATAGTTCATTATGTAAAACACCCTTCGAACAACAACAAGAACTACAAAAATATCCAACACAATGCATAAACATTTGTAGTTTTTGTATTTTTGTTATACATATTTGAAGATCTATTTTATGTTTATTACAGAATAACTTGCAGCATATTTCTCCTTTTGTGCCAACAAAAGAAAATAAATTGGTAAAATTATTTCTAAAAATGTTTACATTCACAATCTGAATTTTTTTAATTTATTTATTTTTATTTTTTAATTGTTTTTGCCATACATTGTCATGATATCACCATGGGTTTACATATGCTTCCCCTCCGGAACCCCCCTCCACAATCTGAATTTTTGAAATACTTTTGACTCAGAGTTGTTTATGTCCAAGGCTGGTCTATGGAGACACAAGTCACCCCTGTCCCAGAAACTGTGAGCATAATAAAAGCTTGTGCTTAGTCACTCAGTCATGTCTGACTCTTTGTGACCCCGTGGACTGTAGCCTGCCAGGCTTCTCTGTCCATGGGATTCTCCAGGCAAGAATACTGGAGTGGTTTGCCATGCCCTCCTCCAGGGGATCTTCCCAACGGAGGGACCAAACCCAGGTCTCCCACATTGGAGGCAGATTCTTTACTGCCTGAGCCACCAGGGAAGCCCAAGAATACTGGAGTGGGTAGCCTATCCCTTCTCCAGGGGATCTTCCTGGCCCAGGAATCAAACCAAGGTCTCCTGCATTGCAGGTTGAACTACCAGGGAAGCCCCATAATAAAATAGTTTTTGTTATATGTCACTCAGTTCGGGGTGGTTTGTTAAACAACAGAAAATAACTGGCATGTCCTGCATTCACGAGGTATTTTGACATCCTTGCAGGACCTTCTTTCCCGTCTAGATCCTTCCATCCACTGAGTAACAAGAATGACCACTGCAACGCTTTACACTTCCACTTTCCAGACTTCCTCCCAACAGTGATGTCCTCATCTAGGCCATCTCAGCTGCCCTCTTTCAGTTGACAAAAATATTAAGATTTCTCCAGGGTTTTAATGGTCACCTGAGAGGGACGAGAGACAAACAGGGGTCTCGTCTTACTGCCCCTCCAGAGATCCCCTGCCTCCCGCCACTGAGTAGAACTGCAGGTCATAAAGTCACTATGACAACCTTCCTGTCCACTATAAGGGTCATCACAAGGAATTCTGCTTCCTTGGGGTGGGGGAAGGGCCCCAAAGCCAACCATCTTTGCCTCTTCACCCTCAGGGGAGGTACCAGGGGAGCCTCACTGTGCACTGTGGTTAGATAGCTAGAGGGGTGGAGGCCCCTGGGCGGCGGAGGTCTGGAGGCTGTGGCCTGAGGGGGCCTGGAGTGGCCAGGGTCCAACCAGGCCGTATGTATGGCCAGGTAAATGGAGAGCAGTGGGCCCTGGATACCTGGCCCCGGGCTCTTCCTCTTGCTGTTGCTCCTCCCTCCACTGCTGAGTGCAGGGAGCTTCCAGCACGACGTCCTGAACTGGAGAAATTTCCGCCACCTTGACTTTGGCTGGAAAACCATTCACCGCTACCTCAGCCCAGACTGGGGAAGCCTCCACAGGAGCATAAGGAGCAAGGCGAGCAAGTTGCATGACTGCGATGGTGCCTTCGACTTCTATTTAGTCTTGGATGCGTGAGTAGCCCTCCCATCTGGCCCCCTGTGCTTCTTAAGGTGCCTCTGTCACCCAGGTCACTGATGAGAAGAAGGGGCTCAAGGGGTCCCAGGCTCTGTGAGAGAAGAGTTGAGGACAGTCTTGGTCAGACCCAAGGAACAGACCTCTGTGGCCTCCTTGTTCCTAGACAAAAAGAAAGCCCTAGGCATTTATTTCCTGGGATTTCTCCTTCTGGAAAGGAAAAAGGGCACCATAAGGTTTCTCAGTGGCTCTGTCTCTCTTTCTTCAGCTTGGCCTGGATCTGTGGTGCACATACATGACCTTTAAACAACTGGAGTGGCAGGTGATTGCTGGGCGCTGCCTTTTCAGCAGTTGTGAAAAGCTCACAGTGCATTTTGATTTTGTTTTCTTTCCTGAGAGATTACTGTGTCCTCTGTTAGGCATTCTTGTAGAGTTTCTGCTTGAAAAGTCCTTTGCTTTGCTGGTTTCAGCTGTTTTGCTGCTTTCTTCGAAATGTTGGAGAACCACGTTTTAATTTGTGTGCACTTTAATAACGGTTTAGTTTGTCTGCTTGTGACTTTGGGAAACCTGGGCTGTGCATTAGGTACCCTCTGACCCTCTAAGGAAAGGGAGGGGTGAATCCTCAGGCTGGAGAGATTGCCTTGGTTCCATTTTCAACTCCTCTGTGAGACTGAGGATAAACTTTACTTATCTAGTAGTAATAGTGGCTTGACTCTTGGTATCACTGGAAAGTTTAAGTCTCCAAAGCTCATCACTGGCATCTGTCATCCTCAAGACAGTCCTGGGAGACAGAGTAGGAATGTATTTGC
Source organism: Antilocapra americana (assembly GCA_007570785.1). NCBI lineage: Eukaryota > Metazoa > Chordata > Mammalia > Artiodactyla > Antilocapridae > Antilocapra > Antilocapra americana. The sequence continues at coordinate 6,213,236 of ML662447.1, read as the reverse complement.
CTATGCAATCTCTTGGAAAAGGAAAATGGACTCCTAGAGGTTGGATGAGGTATGACAGAGGCTGGTGGAGGTGACAGGACCAAATCCTGCTGGATTCTGCAAATGGGTGGAGGAGAAGAGGGTGTCCTAGAAAGGGACCTACATACCCATTCCTCAGCCTCAGGCCAGTAGAGTAAGAAGAGTAAGCCTAGAGCATGTCTATAGTGGGCCAGGCAAGGCTTGTCTGAAACCACAGCAAATTCCTGAGTCCCAGAGAAGTAACCTTGTCTCCCTGGAAACCATGCTCACTCAGTCCAGTTGTAGAAAGCCTTGGTGCTTTCAAAGCCATCTTGATGAGAATATTTGGAGGATGAGGACAGCCTTCCTCCAAAGAAGCATGTGGCTAGTTCTTATGGTTCACATCCATGGAAATGTTGGCAAATTCCTTGATCTGTAAGCATTTCTGTTTTCTGTAAAATGCAAATAGTGATGATTTCACTATTTCATAGAAGTGTTTAGCACTGGAATTCATGCATGTAATGTGTCTGGTATATACATACTCCATGAATAATAACTATAGTATTGTTAGAATTATATACTCTTAGTTTACTTACCATCTCTTAAAAGATTTAGATACAGCCAAGAGAAGTCAGAAGGAATAGTAGAGAGGAGAAAAATGCTCTTGGGTATATGGGAATTACACATTTAAAAATGATATTCAGAATGTTTATGGGCATGGTGATCACTGCAGGTAAAAAAAAAAAAAAAGGAGCTCCTGGTGGTTTTCTCAGACTCAACAATCCATATCAAAGACATGAGCCAGCATTCACTAAGGAAGAACCCAGAACAAGGCACCAGCCTCAGTTTCACTACTACCATCTGCAGAACCTTGACAAAACAAGTAGCCAAAGAGACCCACATTTGCCCTCCATAAGCTGGAGTGCAGCGTGCAGAGCTATGGGGTTGCAAGGACCTTTGAGCCCTGGCCAGCAGGGCATATGGAAGTTCTTCCCACCTAGACATAAAGGGTCATGAGGCTCTCCAGCCTCCTCATTATCCATCCAGGTAACTGAAGTCAGAGCCAATGGCAGTGAGAAACTGAAAGTGGGGATAGGAAAGTCCTGCACCTTTCCCCGCTAGTATGGTATCATGACACCAGGATAGCAGGATCCTGGACCCAGTTCTTCCTCTCCCCAGGAGTGTTCCCAGAAAAGGCCTTCAGTGTTCAGAGTGGCTCAGCTTTGCAAGCTGATAAGAAAGTAGTAAAATAAAATAATCTAACTAGTACATCCTTCTCCTGCCTGAGGCCAGGGCTCTTATTGTTGTGTCAAAATTAGGGAACCAGGAGTACAAATGTATTAGAATTGCTCAGACTTCTCTAACGAATGCATCCTCCCTTATTCCTTGTGTGTCAGCCAACCTGGTTTGCTACCCAAAGTCTCTCATCCCCAACATGAGTCAGGCTGGTCACCTTCCCCACCATTCACACTGGTGAAAGTCACCACCAAGGTGACCCACTGAGGTTGTTAAGGGAGTATGACAGCCTTCAGCTACACGGGGTGGGGAAAAGTTGCTGAAGAGTCTTCTGGAAACTGGAGAGGCACAAAATCTGCCCACTACAGGAGGTGCCCTCATCCCTGCTAATCAGATCTTCTTTGTTTTCAGGTCGAATGGCGAAGGCAACACCTGGAATGAAATTTGTGATTTAACAGAAAGGTTGCTGAAGAGGTTTACAAAGTATGGCTAGTGTTTTTCTCTGCCAGACAGAGTACACAGCTTTTTACAGTTGGTGAAAATGGGAATCCTTTGGTTTCAGGAGCAGAGAGCCCTAGGTGGTGTTCTGAGGCAGAAAGAATTACCAATCACACTGATTTTATGAGGTCCCAATAGCTCAGTTGGTAAAGAGTCTGCCTGCAGTGCAGGAGACCTGGGTTTGTTTCCTGGGTTGGGAAGATCCCTTGGAGAAGGAAATGGCAACCCCCTCCAGTATTCTTGCCTGGAGAATCCCATGGACAGAGGAGTCTGGTGGGCCATAGTCCATGGGGTCGCAAGAGACAGACACGACCGAGCAGCCAAGCGCATGCACAGTATCCTTCTTGACTCTTGCCTGGGAATCAGGTCACAATGTAGGGGACACACTCTGTCCTTAAGGACCTCACAGATTAGGAAACAGGCAAGTCACATACCTAAACACCGAGTTAAAGGGTGCCAAGGACCAAAAGATAAGAACAGAAGAGTTACTTGCAACTTTAAGGAAAAAGTAAGTATTCTTAGAAAAAGAAGAAGGCAAGCTTGGCTTCCTAGAGACTGTGGAATATTGAACTAGATCTTAAAGGATGAGGAAAGACAGGGTAACGGAAACCATCAAGGGGACTTCTTCTGTAGTGAGTGGTCTGTTTGGCTAGAAAGCGAGGTTGACTCAAGGGAAGACTGAAAGTTGAGGTTAAACGGGACTGTTTAGGAGGCTCATAGTGCCAGGTTTATGATTACCTGCTGTGAGCAATAGGGAGCTATAGATTATTCTAGGGCAGGGATCTGACATGATCAAGGTTGGACTCCAGGAGAAAAGTCTGATAATTATGGATTAAATGAGATGGATCTTGAACCAGGAGAAGTGGGGAACCCAACTAGGTAGCAATTTCATGAAAATATGAGTCAATGGACCAGAAGACAGAGGGAGAAAGAGAGAAGGATGTGTGCATGAATGGCTGCTGAGAGGTAGAAAAATTTCCCTGACATAAAAGGCAAATATGGAAGACAAGAGAGGAAGGAAGTGTGATAGGGCCCAAAGAATTTTACATTAGAGGAGAAGTCCATGGAGAGGCCCTCATGCACAAGTGCATAAGTGTCTACTTTCTTGTGCATGCAGGAAGCATGTGCATGTTTCTGTGTGTGCTTGCATGTGTGTGAGAGAGAAAGGGACTTTGGGGACTTGGGGTGTGGGGATATAGAAATAGACCAAGATGACATCTTAGCACCAACTTTCAGCAAGCTCGTACATCTTACAGGCCTTTGAACCCTCACAAAAGTATTGGAACTTTCAGGATTAGAGAAACGCACAGCAAAGCAAAAGAGTTGGGATGGGTAGGATGGAAACTGACATGCACCACTGCCTCTCTGGCTGCTCATTGATATTAATTTTGACCAGTATTCATCGTTTCTTATGAGCTCTTGCTTCCTCCCCAGCCCTAAACTGAGGATTTCCATCATCACCTACTCCTCAGTCAGCCATGTCCTTCTGCCCCTCACCTCAGACAGGTAAGTGTCATTTTAAATGTCCAAGGTAGGCCTGGTGGGCAGGGTCACAGAGAGGCCCAAGGAGCTGAGGATCTCCACTGGGTGCAGGCTGGGCCAGCCTGGGCTCTCCTGAGTGCTCACTCTGACCCCAGTCCTGATTCCCTGGCTCCCACTGAGCCCTGACTGTACTGGCACTAGCAGATTCCTGTGCTACTGGACCAGCTCAACTCCCTCTAAGCCCTGCCCTCCACTCATCCTGTCCTCTCAGCCCTCTGCACTTTTCTTAGAACTAGCTCACTGTGAGGACTCCTGGGATCTGGTGGAGCAGATGTGTGGGCCCTTTGTGAACACTGGCCTGTGTTGGGCACCTGCCCTGTGTGTCAGTCTCTGCTCTGGGCCATGGGTAAGAGGGCAGGCAGAGTCAGAACTGAAGTGCTGGAGTTTCACTGTGTGGGAGCTTGGTCCCTTGGTGGATCTGAGACAGGGGAGCCCATGAGTGTGGTTCCAAATACCAGGCATAACTGGATGTAGAAGGGAAGCACGACACACCAGCATCCTAAGTGTGCCAAAAAGCCTGGAGGTGAAAAGACGTAATTCTAGTAGCAGAGAGGTAAAGATGCTCCTGATGCATTGAACCCAGTTCAGTGAGTGAAATACCAAAGAGACGTTAAGGTCACTTAGAACTAAGTGGGTCCAGGATTTGTGACATAGCGCCCTTTTCAGGACCTTGGAGAGAAGCCATGAGCAGCAGATTAAACAACAGCAAGGTTTCAATGGAGGAAGTTCAGGGAGACAGCATTCCCCAGGTCTGGCTCCCAGGATAAGCAGGGACCAGGCTTCCTGTTCAGTGAGCTGGGGAAGGCGTGGTTTTGTGCTTGTTTGAGTTTAGAAGAGAGAGAGCAGAGTAGAATTGACATGGGAGAAATTCCATGGGGAGGGATACTGGCAGGTGGCAGAGAGGTGTCCAGTGAGGACTGCAAACATACCTCTGGGGGAGGAGCTGCCCGTGGAGGAGAGGAGAACAACTGCCTTTTCCAAGGCATGGGGCTCAAGGCCCAAACCAAGAGAGGTTTGGTGAGGCTCATGGAGGGCCCCCATAGTCCTCTCTGGAAAGTGAAGGAGAGAAATCTTCCATGACAAGAGGGTTCAGGAGAGGGAATGGAGCTCAAGGGAGAGGAAAAGCAGTGAAATCCTGTGTGTGTGTGTGTGTGTGTGTGTGTGTGTGTGTGTGTCTGTGTGTGTCTGTGTGTGTCTGTGTCTGTGTTTGGATGGGGAGGGGAATACATACCTAGGAAAACAGGTCAACATCAACCATGACCCTCATACTTCCAGCTCAGGAGGACCCCACAGAATCTTGCTGGGAGCTGGTCTCAGCCTGCAGTTGGGCATTTCCAAAACTGCCTAGGCATTTAGGAGGATGTGACAGAGGGTTGGGTTGGGTCTTGCTGTACAAGATGAGTCCAGAGTGGCTGAGGGAGCCTGGTAAGAGGTGTGACTCTAGTGGGTCTGCAGAGAATGTGGGGCAGGACTGGGACTAGGGCTGGTGCTTTCTGAGCACTATCCACTAGGGCGAGCAGGCTGAGAGGGCACCATCCACACAGGCCTTGCTCTGGTGCTGGAGAAGCCAGACAGCATGGGGCTAGGAAGCTTCAGTAGGGGTGGGTGAGAACTGTGAAGAGGTTCAGGAGCTCCTGTGATATGAGTGGGATACTTTAAGAGCAGGAAGGATTGCTGAGGGTACTAGGAGCCTGGTGTCATGGTATGAGACGAGCTGGAAGGGCAGCAGAAGAGAGCCACTCAGGTGAGAACTTTGCCTGATAATGTGGGCCCTGGGCAGGAGACTGTGAGCACTGAGAGTTCCAGCATATTTTGAGGTGTGAATGACAAAACTTAAATCTTCTAGAAAGTGCCAAGACATGTGTTTCTGCTCAACTAGGCAAGGCCTGCTTTGGCCTGCCCTGGCAATGGGTCCTAGGCCTCCTTTTCTCATGGGCTAGGTTGACTATGTCTGGGGCTGTCATATTTCACTGCTCATTGAGCATCTCCTCTGCCTGCAGTGAGAAGCCAGCCTTCAGGGACCACATACTCCTTAGACTTGCTGTGACAACTCAGCCCATCACACTGGATAAACCTGAACCTAAGCCCCCACGCCCTAGTGTATCCCAGTCTTATCCCCTGCAATCTGCTTTAGCAGAGGACTACTTCCCATTGTCATGGCAGCCTGGAGTCACTACTCTTTCCCCTTTCATGGACAACCCTCAGGTCGCTTTTCCAGCTTATGGTCTGTTTCTTCAGGAACAGATGAAGGCCAAGAGCCCTAGACTCTAATAGAGAAGCTTGACTACTTCCTTTAGTACTGGTCCACAGGGAGAAGCGGCTTGGAGGGACCAAGTCCACCTCAAGGTTCTGTGGCTGAAGAGGAGGGGACAGGGCAGGAGTATCAGCAGAGTGACTTCGCCAAACTCAGCCTTGTTTGGTGGAGGATAATGGGGCCTCACCAGGAACCCCTTAGGTGCCAGCAATACCGCCAATCACGTTGGGGGTGCCAGATCCACAGGTGGACATCCTTGAGTGCTCCCCTCCCACCATAGACGGTCAAGGCAGGGCCCTTGTTGAGTCCCCTGAGCTCTGCCTGCTTGAGACAGGGATGAGCATATTGAAAACCAGGTCCTACTATGGGACAGAAAAGCAGCATCCTCCACACTCACTGAGTCAGGAATGAAGAAGAATTAGGGTTAGTCCTGTCAGTGGCAGAGACATGGGCAGAAGAGTCAGGACAAGACCACTTGTGTACCCTCTGGTCTAGGTAGGTCTGCACAGGGCAGAATTGTCCCAGGACAGCTGAGGCTCTTTTATAGCCATCAACTCACATTCCTCCTCTACCCTCTTTTCGCCTTGTTTTCAGAAATGAACTAAAACAAGCTCTTAAAAGACTCCGGGAAGTAAGGCCCTCAGGAACCAGAAGATTGCAGGATGGATTGAGAAAGGTACGGACTTCATAGCTCAGAGGATTTATTCTGCTTTGTCAAGTTCTTAAAGAATTATTGGGTCATCTCACTGTCCTCCCCCAACTTTCCTTTATTTTGTTGCAGGCAGGTGATCAGATTTCGAAAATTTACGCCACTAGTAAGTTGCCCGCTGACGTCACTGTGCTCAGGTGGGACAGAGCCAGGCCCTGGCCTCAGCGAGGGCTGGTGCAGACCCTCCTTGGCCAGCTCCTAGCACTGACTCTTGGAGCAAGCTCCTTGCCCTCTTTGTGCTGCAGGTTCCTCCTCCCCACAGTGAGAATGAAAAGCTCACTCAGGGATGTTCCTGAGAACCACATGGCATCATGCATTACATTCCTGGTTCTTGCTAGATATCAAGTGCTTGACCTACAGTTGGGCTACATGAAAAAGAAAAGAGAAATCCCAGGGACAGTGAGCAGATGGAGTTCAGTTTAAGGAGCAGAGACCTTGGTGTCCCCTTGGTTGCCCACACTCTGTCCATCACAGTGCTGGCTCTTCTTCCTTCCCCTTCAGCCTCTTCCCTCTGGTAGACTCTTATCCAGTAACTGTGTTTCCAACAGTGGGAAAGGCTGTTCTTGGCCCTGGACCATCTGCATGTAGACTGTTGGGTTGCAGCCCTCATCAGGAAAGAAGCATAGGCTGCTGGGAAAAGGCAGGGAGCTGGGCAGGGACCGCTGCCCAAGCATCGGACAGTCAGTCTGGCTGCTCCTCCCTGAGCTCTAATGAGAGGCTTGTCCTCACCAGGGAAGTAGCCTCAGTTGCCATTCAGGATAAAGACTGTGCCACCTGCCCCTAGTGAGGGTCCACGAGGAAGCACTCTCAGCCAGGCTCTTCATCTGTCAAGTGGGTCCTAGACTAAGGCTCCTTCTCCCTCCAGGTGCTCTGGGTGGTGGGCACTCAGGTCAGGGTGGCCCCTCCCCGGGAGGAGGAGATGTGGGAGCAGCACTGTGGCCCTGAAAGCCTGAGGCAGGTGCTTGCTGACAAAAAGCTTGCTTGTTCTGCAGACAAGAAAGCTGCCAGCATGATTTATGCTCTGACTGCTGGACCACTGGACAAATGGACAGTAATGTCTTCTCAGCAAGAAGTAAGTCCAGTCCATCATTTCCAACTTTGTGTCCCAACTAGTTGTGTATTTTGTACTCACAGTCTTTTTTTCTGTTAGTCCAACAGGTTGGCAAGTTTTAAGACCAAATTTTATGCCATAGGTATGAAAAACTCTCAGAGAAACCAGGTAATTCAGAACAGGTAACCAGGTGCCACTCTTGAACCCGGTTGGGGAAAACTTTCAAAGGCAGCTGTCCCAGTATCACCCAGTGGATGTCCCTCTACCCCAGCCCAAGTGTTTGGACAACAGGTAGTCATGGCAGATGAACAGCAGGTCTTACGTAAACTATACACCAGAGGTGCAGGTGGAGGAGATTTCCACTCCCTGAGGGTGGGCTGCTGACAGATGCCAGGCCTGGAGTCCAACATGGCAGCAGGCAAGAGCCTATTTCCCGGGACAGAATGCTGTGTTCTCAACCCTTGGCTGTTTGCCAAGCCATCTTCTTTTCCTTGTAGCTGATTGAAATTGTGGGTGGAAAGACCCAGGCATATGAGGTACCCAAACCCGATGACATGGAAGGCTTTATTATATCGGTGAGTGTGGGATAAATGTGAGAAGGAGGTTGGGGTAGCTTCTCACCATGCTCATGTATGTCTCTCTTCCTGACCTTACCACCTATTATACTTTCTTCCAGCTCGTGGGAAATTCCTGTAGGAAAGTTATGGGTGGGGACACCTACTATGCCTGTGTAGGAGGTACGTGCTGGGATCACTGTTTGAGAGTAAATCATTTACATATGTGTGGTGTAAGTGTACCTGAGTCTGAGTGTGGTGTGTGTCTTTGGTATAAGTGTGAAGTGTGTGTGTGTGTGTGTGTGTGTGTGTGTGTGTGTGTGTGTGTGGTGTCTGAGTGTGTGCTGTGTGTGTGCATGGAGTGTTGTTACAGAAATATGTCAGGTATGTTATTGTCCGTTGAGTATTTAAGTAAGTGTGTGTTTGTGTGAGTCATGTGTGCCATGGATTATGGTGTAGATATTGGGTGTAATTACGTTTTCTTCTGGTTTTATTGAGATATACTTGACATACAGCTCTGTATAAATTGAAGGCATATACCACCAAGCGACTTCGCATACATGTGTTGGGAAATAATTACCCTAGTAAGATTAGTGTAATTACCTTTTTAAAATTCAAAACTAAAAAGTTATACCTAGATATAAGAAAAATTAATAAGAAATATATTTTAAGTAATAAGAAAATTTATTTTTAAACTCTGAATGGAACACTAGCAAATGTAATCCAGCAATATATAAAAAAGGACAGAGCATCAAGACTAATTAAGAATCACCTCAGAAATGCAAGTTTGATTCAGTATTTGAAATATCAGTATAATTTACCACATCAGCAAAATGGAGAAAGAAAATATGATTTTTTTCAGTGGATGAATAAAATAATTAGACAGTTCAAGTCCTAAGAGGACCATAGTCTTACAAAGGCAACCACACAAATTCTCACAGCAAACACTATACCCAGTGATTCAATGAGGATGGCCTCTCTCTGAGGTCTCGAACTTGACGAGGATGCCCTCTCTCCCCTGGGAGGGTCCCTGCATCATTGTGGGGAGGATCCTGTGCAGTCAGGTTTCTATTAGAAGCCGGGATTTGTAGAGCTGAGACAGCTGAGACAAGTTCCTGCTGGTAAACAGCTCCCAGCTGGGTGCAGCTGGACGCAGACCCAGGAAACTGGTCCTGGTTGCGGTACTCCAAACTGCAAGACTACAGTGCAGGAGGCTGTGGTCAGACAGAGCAGTGCTCGTATCTGAGATCTGTTGCCCACAGGTACAAAATCAGGGCAAGTTGCTGAGTATCTGGCAGCTCCAACTTCATCTTCAAGGAGTCCAAATAACAAACATCCACTCTCGCATCTGCAGTGAGATGTAGGTGCAGTGGGCTTCACAGTGGCTGGCACAGTATCGGGAAGCTGGTGGCCCTCACCAATAGGAGCTGGTACTAAGGCTTCTGTCACTGACCCCTGGCTCTGCCCCCACTCTCATGCTGAGCCCAGGTTGGGGAAGGAAATGGTTAAAGAACACCCAGGATGAAAGTGTCTTCAGCTGTACCCACTGTAGGTCATGTCTGACCCTGACTCCTCCTGCCTCTGACCCTGTGACCTGCAGTGCGAAGTGTAGGTGTGAGGAGAGACCCACACACACGAGCAGGGTCTTTTCCTGCTTCTCTGGTGTCATTGCCAGCTGTATAACAGCCTGACAGCTTCCATTCTCTGATCATGCCCCCAGGACACACACAGCCCTGTCAGACCTCAGGGGAGGATGCCCGTTTTCATTCATGCCCTGTGGTGGCCCAGCAGGGGTAACAGGTGCCCACGGCACGCCCTCTACCAGTGAGGTCCAGTGGCTGCTCTGACCTTTACAACTGCCATCATCTGGTCAAAAGCTGTCTCACAGCCTGGCTGTCACTGGAGGGAAGCTCAAGGCAGGAGACTGGACCTGAAAGAAACAGAAGCTGTCATTCTGAATAAGTCAGTAGGCCGGGTGTGAGGAAGCCTGGAGGAGGTGAGCATGAGGCAGCTCTCTTCCTCAGCCTCTCAGGACTGAGACTCTACTCCAAAACTAAGTAGAGGCCTCTGCTGGCTTCCCTGCCTCCAGGCCTGTGCTCCAGTCCATCCTCTGCACAGGACACGAGGGGCTGAGAAGGCCACCTCCTGTCCTACCTGACCACAGAAGCGGAGGCCCTCAAGTTGAATAACCAGACTCTCCAAGGACCAGCCTCTGCTGTAAGCCCACCTGCTGCAGAGGCTGTGGGGTCGGGGGACTGAACTTCCTGAAATACCTCCCTCAACTTTACAGGGTTCAGCTTACCACCCTTTTAGATGTTACTCTCTTGGTGTCTCAGTCCCAAAGCCTTTCCTGATCAGCTGCTCACTCCGGCTTCCCACACCTTTGATGTTTTTCTGTCATTTGTCACTTATGTACCATGACTTCTGCTTCATTGTGTCCATGGCTTTATTTTTTAATTTTTATCCTTCACCTCACTTTTTCCTACCTTTTATTATGAAAATTTTATAACTATAGCAAAGTGAAAACAGATGTACAATGGACACTCCTGTTTCCACTACCTGGATTGACAGCATTTCTATTATCATTTATCATGGGGTTACCTCACCTCCAAACCCTTCACTGTGCATAACTTTACCTGATAACTGTTTTTGGTTGAGTTCTCTTTTTGAAATGCAGCAGACCTGAGTGTATCACTTGATGAGTTCTGACAAATGCACACAGCACCCATGTAACCCCAAACCTCACGAAGACTCAGAGCGTTACATTTGCACCTAGAGTGTCCCCTCAGCTCCCTTCCCAGGCAATCCCTCCCCAACCCCCTAGAGTCAGCTACTCCCTGATTCCTTCCTCTACAGTCTAATTTGCTGCTTTAGAATCTCTCCTCAGTGACTCAAAAGGGATGAGCACAGGATCTGGCCCAGGGCACTCGCCACTGTGGTTTGGGATTCACCCACCCTGTGTGTTGCTGGGTTTGCTCAGGATTTGACCCTGGAAAGCAGGCTGGAGGCAGCATCCTATCACCCTTTTTCCTGTATGTGACCAGACCAGAGTGACTGCTAGAAGCCCAGCAGCAAAGGCCATAGTAGGAGACAGTGCAGAGCAGGGCTTTCCTCTGAGGTCCAGCGTCCAGCTCTGCGTCATGGCCAGAGAGCCTCTGTAGGGGCGGGTGGGGCAGGCTGTTTGGGGCAGGAGGACCTGAGGCATGAAGGATGGACACACTGCAGACAGGGACACTCCTGCAACCAGCCTGGGTAGAGGCTGCCCCTCCTCCAGGATAAGGTCCCCCCTTGTCCCATCCCACTATCTCCTGAGTTAACAATCACAAGGAGTTCTGCTTTTATATTTAAATTCCTACCTAAATATACTTTATATAGGTATTTTTACTGTAACGGGATCTTGCAGTACATAATGTTTTCCAACCTTCTTCTGCACAGTATTCCATTGCATGAATGGACCAGTGTATTTCATTAGTCTCCCTTGGTCAATATTCAGATTATTCCTAATAAGTATATTACAAGTCACATGGCAGGGACTGTCCTGATGGTTACTCCTCTTGGGTCAGAGTATCCCTGGGATCGAGACCAGAAGCAGAATTGATGCCTTAAGGGGCCACCCAGCTCACTGTGGGCAGTGTCCAGTTTGTCTCAAAATGGCTGTGCCAAGCTGCGTGTGGTGCTCCACACCTGGGGAGGGCAGGTCACCTCTATCCATGCACCCTAGTCCGTCTCATGCAGGTTGCATGCCCTCTTCAAGCTCCTCTCCATCTGGCTTTCTCAGGGAGCCTGCCTTCCCATAACTCTGTCTAGAGGCCCCAGGTGACCTGGTGTGTAACTTTTCTTCCAGAGAGAAAGCTCTCTGCTCCAGAAAGAATCAGTATCCTTCAGGCTGTTGGTCCTTCTGCCTCTGGTGGGCAGTTACACTGTGTATGGGAAATGAAGCCCTGTGAGCTGATTTTAGTTCTTCTTGCAACTTCATTTTCATCCTGTGGGGCTAACTGTGAAGAGGAATTAGGATATGGGGTGTTGGGAAACAGAAGAGACTGCTGCCTGGACAAAGAAAACTCGTTTATTTTGAACTCTCTTCTGCTCAAAAATCTGAAACCATCACCCGGCCTTCCACTTTGGAGCCTTGCCAGAGTTTAGAGGCCCTCCTTTGAGAGCAGTGCTGCCTGGGACAGAGGGGCTCTGCTACAAAGGTGAAGCAGCACCTGAGTGGGGCTGAAGGCAATAGGAGATCCAAGGAGAAAGGAAGGCACCCAGGCAGTGGGCAGCATGCACTGATCCTGAAGATGCCAGCATGGTCTGTGCTCTGGGCTGTCAGCTGGCCCTGCCCTCAGCTGCTGCCCTCCCTCCTGTCACCTACATGGAGGAAGAGGCAAAGTCCAATCTTTACCATGAGGCTGGGACTGGCCAAGTAAGTCCTCCTTTGGGGCTCTCTGGTTCCAACTCAGTCCAATGAGCTGAAAATACACATATCAGAGTATCAGAGAGTATGTGTCCCTGGAGAGGAGAGTGATAGATGTTCAGAATTAAGACAGGAGTGGGCTTCCCCGGTGGCTCAGTTGGTAAAGAGTCCGTCTGCAATGCAGGAGACCTGGGTTCAATCCCTGCATTGAGAAGATCCCCTAGAGAAGGGAACAACTACCCACTCCAGTATTCCGGCCTGGAGAATTCCATGGACTGTATAGTCTGTGGGGTCGCAAAGAGTTGGACACAACTGAGCGACTTGCACTTCACTACAAGACAAGAGCAGAGGTGGTGTAAGTGGGTGCTGGGTTAGACACTTGAGCTCAGATTCTGGCCCTGTACCTGCCACAGGGTAGGGGGTACCTCTTGCCCTATCTTAGCTCCAATTTCACTCTCTATAAAATTGGGAGTAGTAGATCATGTGTACCTTGTGGATTCAGGAGATTTAAAGGAAGAAATGTAAAGATTGATAGGCACACTGTAGATGCTTGCTTGTGGAGAACATCATTTTGGATGAACACAGCAGGTAGCGCCTTGCATGGATTTTCCCACTTCTGGTTCCTCTCGTCTTTTTGTTTGTGGCAGGAAGCCTACACTGTCTATTTTTGCCTCGTCTAGAGCCTGACCAGGAGAAGCCAATGGCACCCCACTCTAGTCCCCTTGCCTGGAAAATACGAAGGATGGAGGAGCCTGGTAGGCTGCAGTTAATGGGGTCGCGAAGAGTTGGACATGACTGAGTGACTTCACTTTCACTTTTCACTTTCATGCATTGGAAAAGGAAATGGCAACCCACTGCAGTGTTCTTGCCCGGGGAATCGCAGGGACGGGGGAGCCTGGTGGGCTGCCGTCTATGGGGTTGCACAGAGTTGGGCATGACTGAAGGGACGCAGCAGCAGCAGCTGAGCCTGACCTCTCCATATTCTAGCAGTTAAGGTTTCCTTTCTCTGCCTGTATCTACTTACAATATGGTTTATTAGTTTAGAGCTATGCTTCTTTGTGAAAAGTAATCCTAAAATGTAAATTGCAAGCAATCCCCTGTGAGACTGAGGGGTAGCTGCCCTGCTCATGTGGATCAAGTTGTGCTGGCAAAGGTGTATGTGCAAGACACAGTCCCAACTGCTTTTTCTGGGACAAATACAGATTCCCATGTCTTGGTGAGTAGTGAAGGTGCTTGGACTTTTGTGTCATAGTTAAAACTGACCATATGTGCATGGGTTTACTTTGGAGCTGTCTATACCTATGTGTGTCTTTCTGTATTAGTACCATACTGTTTTGGTTACTGTAGCTTTGGAGTATAGTCTGAAAATAGGAAGCATAATACCTCCAGCTCTGTTCTTTCTCCAAAAAGTTTTAGTTGGTGTCAAGAAAGTATGCAGATGTTAATCATGGGGTGCAATTTTTGGAGAACCCTTGAAAACCTAAAAAAATATATCATCAAGCCAGCTTCAGCCCACAGGCTGAGAACATATTTTCGGCAAGCAGAGAAATTGCAAACTTGGTGCTGATCTGATGGGAACTGCAGGGAGCCCTGAAGCAGGAGGAATCAGGACTGCCAGATAAAAGTCTGTATTGGCATTTCTGAGAAATGCTCCTCAAGTTAACTGACCTTGGGCAAATGAAGCATCTGGGATTGAAATTCTCCAGCTTTGGCCAGGAGGCAGAGTGGAGACTAATGACCTTGGGCTTAGAGCAGGAAGACTTACATGTTATCCTGGACAACTGCCCAGGTTGTTGTGCTTAGCCTCTTAGTCATGTCCAGCTCTTTGTAACACCATGGACTGTAGCCTGCCAGGCTCCTCTGTCCATGGGGATTCTCCAGGAAAGAGTACTGGAATGGGTTGCCATTCCCTCCTTCAGAGGATCTTCCCAACCCAGGGATTGAACCCAGGTCTCCCTCATTGCAGGTGAATTTTTTACCAACTGAGCCACCAGGGAAGCCATCTTCTCTGAATCCCCTGGTATTTGCCTCTGGGACTAGAAATTACCAGCAGCCTGGAGAGAGGCTATGGCCCAGAACCTCACTTTAGCATATTGGTGTCTCTCACCAAGGCAAAAGGAAGTGCTTGGTGAACCCTGGGGGCATTGTGTGAGGAACATGAAGGGTCAGGAAGAGGGAAGGGAAGAGCAGTCATTGCATACTTCAGAAGCACATCTAAGACAAGATTTTATCATCCATGGGGGATTCTCCTGTGCAGGGTCCTTGTCTCCTTGCTTGCCTTACCCAGGTTCTGGCCTTGCTTCTGGTGTCTCCAGCCTGCTACAGGCACAGAGAAGCACAGGGAGGAGGAATAGACCCCAAGTGTGAGAAATTCCTACAAGCACCAGGCTTGTGTGCTCAGCTCAAACAAGGGTCAGGTCTATCTTCAGCTTGCTTTATCTTGGTTCCTGTCATTGGTGTAAGGGAGGGCCTGGTGGAGAACACTGTCTGCAACTCATAGGGAAGAAGACTCTGGGACATGTGGGCCAGAAACCCATGACTGGATTTGCCTCTGTGGTGGGGATGACATTGGGTGCCTTTAATGAGTTTGATGGGTCAGGGGAAGTATTGAGAGGCCCCCTGAGTTCTCAAAGCCCAGTCCTATTGCCTCAGAGTGGACCATCATTGACAGCAGGTGAGCCCAGGGGACAAACGGGTTGTTCAGACCCTGCTTCCTTAGGGGTGTCCCCTGGGAATGCAATTATGGGGTGACCAGTAATAATTGTGAAATCGGAAGGAAGTCAGGACTCAACCACGCCTAACACAGAAATTTGGATGTTGCCCTTGCAGAATCCTACCATCTCGGATTTTATGCATATGGACTGAGTCCAGATAGAATGAATGAATATGTATGCAGATATAAATTGGACAAAGATGAAGTCTACAGTAAGTAACCCACCTTGGTGCCTCTGCGTGACAAACTTTCCACACCACACTGCATTTCCTCAGCCAACCAAGCCGTCAGATCCCTTCCTTACCATTCACTTAGACACTCTGAGGGTAGAAGTAGTGGGGGCAAGTGGAGGCAGGGACCCGGCTAGGAAACCTGGCCACCTTGCCCTTCATCTCAGGCTGGGAAGTGATCAATCCTGAACAAGTCAGGAAAGTCTTGGATCAGGGCTTATCCCTGCAAAGGATCACCCCTGCTTGGGGTGCTGGTTCTGCCCTCACTGCTACATTCTCCCACAATTTCCTTGGCTGTCACTCCCCTTGAGAGAAAGGACTTGAATCTTATGAGTCTGTTGGTGGGAAGTGGAGGTAGCCCCAGGGCTCTGAGCCTGTGCAAGGTGCACTGAGCTCTCCCAGGAGAGTGGGGTCACCGGGGTCGAGAAAGGATGCCAATGGCCAGGCCTGGGCCCTGGAATCTTGGCTCAGGCCCATTTTACATGTGTGATTTTGACCTAATGAATGTTCTGTTCTCAGCCTCTATTATCTGTACTGTAAAATGGGGTCAGTAGGGTAGGTGCACTAAGCCCTATCATATATATAAAGCTACTATTTGGAAATATTCAGGCACTAGATGTTTCTCCACAATGGGGGAGAGGCCTGAGAAAGTACACAGAAGGAGCAGGAGATGTGCCCTCATCACTGAGGTAGATCCGATCCCCACAGAGAGTGCCTGGGGACAGTTAGACTTCCTCCTCCTCCTCAACTCTCCCAGTTAGCCCCCCTGATACATTGATTGGATATGATTATATTATGTTCTATGACTCCTTATTCCAGGGCCACCTGATAAACCCAGAATGAGTCCTCTCCACCAGCACACTTCTGGATCATGTCTCCTTACATGGGTGCATAGAACAGGCAGGGCTCTGCCATTTCCACACTCTCACACCACACAGGGTGTAAATGGCCTCAAGGGGGTAGATTTCCCTTTGTCCGTACTTTCTCAGGAGTGGTTCATACTGAGTAAGTCATCTGTACGGAGCGCTTATGTTTATTGAGCACCTGCTGCATCAGGCTATGTGCTAAGTGGCTTATATGCACTATCTCAGTTAATTCTCAGATGAGACCTGATTGTATGTAGCTGATGCAGCAAGAGCTGCGGAGCAAACACAAGTGATCTGACCACCTCGTCTGGGTCTTTGGCCTTGCTGATGACAGTTCTTGAAAAAGGCTGGGAACAACCTATCATCCAATAAATGTATTCAGACACTTCTTCTGGGTTTGGTGGCTATACGGTTCTCTCACCCATGGGGTCGTCAGTTTCTCTCTGAGGTGGGCCAGCACAGAGATCTCACAGGGGAGAGTTTATCCCACAGTTCTGGTCAGCAGAGCTGACCGCCAGGTGGGATGTGGTTGGAGGCTGACCAGAAGTGGTGGATCAGCACTATTTATTGCCATGAGCACCAATGAGGGTTCATTTGGTAGTCTCTCATTATATTTTACTCTGATTAAAACATCTGGGAAAACATTTCAGTAAATACAGAAAAGCGTATTTACTTTTTAAAAGGAAATACATTAAAAATGTAACAAAGATTAATTTTTTTGTTTCTTACAGCATTTATTTATTTATAACACCTTGTTACCTCAAAAACAATCTCATATGACTTTATTATGTAGGTGTTACTAAAATCATCCCTGAGCTTTTTTTTTTTTTATTGTTTTTGCCATACAATGTCATGATATCACCATGGGTTTACATATGCTTCCCCTCCGGAACCCCCCTCCCTCCTCCCTCCCCCCCCCCCGGGAAATCTCGCTGCACCAGCCCCGAGCATCAATCCTGGGCTGGCGATTGATTAGACATATGATAATTAGCTTGTTTCAATGCCATTCTCCCATATCATCCCACCCTTACCCTCATCCACAAAGTCCACGAGTCTATTCTATACATCTGCGTTCCTTTTGTTGTCTCGCATGTTGGGTTCTCGTTACCGTCTTTCTAAATTCCATATATATGTGTTAATATACTGTATTGTTGTTTTTGCTCTGGCTTACTTCACTCTGGATAATGGGCTCCAGTTTCGTCCATCTGAGTAGAATTGCTTCAAATGAATTTTTTTTTAATGCTGAGTAATATTCCATTGTGTATATGTACCACAGCTTTCTTATCCATTCGTCAGTTGATGGGCATCTAGGTCGCTTCCATGTCCTGGCTATTGTAAACAGTGCAGCGATGAACATTGGGGTACACGTGGCTCTTTCAATTCTGGTTTCCTCGGTGTATATGCCCAGCAGTGGGATTGCTGGGTCATATGGCAGGACTATTTGCAGCTTTTTAAGGAACCTCCACACTGTTTTCCATAGTGGCTGCACTAGTTTGCAATCCCACCAACAGTGTGAAAGAGTTCCCTTTTCTCCACATCCTCTCCAGCATTTATTACTTGTAGATTTTTGGATTACAGCCATTCTGACTGGTGTAAAGTGATACCTCATTGTGGTTTTGATTTGCATTTCTCTGATAATGAGTTATGTTGAACATCTTTTCATGTGTTTGTTAGCCATTTTTATATCTTCTTTGGAGAAATGTCTGTTAAGTTCTTTGGCCCACTTTTTGATTGGGTTGTTTATTTTTCTAGAATGGAGCTGCAGAAGTTGCTTGTATATTTTTGAGATTGTTTGTCTGTTGCTTCATTGGCTATTATTTTCTCCCATTCTGAAGTCTGTCTTTCCACCTTGCTTATAGTTTCCTTTGTTGTGCAGAAGCTTTTAATTTTAATTAGGTCCCATTTGTTTATTCGTGTTTTTATTTCCAATATTCTGGGAGGTGGGTCATGGAGTATCCCGCTTTGGGTTATGGCAGAGAGTGTTTTGCCAATGTTATCCTCTAGGAGTTTTATAGTTTCTGGTCTTATGCTTAGATCTTTGATCCATTTTGAGTTTATCTTTGTGTATGGTGTTAGAAAGTGATCTAGTTTCATTCAGAGCAGATAAAGAAATTAAAGGAATCCAGATTGGAAAAGAAGAAGTAAAACTCTCTCTGTTTGCAGATGACATGATCCTCTATATTGAAAACCCTAAAGACTCTACCAGAAAATTACTAGAGCTAATCAGTGAATATAGCAAAGTTTCAGGATACAAAATCAACACACAGAAATCCCTGGCATTCCTATACACTAACAGTGAGAAATCAGAAAGAGAAATTAAGGAAACAATTCTATTCACCATCGAAACAAAATGAATAAAATACTTAGGAGTATTTCTACCTAAAGAAACAAAAGACTTGTATATAGAAAACTATAAAACACTGATGAAAGAAATCAAAGAGGACACAAACAGATGGAGAACTGTGCCGTGTTCGTGGATTGGAAGAATCAATATAGTGAAAATGAGTATACTACCCAAAGCAATCTATAGATTCATTGCAATTCCTATCAAGCTACCAGAGGTCTTTTTCAAAGAATTAGAACAAATAATTTCTCAATTTGTATGGAAATACAAAAAACCTCGTATAGCCAAAGCAATCTTGAGAAAGAAGAATGGAACTGGCGGAATCAACCTACCTGACTTTCGGCTATACTACAAATCCACAGTCATTAAGACAGTATGGTACTGGCACAAAGACAGAAATATAGATCAATGGAACAGAATAGAAAGCCCAGAGATAAATCCACGCATCTATGGACACCTTATCTTTGACAAAGGAGGCAAGAATATACAATGGAGAAAAGACAACCTCTTTAACAAGTGGTGCTGGGAAAACTGGACAGCCACTTGTAAAACAAAGATTAATTTTAAAGCCAGCATTTCTGTATGTTTTATATTGTCTATCTTAAATGTGTCATGATTTCACATATTAAGAAATCTTTATACATGCTGTTCTTGTGAGCCTCAGTATATGAGGTGGCTGCCATTACCTCACTCTCCCTGCTGTGTGAACACTGGATATTATACTACATTTTCTTGTGATTTTTTTTCACCCTAATCCCAACCATTCTACCCCTCAGACACAAATCCTTCTGCCTAAGTAAACTTGGTGATTAGTTTTTTAATATCAGTACCAGTGAAGGGGAAAACAGTTCAGAACTTCGTAGCTAATGTGAGAACTGAGTTATGGCCAAATGCTGGTCACTGGGAAGGGAACCATCTGAGAGGGAAGGCCTGATCTGTGGGCACAGTCAGGATGTGAGAATAGTTAAGGTTCAGGAGAGGGAAGGCTCCATAGCTACTCACTATGCACTGTTGGAGGCTCCTGAGGGCCATTTCCCAACTCCCACAAAATTATGGAACAAGCACAAACAGAAGCCCTGTTCCCCCTAGGCTTCCTGTGTCCACAGTTGGCACCACCACCCACCCAGATGCTCTGTTCACTAACCTGCATGTCATCCTTGACTCCTGTTTATTCTCATCCCACATCCAGGCCACCTACAGGTCCTTCTGCCTCTGTGTCCAAAGTCATCTGGACTTGGACAGCCTCTTGACACATTCACTGTACTTAGAATAAAGCCCACACCCCTTCCCAGGGTCCACGAGTCCCCCACCACTCATCTCTTTCCATCAACAAGTTTAGCTAATTATGCTGCAGGCCATGGCACAGGTGTCCACAACCTGCACACTCTTCCTCAGAACTTTCTTTGCCTTTCCTCTCATCTGGTTTCAGCTCCAGGAACATTGCCTTAGAGAGACCTTATCTTTAATGAAAATTCTCAGTAACATACAAAAGGAGCAAAAATTGTATAGAGCCCTTGAAGCAGCCTTACCTACTTTCATTAATTATCAACCCTGGCCAATCTGGTTTTGCTCATATTTTCACCATTGATTATTATTAAGCAAATCCCAGATATCCCATCATGTCCTGTGTAAATATTTCACTTTCTCTTAAAGAGAAATTGTGTCTCTAAAAGACTAAGCAGTTATTCCTTTGACTCCCTTCCCTATTTCTGCCCTTGATTATTGGCATCATGGCAGTTTTCTCTCTGGCGTTCATTTTGTTGTTTGTACTTTATTATCTATCTCCCCCTCTAGTCCGGCAATGCCGGGCCCTTAAGAGCAAGGCTTCTGTCCGCCTTGTTCCCATTTAACACCAGAGCCCTACACAGTGCCTGGTGTGTGGTAGGTGTCAGAAGAAGGCAGAGAAAAGAAGCTGCTTTTGCCAGAGCGGTAGCTCTGCTTACCAAGGGCAGGCAGAAGGGGAGGGGTGGATGGATGGCAAGTCCATTGACACTGTTTTCATATGATTGTCTTTTAGCTAAACCACCTGACTCAGTGACTGGAGAAAAATTAGTCTGCCTGGGACATGTTTTTCTTAAGGCTGGACAGTAAGTGTTTATGTTCTGGGGCCCTTTGGGCAGGTTTCCCACTGTGAGGAGTCTAGAGTGCGGGATACCCCATTTACTGAGGGAAGCATATGACTGTCTCCAGGAGGGCTCAGGCATCCTCCACCCCTCTCCTGGTTGATAATCCCCTGAGGTGTTCAGGAATCCGCTGTGGGCTGTGACCCAGGCTCTGCTGAGGAGGGCAGGATGTGGGAGCTGGTGTGTCCCAGGGATGGTACCTTTACTCCAGGAAGCTTTTCCAAATGAAGCCAACATGCTGTGTACATACAGCGTCAGGATGGTGACACACACAGCTCTCCTTAGTCACTTAGTCCATGGTCATGAGGGCGTCTAACTCCATGCAAGGCCCCTCACTGCCCCGTCTGCCTTCATTTCAGAGGTGAATCTCATGTTGTCTGGGCATGAGCTTTCCTTGCCCATGCTTCCTGCTCCCTGGAAGCTCCAAATGCCTGATGTTTGAAGTCACTACAATAAGGAGATCTGGGGAAAACAGATTGAGACAAGTGCAAAAACTGTCACTTGTCACCTTGTCACCATTTGCCCTTTCTGTGCTTTAGGGTGGTCGTCGTTGATTACTCTCTAAACAGGGAAAATACCTGGAGTGAACGAAGCCTGAAAATTACCAGCAAGGACTGTGTGAGTGAATGTTGGGCTGCAAGATAATCTGCTTGGGAGGAAGAGACAACCAGGGATGCAGGATAGGGGAATGACATCATTGGGAAAGGGCCAGCAAGTAACCTGTGCAGACATGCACTTCAGGTAGCATTTCACAGCCAGTTCAGTGCCTGCGTTCTTTATCAGGGAGCTGTCCCCACAACTCTGGTTTGTGAAATTCACTGGACTGCTTCTTTGAGTCTCTTGGGGTACAGCTGGCTATCCGGGTCTTATAGAAACTACCTTCTCTGTGAACCAAGTGTCGTTGAAGGTATGTGCAAGGAACCAACTCAAGCTCTAAGCAACTCAAAAAATGGTTCTGAGCTTCTGCCCACCCTGGACCCACATTGCCACCTCTCCTGGCCCAGAACTTGTGGTGGGTAACTCCAGGCTGCAGCCTGGCTTCCAACTGAAATGAATGTAAGAGGCTAGGACTCTGCATACTAGAAGGCAGAATCCAGGCCCTCTGAGACCCCCAGGCCCTCCAAATTGGAGTCCCAAGCACAGGGGTCTGGAGAGTGGGAGCAGCTGTGGCCAAGGTCAGGGTGTGTCTTCACTGAATTGGTGCAGCAACAGGTAGGGCTCTGAACCCACTCTTTACCTTCACAATCCCAGCCTTTCGAGACTGGGGAACACAGGCAATCACTTTACAGAAGTCATCAGCCTCCCTTCTGCCTCTCCTCCTTTCTCACGTTCCTTTTCTGCCCCTCTCTGCAAACTGGCTCTGACCTCCGCAGGAGGACTCTGCCCTCTGTTCCTGGGGAGCTGGAAGGGTCATGGGGAGATTGGGGCTCAGCACAAGAGGACAAAGCTAGAAAGAAAGTGCTGCTCCCAGGGGTCTGCTTTTCCCAACTCTACAGCTTCCAGGCTGCTTAGCCTGGGGCAGCCCAAGACGGATTGCAGAGCCTGTTGGCCTGGAGTGAGATTTCTCTGGAAGGAGGGATGCTTGTGCCTAATGCCATTGCCCCTGTGTCCAGTCCCAGCTGGTGTGGGTTCTCTCAGTGTGATGGTCCTCGTGTGTCCTGCACATCCTCCTGAGGATCTGCACCTGAATCTCCACATTTTCCACCAGGATTCCCTCCATCTAACTGCTGTCTGCCCATGGGCACATTGAGAAAAGAACTCTGGAGCTTCCTGTGGCTCCAAGCCCAGCAAGGGTGACTCTCAGCCTGACTGGGCCTCTCCTTTCAGCAGCCCTATTTCCTGGACAGGGGCTTTCTCTGCCCCTTCCCTTCTGCTTCTTTCCAGCAGAGCCACTGATGTGGGGAAGAGCTGGGCAGTGCAGGTCCATGTAAGCAGCATATGCACCCTTCGTTATAAACAAGAGAACAGAGCTCACTCCTTAAGCTCCCATGTGAACATGTCCTGTACTACTGGGCTTTCTAAAGCCTCTCTCTAATGCTTTCAAGTGCCCACACTTCCTCACCACAGATGTGAGATGGAGCCTCAGAGAGTAGCTTTGCCCAAGATTGCAGAGTTGGGAAATAGGGAAGAGAAACTACAGGTAGGTGATCAGGTTTCCTGCCTCTTCTCTCGAACCCCCACTTCTCAGAGGCCCCGCCGCCCTCCCTCACCCATCTGTGTGTCATAGCTTTCTGTGGTCCTCACAAAACCCCAGTGCTCTCAGCCAAAGCAAGCAGTGAGGGCTGGGCTGTCACTCCTTGGAAGACTGGGCTTCCTTGACAGGGCTCTGGGGAGAGCCTCTGAGCAAGGTCGGTGGTGGGGCTCTGTGGCCCAGGGCTCCACAGTGGCTCTCTGGATACCAGCCATGAGCTGCTAGCCCAACTCTGATCCCTATAGATGAGGCAACCTAAGAAGGGGAACTGTGGGCTCTAGTGTGGGAAGTGCATTTCGGGTGCTCAAGAAGTGGTCACTCAGGCTAACCCCAGGACTTTGGCATGTGTGCTCT
Source organism: Antilocapra americana (assembly GCA_007570785.1). Lineage (NCBI taxonomy): Eukaryota > Metazoa > Chordata > Mammalia > Artiodactyla > Antilocapridae > Antilocapra > Antilocapra americana. The sequence goes on along the minus strand of ML662447.1, from coordinate 6,190,169 downwards.
CTACAGTATGAGCCTACAGAGCCCACAACTATCCCAACAACGACCACAACGACCACAAAGCCTACCACTGTCACCACGAGGAGGACAACAACAACAACGAGGAGGACAACAACGACAACAAAGAGAACGACGACGACGACGACAACGACGACAACGACAACAACGACAACAACGAGGAGGACAACAACGACAACGACGACAACGACAACGACAACAACGACGACAACCACCACCACCACCGTGCCTACCACTGTCACAACAAGGAGGACGACAACAACAACGAGGAGGACAACAACGACAACGAAGAGAACTACGACGACGACGACAACGACAACGACAACAACAACGACAACAACGAGGAGGACAACAACGACGACGACAACCACCACCACCACCGTGCCTACCACTGTCACAACAAGGAGGACGACAACAACAACGACGACGACGATGACAACGACAATGACTACAGCGACAACAACGACGACGACTACAACGACGACCACAAGGAGGACAACAACAAAGACGACTACAACGACAACAACAACGACAACAACGAGGAGGACAACAACGACGACAATGACAACCACCACCACCACCGTGCCTACCACTGTCACAACAAGGCGGACAACGACAACAAGGAGAACAACAACGACAACGACAACAAGGAGGACGACAACGACTACGACTACGACGACTACGACTGCCACGACGACGACGACCACAGTGCCTACCACTGTCACTACAGTAACAACCACCACAACCACAGAAAGTACAGTTGCCCCAGAGACTACAGTGTCCACTGTTGCCACGCAGAGCCCGGCTCCTCTCTTGTACCCTACACTTGTCCCATCCCTGGCCGTGATCCCCTTGCTGCTTATCTGCATCTGCTGCTACCAGAGGGTGAGTGACCCCTGCCTGCACAGCCTATGCACAGCCCTCGCCGACCCCCTGAGGGGCCGGGCAGTGCCAGCCCCAGAACCCTGCCTGTGGGAAGGTTCCTATCAGCTCCAGGGCCCTCACACCAACAAACAAGGTGCAGACTCTGTCCTCCCATTCTGGGCATAGACATAGCCTGGGCTTCTAGGGCCCACCTGCCTCATGCTTTAACTTCACAGGGAAAGGGCCTATGAGTTGTCCAGCCCCCTGAGACCAAGGCTGCCCCACAGCAGTCAGACTCCTGAAGGACTCAGGTAGACCAAAGCCCCAGAAGTCTCTGCTGTTGGGGGAAGAAGAGAGGTCTGCATGGGCACTGATGGCCCAAAGGGAGAAGGATGCTGGTCTGGAGAGTGCTAACCTCAGAGGTGGCTGTGCCTTTGAAAGCAGCATGGATCCCTGCCCATCTCTGGTACCTTCTGTCACTCCTTCATCAGTCATAATAAGTCACCAGGATGTGCGGCTGGCCACCTTTGCCCACAGAAGCTCATTGTCCAGTGTCTGGTCTGGTATTGGTACCTGGGGGGCACTGAGGGTAAATGTCACCTTCAGAGGGTATGTCAGGAACCCTGATAATGAAAAGAGTAGAGGGAGGGAAGGGAGACAGAGAGGATGGCCAGCTAGATTTGCAAAGACACAGGCCAGAGCAGGTGAGGAAGAGGAAAAAGCAGAGCTGAGAAAGAAAAGCAAAGCAGCATAGAAGCTAGCAGATCAGATTTCTGCAAGAGATGAGAAGTGAGCAGAGAAAGCATGGGGAGACGGAAGTGGACCATCATCCCTGAGGACTGGGAGGCAGGGAGGGCTACAGGGGGATGGGAGAAGAGGGGAGGTGGGAGGGGTGTGGGGAGTGTTCACTTGTCTTCATATTATGTCAGGGCTGCTGATGAAAACTCCCATGTGTGGCCTCTACCAGGGACCAGTGGCCTTGATCTGCCTTTCTCCACCTTGACCCTATATGGATGTATTGATTCCCCTTTGAAAGCTGAGAAGTCTAAGGCTTAGGAAGATAGTCACAGGTCATGAGCACCTAAGAGATACCCTAAAGCCTGTTTTTTGACCACTTACTGTTACAGAGAAGAATCCCAATGTCTGCATGGCTGAGCCAGACTTGTCCATGCCCTTTCCACTTTAATTATGTCTCTTTAACATCCTAGGTCATCAAGGAGCCACCATCAGCCCAGAGTCCAAAAAAGGTGAGTGATGTGTTTGGCTGATGTTGAGAGCACGCCTGATGCACACACTGCCCTGCACAGTGAGGCCCCCTGCTCTGTAAGGGGCTATGCCCCCTGACCCTTCCAGCTCCCACCTATCTGAGCAGAGAGAACTAGCAGGAAGAAGAGGGTGACAGGGGGCAGAGAGGGTTGCAGATGAGAAATGGACTCATAATATGTCACCCACAAAACGCCATTCCCCAGTTCCCAACACCGCCTTTATCAATGAATTAGCAATGTGGGGTAGCCTGTTTTAGAAACACCTATGATCCCTCCTGGAATCAATGAGCTTTTTGTCAATTCCCAAAGGACTGTTTGTAGGATGAAACTTCCAGGACGCAGGTAAGCACTTGGAAAAGGATCCTCAGATTCAGGGACTTGGTCTCTCTCCTCGTGCTCTGATGCATGTTGTGCTCTGTTTCCCTGATCATCTTCTCCATCTCATTTCAGGGTGGAGGTCTTGGCAGGGCTGGTCCTTAGGGACTTGGGACTAAGGAAGGAGAAGGGAATCTTACCTGGCATTGAGCTATGAGGGGGGCGCAGCCCAGATGAATGCAGAGACAAAGGGTTAGGAAAAAAATGCTGTGACTGACCCAGGGTGGGGACCCAAACCAGGCCCCATAAGAAGTAGAGTAGGGGCTCATGTCCCAAGAAACGGAGACCTGGGTCTGAGATCTAGTGGCAAACAGGGTCACTGCCAAGACTGGCATTGACACTGGTTGCAGTGGGGCCTGGGGAGGCTGGATCTGTCAGAGGTGGGTGAGTGCAGGCTTGTCACCTGCTACTGCTGCACCCCTGACGGCCTCCATCACATGGCACAGCCTCACACCCAGCTTACCCTACCAGGGAGGCCTCTGGGAACCAAGGGGACAGGATGAAGTTTGTTGGTCTTTGGAGAGGAGCATCTTTGTAAACCAAATGAGGTTGGTATGTTTTCACATGGGGGCCATGTGGCAGGTGCTGCTCATTTGTCCTTGATTCTCCAACAAACCGTTGCTGAGTGGCCAGTACGTGACAGGTGCCAGGGCAACAGATGTCATGTGTCTGCACCCAGGAGCACCAGACAAGGACTCAGATCATTATTTCTCTTTCTCACAGCCATGCCCTGTACAGACCTCAGTGATTATCTCCCGCTGTGACTGCCAAGAAGATAGGATAAGACAGATGGAGGTGAGAAGGACCCATAGGAAGGGAAGGATGACCCTCTCAAAGCTGGGGAAGCTGGGGAGCCAGTCAATCCACATGAGCTTGGTTCTAAAAGACCTGGTTGGTTGGAGATGAGCTTTATGGGCTCTGGTCTTCCTCCACTTGGTGACAGAGCAAATTCAGAAGCTCTTCCCATCCTAGTGGCTCAGGGTGAGACAAAGAGTTGAATGTTCGGGCAATCACTGCCTCCAGCTGTCCCAGCACCAGGGTCTCCCCTTGAATAGGCCTAGGATTCTGGATGTTGGTGGCTGACTCATAGCTGATCAGTTCCTAATTCTCACAGAGATTTTCATCTCCTCTGACAATGTCCTGAGTTTCACCGTAGAGGGATTGGATGAGTGAAAAGAAACAATGACAAACAATCACTCACAGGTCAGAAAAAAAAAAGACACTTCTGAGCCAAGATCTTACCAGCACTAAAATACCAGAAAGTGCCCACCGCTCCTGTCTGCTCAATGAGGGAGGCAGAGAGCTCACTGCACGTTCTTGTGGCACCTGAGATGGGGTGACAGGAAACACCAGAAGGAGGCAGTCTGAGGACACTTCCTTCCCCTGGGTGACTGAGATCCCCACTGGCAGGAGGCTGAGAGATGACAGGGAGGGCCCAAGATGGCAGGTATGAGGAAGAAAGAACCACGATCTCTGGGTTCAGTTTTGCCCTCTTCGTCCTAGTCCTGCCTCTGTCCCTGTGGGATCCATTGCTTCCTCCTGGGAGCTTCAAATGGCAGGAGGAAGGCCAGCCCCGCATCTCCCCTGACAGTCACTTTGGGGGCCCAGGAAATCCAGAGCTCACCTTCCAAGAGGGAGGAAGCCACCAGCCAGGGACTTATTCCCACTCAGAGGACTGTCTCCTACATCCTGCCTCCACCAGGTCCACTTTCTTGCCTGTTCTTTGTTTTCCTCATCTTTCTCTTTCTCCCCAGTATCGGGACCCTTCCCCTTGAGCAGGGAGTGGGTCTCTTCCCTGCCTTCTCCCTGTGTGCCCCCAAATGCAGGCCCTCTTCCCCTTCCTTCAGTCTCCTGCCTGGTCTACATGCACACCATGTTTCTCCTTGAGGACCTCTCCTTGGCTACTGCATACCTCCTCCAACCTTTGACTTTTGTTTTTTTCCCAAAAGCAACCCCAACATCTCCTCCTACACCAAAAGCACTGATTTGTTCTAAAATCCAATACAATGTGTGACTCACAGAGACTGTCTCGCAACAAACACAAAAGGTTTTCCAGCCCCCTGCCCAGGTGAAGCCTGCAGGTCTGCCTCAGCCAATGTGTGGGGACACAGCCCTGGGGACTTGTGGGAGATGGAGGCGATGCTGCTCATCTGGAGGCAGCATCTGCCTGTAGCTTCCTCACAACCACATCTGCTTTTCAGGGAAAACTGGATGTATTTTATAACTTTCTTCAGCGCTGCAGTCTGATGCCATGGATGTGGTGTCCACCCAGGGACATGGTAAGCTGGGTACAGGGTGCTCCCCATGGGCTGGGGTCTTGGTTTTGGTCTTGACAGTTACTGCCTGTGACTGTGGTTCAGAGAGCCTTGTTGGGGCATCTGCTAAGAGGAAAGCCCAAGACCTGGAGACCTGGACATCACAAGCCTCCAGATAATTCTCAACATGGTGCCCATGCATTTTCTCTGCATGGTCATCTCAAGGATGTCAGGACCTTTTTTCTCCAGAGCAATGCCCAGAATTTCCAATCCTGAGTTAAAAGGGCTATGAGGCCTATTGGCCTCCCATCATTATTCCTCCCCACTACCTACCCACCGCTGTGGGAATGCTGGCTGCATCCCACCCATGAGACCCTCCTGGGCTGGTTGCTCAGGTACCAGGAGTGGTGGAGGGTATGGTGACACCCCCTCCCCAATGTTGTCTGGCCAACACTGATTGCATTTACCAGGTCATAAAGATACCCTCCTTGTGTCAGTGTCTGTGACAATGGGGAGAAGCCAAATTGTTCCAGTTGTCATCCTCGGAATTTAATAATAATGATGAATAATAATAGTGCATCCTTTCTGTGGGTCAGTTGATAGACCAATAATGTTTTCAATGCTTTAATTCTCCCAGTAACTGTGCCAGTACTATTATCCCAACTTTACTAAGAGGGTACTGACCCACAGAGAGGCTGATGACTTGACCCAGGTCACAGAGGCTAGGAGGGGCATAGCTAGACTTGAATTCTGAGCCTGGCTTCACCCTTGTCACTGCTCTGCCCCCCTTGCAGTTCAGCATTCATGGTCTCATGATGGTTACTCCCAAGCCACCAGAGATCTGCCCTCCTCAAGCCTCCAGATCCAAAAAGGTACTGCTCCTGGTTCACCTGGGAAGCACCTGCCTGGGCATCATATTTTTCAGTGCTCTCATGCACAGACCTTTTGTAAAGACTGGGCCAGGGCTCTGGAGGATATTCTGTTTCTAGGGTCTGTAGTTAGGGCTTCACTGATTATATACACTGAATCAGGCAAACACTGGCTCTTGGTGGCTGATCAGGTGCGTGTTTAGAAGCTCTGGACAGGCCTAAAAGCCTCTGGACACTGTTGAGGACACACCTGAGGCATGCTCACGCCCAACAGAGACGTTGTCTGGGGACAGAGGTGTCAGGGTGCATCTGGGCTCCTGGCTGTGGATCAGAATAGAGCTCTCAGTCCCAGCCTTGCTTTCACAGAAGCCACATTCCCCATGTATCTCTCAATAGCTCTCTAGAGACTCGAAAGTCATGAATGCATCAGTGAGTGCCTGCTTGGCCAGATCACAGTCTGTGACAGGGTGACATTTAAGCTAAGAAATAACTGATAAAAAGGAGTTGGTGAAGTGAAAATCCAAAGCCCATCACAACAGAGGAAACATTCAGTGCTTCTGCCCTGGGGCTGTTGGGCTTGGAGAATCGAAAGGCTGGAAATTGAGTACTGTCCTCATCAATCCAAATGGTCAAGATATTCCCAGGTTGCCAGTGTCACCCTATGGTGTGTGGGGGACAGATGAGCACCCGCAGATCAGGGTGTCACAGGAGCAACAAACCCAGACTGCATGTGGTCCACACATGCACTGAGTCCTCTGGTGGTGAATGAATGACTGGACACGTCCAGTCATATGTGTTTCTTTGTAGATGCTTTAGTCCGTTTCTCTGACATGCATAGGCATTTGTGATCTGATGAAATAAGGCACAGATATCTGCTGTGCAGGGTGCTGTGCAGGGATGGAGAAAGGTCCCTGTGGCCTTTTCTGGAGTTACTGACTTCAACCTGCTACTAAGTCTGCAAACTTAGTTTCTTAAATGTTTCAAGACCTACCATTTGTATCTCAAAACAGGGATAAAATAATAAAATACCACTGAACCAACAATAATGCACTTATGAAGAATGTTAGGTCTATTTTTGGTGAGGGCAAGGGAGGATTCAGGTGAGTCTGAATAATCCCAAGTCCAGAGTCCCAGAGTTCCATTGACAAATCTGATCCATGGCTACCTGCCAAATGTGACATCTGGTGGTAGTTAGCACTGTGGCATCCTTATGGACAGGGATGACTCTGGCTCCCCATTCTAGCTCACACACACTTCAGGAGAACAGCAGCATGTCTAGAATCTCCCACGCTCACTGATGCCCATGTCCGCTCAGTGCTTGGCTGGGAGGAGAATGGAGAAAGGAACCCACTCTCTGCCTCCCATTCTGGAGAAGAACTTGCCCTCTGGGTTCCCACCTTGTCCTACCCTCCCTCCTCACAGTGGGAAAGGGAACCAACTTATCTCCCACCCCAGAAAAGTCTTCCATCACCAGGCATCATATTCTAATTTGTGGTATCTCAGCCTATATTCCTGTAGGGCTTTTTCCTAAGAAATAAAAAAAAGATACGATGTGTGAAAGCACCTAGCATGAAAAAGAATGTGGAGCTCATGGGAATGAAGGAAGAGAATCTTAAAAGTGAAGGAAATGGAAAAAACATGGTCTGAATTGGACCATGTCTGGAAGGAGGTGGTAACCGGGAGACAGAGCACTGTCAATGCTTGGTGGAAACCATGGGGAGAGGTGAAGTGGTCAGCAGTTAGCAAGTCCCTTGGACCCTCGAGGCCCATAGCTGTCACCTCCTCTTCCTCACACAATGAGCAGCAGAGGTGGTCTCCTCTCAGTATCATCACAGACCCTACTGCTGCTCAGGAAGAAGTTGAGGATGATAAGGCCCACCCTTTCCTGGCTCTTACTCTACCTCCCCCTCGTGCTTAATCAATTATTGCTTTGAGGGTGATGAGTTACAAGGAGGATGAACAAAGTAAGGATGGACTTGTGGGCCTCAGCCTTCCAGCATACTTCAGAAGGCTTCTTGCAGAGGCCCAGTTTGTGCTAAAGACAAAATGGTCTCAAACCTGTGCCTTAAAATAAGTGTAAACAAGAAGACAATTAATGAGGGGGATTTATTCTGCAGGAAATTGGTTCACATCGTGGTCCAGTCTTTTGTTGAACTGGACCATGTGATCTAGTGGACACTGTGACAGGCCTCTCCTCAGCCTGCAGGCCATCCAGGTCAGACGTCAGGAGCTCAACCCTGCCCACTTCCCCTGTGTCACAGCACTCCAGGGACAGACAAGTAATGAAGGATCTCAGAGATCAAACATCTTGCTAGAAAAGAAACATGCAAGGTTTATAAGATAGACTGAGTAGGAATAGTCATTTTTGTTGGAAATGAAGTTAAGGGAATAGTTAAGGGGATTCATTGAAAAGGTAGGGCTAAGGTGATTCTTAAAAGGTGATTAGGAGCTCACTACAAAAACACAGTAAGAAAGGATACTCCAAAGAGAGATAAGTTATATAATAACTTAGAAATGGTAACCTAAGTTGTTCCAAGAAAGATTTTAATCTGATTGCCTTCATCCTAAGCAACCCAAAGTTGGTGTCAGCTGGTCAGTGTGCTGAGGCTACCCCTCTTGTCACATCCAAGACCCTCAGCAGGGATCCAACACCCAGAAAGAGGAATGACATCAACAAAGGCTTACCCTGGGAATCCTGAGGGGGTACTGAGCTTGATCTCGTTGAACCAAGGAAACCACAGCCTTCTGCTCCCAATTCCAGTGGCTTCTCAGTGATATTCTGTTTCTACTCTTCTTCATACAGGGGAGGTGCATCGACTTTGCCTTAATGAATCCTCACTGCATGCCAATGCTCTATGGCCCAGAGATCTGCCTTCAACCCAGCCAAGAGTGCCTCCCCCTCAATATCTGCTGCTCACATTGTCAACATCCCCCACCGATATGCTCTCAGCCACCCTCCAGGATGTTACCGCTGATCCGTCCCCCAGAGGTCTACGGAAGTACTATATCTCTCACACCCCCATAGCTCAACATCGAAAGAACCTAAAACTGAAAATTAAGAGCCCCTTTTGTACCAAATTTTATATATATAATAGAATACATATATTGTGTTTTGGATTACAGTCAAAAGGAGTTGGAATTAGTTTCTGATCAGCAGGAGAGTTTCTTACCTGGGGAGCGCTGCTCCTCTGTATGAGATGCAACTGTACTCTCCTACCAGGACAAGGCACCCTGATATCCTGTGGATGTAGACATGATGAGTCCCATTCACGCAAGACAGATCTCCATCTGTCACCAAGGGTTGAGATGCATGGGGTGTTAGACAAAATGTGCTCTTTCAAGAAAGCCCAAAATATCTGATACATGATAAGAGTCTGGTGTCCATTACTTGCTTGCTGTTCCTTAATCTCCTGGGTGAGTTACTTAATCTCTCAGAACTTCAATTTCCTTACTGAAAAGATGTGGATAATGGTGTCTCTTCTAAAAAGAGGGCAACAGTAACCGCTGCAACATGCTCAGCACAAGGTCAGGCCACTTGTAAAGACTCAGGGCCCAGGTCTTTAAGGTGTTCTCCCCTTCCCCAGGGAAGGAGACGATGATGGGCCCAGAGACATCAGGAAGTGTGTGGTGAGTGAAAAGATGTTAGAAAAAATCATGACTGGACCTTGAAGCACTGGATACCATGACAAAGGGTTGGCACACATGAGAATCCTCTGAAAACTGTTGACCACATGTAAGTTAACATCAAAGGCCACCACCTATGTAATCTCCAAGATACCATCAGGAAAGGTCCTTATACCTACTATGTCCTTCACAAATGTGAGTTCCCTTCCTGTACCTTAATTTTTCTCTTAATTCCTAGTTTCCAGTTTCCCATCAGCTCCTCTGATAACAGACAGACCTCCCGATTTTCCAGATCCCTTTTGAAGAAGACTTTGAAGACACGATCAGGTTTTTTTTGCACACTTACATGCTAGAGGACTATCAGTAGACAAGAATTCACTGTGAAGATCACACAACATATATATGAAGATGAATCAACACCCTGGACCGAAGAGTCCAAGATGAGAAGTGACTACTAGCTCAAATGTGCACACACCAGAGCAACAAATAAGGGACCATTAATAATTAAGTGAACATGAGATGATGAAAAGAAATGAATGAAACTCCCTAAAGAAACAGAGATCTATGAACTCTCTTATAAAGTATTCAATCCCCTTAAGGCAGTTTAGTGAAATGCAAGAAACATGGACAGACAACTACATGAAATTCAGAGGGAAGATGCATCAACAAAAAGAAGTTCAAACAAAGAAAACAAAAGAATGACTGAAAACTAGAGCTGAAAAAAAAAAAACTGTATTGAAGAATATAATAAAGTATTTCAACAACAAACTCGAGCAAGCAGAAGAATCAATGAACTAAAAGGTAGGTCATCTGAAATTATCCTGTCACAGGAGTGAAAAGGAAAAAAAAATATTAAAAAGAGTGACAATACACTCTGGGACATTATCGGTAGAAACAATAGTGAATTATGGAAGTCCCATTTGAGAAGAGACAGAGAAAAAGTATATTGGAAACAAAATGGTTGAAAACTTACCAAATGTGGAATGAGAAATACATCCAGATTCACGAGGCCCAAAGAATCCCAAATAGCTTGAGCCTTCAATGGTTACAGGAAATCACATTGTGGGTAAATAGTCTATGGTCAAAGACACAAGCAATTTTGAAAGCAACAAGAAAAAAAAAAAAATGAGTCACCATATGTAAGACACCATCATAACGCTCAAGAGAGGAAACTTTGCAGACCAGGAGAGAGGGATGATGTATACAAATATAGAAAGAAAATAAAATTGTCGAGGAAAAATATTGCATCCAGGAAATCTGCTCTTCACAAATGAAAGAAATATTGAAAACATACCAAAGAAACAATAACAAAACAAAGCTGGAAACATTCATCATCAGAAAATCTGCTATATAAGAAATGCTGCAGGAATTTCATCAAGCACAAATAAATGAATAATAATTAGTATCATGAAAATGTAAGAAGTTTGTAAAACTCACCAGTAATGGCCTATCATGAGAGTGCATAATGCACTCAGGATACCAGTTAAAAGGGTTAAAAAAATATTAAACAACACATAACTATAATAATTTCTTACTGAACACAAAACATAAAATACGTGAGTTGTCATACTGATAACCTAACATGCAGGAGGAAGAAATAAAGGAAAAATTTAGGTATGCTGTCAGCTTAAAATAGGACATTATAAATATCAGATATTTTAGGTATGCTTCATGATAACCACTAAGAAATAACCTCTGGTAGATATACCAAAGATGAAAGAGGAATCTTAGCATGCCCTACTAAAAGTTATAAAATAACAAAAGAGCACAATAAGCAGCTAGGAAAAATGGATTTAGAAAACAGTTGAAAAAAATGAACAAAAAGGCAATGGTAAGTACTTACATATCAATAATTACTTTAAACAAATTCAATTAAAAACACATAAAATAGCTTAATGGGCCAAAAAAAAAGAGGTCCAGCAATATGTTGCCCATAAGAGAATTACTTTAGCCTGAAAGACGCACAAGGACTAACAGTGATGGAACGGGAAAAGAGACTCTAGCAAATGGTAAGCAAAAGACGACATCGATACCTATACCTTATACTTACAGGGAACGTAGACTTTAAGCTAAAAATGCTCTAGGGTAAAAAGGTCATTGTATAATGATAAAAAAAAAAGGCTATCGAGAAAACAGCAATTGCACACATTCATGCAACCAGAGCATCTAAGTATATAAAACAGTTATTAACAGAAAACATGGGGAAATAAGGGCTTCACAGTGGCTCAGTAGTAAAGTATCTGCCTACAATGCAGAAGCTGTGGGTTCAGTCCCTGGGTCGGGAAGATCCTCTGGAGAAGGGCATGACAATCTACTCCAGTATTCTTACCTGGAGAATCCCATTGGACAGAGGAGTCTGGTAGGCTACAGTCTATAGGGTCGCAAAGAGTCAGACACGACTGAAACGACTTATCATGCATGTAAGGAGAAATAAATAATACGGTAATAGGTGGAGATTTTAACATCCACTCTAAACAATGGAAAGATCATCCAGATAGAGAATTGGTAAGGAAGCAGCCGATTTGAATAAAACAAGACCTAAAAGCCATATACATTATATTTCATCCAATAGCAGCAGACTACATAATTTTCTTAAGCACCTACGGACCATTTTCTAAAATAGATCATATTTTAGGCTCCAGGTAATTCTTGATAAATTTAAGGAAATCAAAATCATGACATGTATTTTTTCCAACCACGGTGGTATGAAACTAGAAATGAATATCATGAGGAAAGCTGGAAAATCCTTAAACACATGAAAATTACATACCACACACGTCTGTAACCAATGGATCAGAGAAGACTTTTTCAAAACAAACAGACCAGTATCTTAAAAAATGAAAAAGTAAAGACTATATAAACCAAATCATGTGGTATGCATCAAAAACATTTCTAAGGATGACATCTATAGAAGTAAGTTACATTTTAAGGAAAAAGAAATAGTTCAGCCTAAGGAACTGAATAAGCACAAAGTTAGTAGAACACAAGTATGGTTTAACACACACCAAAAAATAAATGTGATGTCTCATTAATAGATTGAAAGAAGAGAGTCATATGTCCATCTCAGTAGATGCAAAAAATGCATTTAAATGAATTCAGCATCTGTTACTGATAAAAACTCTCAACACATGTATGAAAGGACCATACCTCAACAAAAAAGTCCGTATTCTGACAGTTCACCAATTAACTAACATCAACCTTGATGTTGATCGAACCCAGATCTCCTGTCTTGCCGGCAGATTCTTCACCACTGAGCCAGAAAATCGTAGAGACTCTACAAAATAACATTAGATATGATAAAAAAAATTCGGTAGAGTTGCAGAATAAAAAGATCGTAGAAAAATTACTAGTGTTTCTGTGGAGTAACAATGAAGGATCTAAAAGAGAAAGACAGCAATCTCGTATACAATAGTATCAATAAAATAATTAAAGATAAATTTAACTGATAGATGGAAGATCTTTATATTAAGAGTATAAGACATTGATAACAGAAACTGCAGAAGGCATAAATAAATGGAAAGATGATTTATGTTCATGGATCAGACTAATCAATATTGGTAAAGGGTCCAGACTCCCTAATGCCATCTATGCCGTCAGTGCAATCTCCGTCAAGATTGTTTTAAAGATGGCATTGCATTCATCCCTGTCTTTCCCTGATCAACTCCACAGGCAAGTTCTTGAAGCTAGCACACCCATCTTGAAGCGTTTCTTCAGTTTGTGAGACATTTGCTGGACCACACTCCACTGAGTGTTCTGAGCTTTTATCATTAAGAAATATGTGTCCTGAGCCCAGGAGGACCCAAGGAGTGGACGGCTCTGCTCCTTCCTCACAGGGACATCATTTAGGTTCAACTCAGCTTCTTCCTCTTGCCCTCTTGCATCACAACTACCTGCCCTTCTCACTATCTTGACAACAAGGGTTTGTGACGTGTGTTTTGCATATTTCACCTCCTTCCATCTTCCGTATACCTGGAGGGTCATCATCTTCCTTCACAGATGAGGAAGGCCCAGATCCTGCCTTACTAAGCATCCTGCCCAATGTCCCCTGCAAGGAGGAGGCGCAACTTGGATTGAAACTCAAGTGTGTGTCCCCAAAGCCTGCTTTGGTTGCACTGGCCATGTTACCCTCCCAGAGCCCCCAGTGATGAATAGCAAACCAATCATGTGACCCAAACACCAAATGGGCACGTTGAGAGTTTCAGCATCCTTTCCTACCTTAACTCTAAGTTCTCCTGAGTGTTTATTTACTCCATGAAAAAGTCAGATGCTTTGTCTAACTTCCTTGCACTTCTAACAGCTCCTGAGGAGATACAGGACACCCAAATATGTGTCTTTGGGTCTCATGTGCTTTGTCATCCTGAAAGGATATCCACACTGTGCCACCATCAGTATCTGAGCCTCTCCTAACAGACTGTGTATGTCCACATAGAACAGAGAGAAGCCATTGCCACACAACCTTCTCTGATTTCTGGTCACAGAAGCTAGGAGCATAATAAAATAGTTCTTGTTTATGTGGCCCAATTTGGGGTAATTTGCTACACAGAAGAAGATAACTGAAAATGTGTCACATTCACAAAGAGCTTTGACACCCTTGCAGGCCTTCTTCCCCTTCTAGACCCTTCCATCCACTGGGTCACTTAAGTGACCCCTGAAGCACTCTAGGCTCCCAGTTTTTGGCCCAACAGTGGTGCCCTTATGTAAATCACCTCTGCTGCCTTCTTTCAGTTGACAAAAAGGCAGGCTTTTTGAAGGAATCATGGCCTCCCGAGAATGTTCGGGATAAAGAGCAAATGGAAGCTTGATCTTACTCTCCACCATGCCTCCCTATGGGGGCTGTCAGCAGGCAGGACACTGAGCAGACCTACGGGTCACAAAGTCACCATGCCAACCATCCTGCCCCTCATAAGGGACATCACAGAAATCCTGCCCCCTTGGGGTGGAGGAGGATTGTGCGGACCATCCCCCAAGGCCAGCCTCTTGCCTCCTCTGCACTCAGGGAAGATATCAGGGGGGCTTAAGGCACCAGTGCACCTTGGTGAAAGGGCTGGAGGAGTGGTGCTCCCTGGGAACCAGCGGAGGTAGCAGATGCCACGGCCCGAGACGGCCTGAAGTGGCCAGGGTCCAGTGGGACCACGGCGGGTGCCAAAGGAAATGGGGAATGTTGGGCCTGGGATGCTGGGCTCCCTGCTCTTTCTGATGCTCGGGCTGCAGCCTCTACCGCTTAGCCGAGGAAGATTCCTGCACCACCCCCCAAACTGGAGAAGCTTCCACCTGGGCACCAGACATCACAGAAACACCTGGGAGCAGCTGAAATCCTGCGAGGCTGCCTTTGACCTGTACTTCATAGTGGACGCGTGAGTGGCTCTCCTACCTGGCCCAGGTGCTCTTCAGGGAACCTCTGCCCACAGGACCACTTCATGGCAGTGGCGGGGCCACTGATGAGACAAGAAGAGTCTTGATTAGACCCAAGGAACAGACCTCTGTATCCTCCTTGTTCCTGAGTTAGGAGTGCTCTGGGCCTTTTTCCCCTGGGACATTTATATTTTGGAAAGTAAACAAAACACCATAGGGTTTCTGGATGGCTGTCAGTCTCTCCATCAGCTTGAGCTGGATCTGTGACCTGCATATCCCTTAATCAGCTGGAGGGGCAGCTGATTGCCAAGTGCTGTCTTCTCAGCATTTGGGAGAAGCTCATTGTGATTTCTGGGTTTGTTTGGTTTCAGTTTTTTCATTTACCCCAGTGACTTCTATTTCTACTGCCTCCAGAGAGATTGACATGTCATCTGTTAAACATTCTCATGGTGTCCTGCTTACAAGTCCTTTGATTTGCAGGTTCTAAATGTTTTGCTGCTTTCTTTGACAACTTGGGCACCCACGTGAATGCTTATGTGTACTTTCTGAACAGTTTGTTCTGTTTGCCTATGACCTTGGGAAACCTGGGCCTCTTATTAAGTATCTTATGGCAATCAAGGAAGGAAAGGGAGGGGCAGGTCCTCAGACTGGAGAGACTGCCTTGGTTCCATTTTCAACACCTCTGTGGGACTGATGATGTGTGTGTTTGTGTTCATCACTCAGTCGTGTTCAACTCTTTGTGACCCCACAGACTGTAGTCCACTAGGCTTCTCTGTCCATGGAATTCTCCAGGCAAGAATAATAGAGTGAGTTGCCATTCCCTTCTTCAGGGGATCTTCCTGACCCAGGGATTGAACTCAGGTCTCCTGCATTGCAGGCAGATTCTTTACCATCTGAGCTACCAAGGAAACCCAGGGCTGAGGATAAATTTTATTCACTCAGTAGTAACAATGATATGTCTCTCAATATCAGTGAAGCACTTTATAGTCCCCAAATTCCTTTAATGCACATCTGCTATCTTTAAAACATATGGAGATAGAGTAGGGAATGTATTTGCATTTATAATCAACTGGAAAGAGGACAGGCTCCTAGACATTGGATAAAGTAACCTAGAGGCTGGTGAGAATAACAGGACTGAATCTTGGATTCTACAAATGGGAAAAGGAGCTAAGGGTTTCCAAGAAAGGGCCCTACGCACTCATTTCTCAGCCCCAGATCATCAGTGAGAAGTAAGCCTGGAGTATGGTTACAGTGGAATAGGCCAGGCTTATCTGAAAGCACAGCACATTCCTCAGGCCCCACTGTCTTAAGCATCCCCAGTCTCCATCCTGGCACTAAAGTTAAAGACAAAGGGAGCAACTGGAAGAAGAACCAGGAAGGGCCTGAAGCTTTCCCTGCTGGTGGCGTATCATGATGCCAGGACAGCAGTGTCCCAGGCCAGGTTCAGCCCCTCCCCAGACAGTGGTCCCAGAAAAGGCCTTCAGTGTCCAGAGTGGCTCAGCTTTAAAGCTGATGAGAAGAAAATGAAAATAAAATGCTGTAACACCCTCCCTGGCCTGAGGCCATGGTGCTTGTTGGATGCCCATAAGTGAGGGACATGAAAGCCAACATAGCAGAATTTTTCCATGCATCTTTCCTTATTCCCTTGTCTTGAAGCCTTAAGTAAAATGATCGACCCTCCTGGTTTGCCACCCGAAGTTCCTCATCCCCCTGCACATGGGTCTGGTTGGTCACCCTCCCCAGCACTCGCAGTGATGCAAGTCACCACTAGGGTGACCCACTGAGGTCGCTGAGGGAGTGTGGCAGCCTTGTGCTACCTGGGATGGGGAGGATTTGCTAAAGTTTCTACTGGAATCTGGGGAGGCAGAAACTCTACCCACTGGATGGATGCTGCTCATGTCTCTGACTCAGGTCTTCTTTGTTTTCAGGTCACAGAAGGCAAAAGATATTTGGGAGGACATTTGCCAGTTAGTGGATGAAATAACGATGAAGTACACAAAGTACGGCTGGTGTTTTCCTCTTCCGGGCTGACTACATAGCTCTCTAGATTTGGTGGTCATAGAAGTCTCTATGGCCAGGAGCACAGAGCCTGGAGCAGGGGTGTTCTGAAGCAGAAAGAACAGATCAATCTGGTTCTATCAGGTCTTAACAGCTTTCTTGGTTAAGAGGTGGGAAGATATGGAGCTCATGAGTAATCAGGAGCTTAAGATGCTCATGGTGCAACTGACTGAAACCCAGAAAGTGTGAGGGTGCCAGTGCATGGAGACAGCACTCCCCAGGCTTGGCTCTCAGGAGAAGCAGGGACTCAGTTTTGTGAGTCAGGCCATGTTGTAACGGACACAGTCTGCCCTTGAGGACCTCACAGATTAAACAGGCAAACCAGTAACCACACACTGAGTTAAATGGTGCCAAGGGTTAAAAGAAAAGTGCAAAGTAATTACTTCCAACTTTAAGGAAAAAGCAAATATTTTTCTTTTTTGAAAGTCAAGTGTGACTTCCTAGGGGATCTGAAATTTTGGACTAGATTTAAAGAATGGGGAAAGACAAGGCAACGTGAATAAATAGCAGATTTCTTGTTGAATGAGTGGTCTGTTTGAATAGAGAGTGCAGTTAACTATGGGGAATGTTGAAAGGTGAACTGGGACAGGACAGCATGGGGCCAAAACCTTTAAGGCTTATAAGGCCAAGCCAAGGGGCTTAAAATTCCTGCTGTGAGCATTTGGGAGCTATAAGCCAATTCTTGAGCAAGTGTCTAATATGATGCATGATGTCTTCCAGGTACAAAAGCCTGCTAACAGTGGTTAAAACGATTTGTAACAAAAATCAACAGCAGCAAAGAGCATAGCTAGGGACCTATAGCAAATAAAATAAAAATAATGTGGGTCAATGGACCACAAGACAGTGGAAGGAGAGAGAAGGGAGAGATGTGTGAAAGACTGAAACGAGGTAGAATAATTTCTTTGATATGAACAGGACATGGGGAAGGTGGGCAAGGAGGGAAAAGGAGTGAAGTTGCAAAGAATATTACAGTATAAAAGAGGCCAGTTGATAGGCTAATGCAAAAGTGGACAGGTGCCTATCTTCTGGTAACATGTGCCATGTGCATGCCTGTGTGTGTGTGTGTGTGTGTGTGTGTGTGTGAGAGAGAGAGAGAGAGAGAGAGAGAGAGAGAGAGAGAGAGAGACAGAAGGAGATTTGGAGTGGGGTGGGAGTATAGAGATGGAACAAGAAGGCCCACATCTCCACAGGCCTCAGAATCCTTCACCGAGTTATAGGAACCTCCAGGATTCAGGACATAACCCCAAAGCAAAAGAGTTGGAATGGGAGCAGAGAAACTGGCAAGCACCCCTTTCCTGGCTGCTCATTGACTTCGTTTGCACACTTGTTCTCCAGCCCTGACCTGCGGATGTCCTTCATCACCTACTCCACACAGGGCAACATCATCATGAAGCTCACCTCAGACAGGCAAGTGTTCTTTTAAGCCCCCAAGGCAGGCATGCTGGGAGGGGTCACAGGAAAAGCCAGGGAACTGAGGGTTCCCTGAGACATCATAAGGACCCACTAGGTGCAGACTAGGCCATCCTGGACTGTCAGTGTCTACTCTGACCCCCAGTCCTGGCTCCCTCCCACTGACCTCTGCTTGAGCTGGCATTGGTAGACCCCATGCTGCTAGATATCTCCACCTCCTCTAAGCCCAGCCCTCCACTTGTCCTGTCCTCTCAGCCCTCTTCTCATTGCTTAGAACTGGCTCACTATGGGGACTCCTGGGACCTGGAGGAGCATATGTGTGGGCCCTTTGTGAACACTGTCCTGTGTTGGCTCCTGCTCTGTGTGTCAGTCTCTGCTCTGGGCCAGTGGGGGAAGCGGCAGGGCAGAATTAGACCAGGAGGCAGGGATGGGCGTGATGAAGTGCTAGAGCTTCAGTGGATTGATCCCTTGGTGGATCTGAGACAAGGGAGCCCAGGAGTATGGTTCTGAATACCAGGCTGTACTGGGGTCAGGAGGGAAGCATGACACACCAGCATCCTAGGTGTGCCCAAAGGCCTAGAGGTAGGAAGATATGGAGCTCATGAGTAATCAGGAGCTTAAGATGCTCATGGTGCAACTGACTGAAATCCAGAGAGTGTGGGAGTGCCAATGCATGGAGACAGCACTCCCCAGGCTTGGCTCTCAGGAGAAGCAGGGACTGGGGCTTCTTATTCAGTGAGTTGGGGAAGGCGTGGTTTTGTGTGTCCCCATGGTCTGCATTTTGGAGGGAGAGACCTGAGTGAGTGTGAGGTGCAAGCAGCAAGTGAGTGGGGAGTTGTCAGGCAAGTAGCAAAAAGAGAGATGGGGGCCTCTGGTAGAGGAGCTCCATGTGGGAGAGAGGAGGACCACTGACTCCTTTAGAAGGAGGATTTAGTCTGAACCAAGGGACCTGTGGGGGAGGCTCCTGAGGGGCTCCCAGTCCTCTCTGGAGAGTGGAGGTGAGGCTGTCTTTCTCGAGGGAAAGTGTTAGAAGAAGAGTGGGGATGAGGGGATGGGAAAAGGGTGATGGAGTTTTAAGAAGTTAAGGGCTTCATGGGGACATAAGCAGGCTAGTGTCCTTTCCATGCTTGGAGCTGGGAATCGAGACTGAGCAGGTGGTGGGGTGGGCAGTCTAAGAAAAAGGCTGGTGGATAAGAGTTCCAGCATATTTGCAGGTGCTGTCAACGAAACAGAAATCTCCCCCAAAATAACAGGAAGGGTGGGATGGGCAGGGCCTGATTTGGCTTCCACTGGCCTCCTCAGTTCCTGTGCTGGGTCAGGCAGGCCAGGACCAGGGGCTCTCAGATTTCAGCTCAGGGCAAAATCCCTTCTGCTTGAGGCAAGAGCCAGCCTTCAGGTGCCAAGTTCTCTAAGACTTGCTGAGACAGGTCAGCCCATCACACAGATAAACCTGAACCTAAACCTGTCCCTCAGGCATGTCCCAATCCTATCCCCTGCAACCTGCATTAACAGAAGCCAACAGAGATCCCTGTGGCAACCTGGGGTCACTGCTCTTCAGCCCGCAAGGACACTCCTCAAGCCTCTTCCCCATTTACCATCTATTTCTTCAGGAGCACATGAAGCCCAGGAGCCCTAGACTAATGGAGCTGCTTGACTATTTCCCTTGGCATCAATCCAGTGAGGGAAGTGGCTTGGAGGGACCAAGTCCACCTCAGGGGTCTGCGGCAGGGGAGGACAGGACAGGCAGGAGTATCAGCAGAGTGACTTCTCCAAACTCAGCCTTCCCTGTAGGAAGATAATGACCTTACTATGGACCCCTTAGGTGCTAGCAGTACCACCAGTCGTGATGGGGGTGCCAGATCCATTGGTGTTCCCCCTCACCATGGATAGTCAAAGCATGGTCCTTGCTGACTCTCTGAGGTTTGGATGCCTGAGACAGGGGTGAGCATGTTGGAAGGCAGCCATATTCACGGGACCAGCAAAGCAGTGTATTCCACACTCACTGACTAGGAGACAAAGAAGGATTAGGGTTACTCCTCTCAGTGTCAAAGACATGGGCAGGAGGGTCAGGACAGGACCACTTGTATCCTCTCTGGTCCAGGCAGGACTGGTACCCGGACAGCTGGGGCTGTTTGGTAGCCATCAACCCTTATTCCCCCTCTATCCTCTTTTCCGATATGTTTTTAGAACAAAAATGCGTGATGGTCTTAAAAGACTTCAGGATATAGTGCCTTCAGGAGCCACAAACATGCAGGAAGGATTGAAAAAGGTACAAGACAACTCTGAAAATTTATTCTGCTTTGTCAAGTTCTTAAGAGTATTATTGGTTCATCTGCCAACATTCTTTCAATTTGTTGCAGGCAAATAAACAGATTCAACAAGCTACCTCAGGAAGTAAGTTGCCCGCTGACGTCACCGTGCTCAGGTGGGACAGAGCCAGGCCTGGGCCTCCGCGAGGGCTGGCGCAGACCCTCATGGCCAGCTCCTAGTGCTGACTCTTGGAGCAAGCTCCTTGCCCTCTCTGTGCTGCAGTTTCCTCCTCCCCACAGTGAGGATGAAAAGCTCCCTCAGGGATGTTTCTGAGAACCACATGGGGTCATGCATTACATTCCTCGTTCTTACTAGATATCAGGTGCTTGACCTACAGTTGGGCTGCATGAAAAAGAAAAGAGAAATTCCAGGGACAGTGAGTAGACGGAGTTCAGTTTAGAGAGCAGAGACCTTGGTGTCCCCTGGCTGCCCACACTCTGTCCACCACAGTTCTGGCTCTGCCTCCTTTCCCTTCAGCCTCTCCCCTCTGGTTGACTCTTGTCCTGTGTCGGTATTTCCAACAGTGGGAAAGGCTGTTCTTGGCCCAGAACCATCGGCATGTAGACTGTTGGGTTGCAGCCCCCCGTCAGGAAAGATGCATAGGCTGCTGGGGAAAGGCAGGGAGCTGGGCAGGGGCCGCTGCCCAAGCATCAGACAGTCTGGCTGCTCCTCCCTGAGCTCAGCTGAGGGGCTTGTCCTCTCCAGGGAAGCAGCTCCAGTTGCCATTCAGGATAAAGGCTGTCCACCTACCCCTAGTGAGGGTCCACTAGGAAGAGCTCTGAGCCAGGCTCAGGCTCCTCATCTGTCAAGTGGGTCCTGGGCTAAGGCCCCTTCTCTTCTGAGGTATTCTGGGTGGCAGTTCTGGGGTCAGAGTGGCCCTTCCCCAGGTGGAGGAGGTACGGGAGCAGAGCTGCAGACCTGACAGCCTGAGGCAGGTCACCTCAGGTGCCTTGCTAACCAGGCCATCCTTTGCTTCCTCTCTAGGCAGGAATACTTCCAGCCTGATTATCACTCTAACGGCAGGGCCACTGCTACCAAGAACGTTACAGGACACAAAGAAGGAAGTGAGTCCTGTCCAACATTATCAGTTTTGTACTCCTTGTGTTTGGGTATTTCCACTCAAAACATTTTTTTCTCTTAGGCTCAACAGGCTCGGGATATGGGGGCCAAGGTTTACTGCGTGGGTGTAAAGGACTATAAGAGAGATCAGGTAATTCAGAACAGGTAAGCAAGTGCCACGTTTGAGGCCAGCTGGGGAAAGCTTCCAAACGCAGCTGTCCCAAGGTCACCCACCCAGACAATGGCCCTCTACCCCAGCCCAAATGTTTGGACAACAGGTTGTCACAGCAGATGAATAGCAGGTGTTGTGTAAACCTACACACCAGAGGTATGGGTGGAGTTTTCCACTCTTTAAGGGTGGGCTGCTGGCAGACGCCAGGATGTGGCTCTTGGAGTCCAACGTGGCAGGAGGCAAGAGACTATCTCCTGAGATGAGACTGCTATGTTCTCAACTCCTGGCTATGTGACAACCATCTCCTCTCTCTTGTAGTTGAAGGATATTGTAGAAAGAAAGGACCAAATGTATGGAACAGAGGAATTCACTTCTGCAGAAACATTTGTTACATCGGTGAGTGTAGGCTAAACATGAGAGGGGAGGTGGGCTGTCTTTTCCCTAAGTCCTTGCTATCAATCTCCCTTACCCTGCCACCCCTCTGTTCCAGCTCGTGGAAAATTCGTGTATGGATGCCATGGCTGGGGACACACACTTTGTCTGTTTAGGAGGTAAGACCCAAGTCACAAATCTTAAAAAAAACAAAAATTCTGTTATAAAAGGCTTCATATTCTCAATAATTTTTCAAAAGTGCCAAAAAGTATTTAAAAAAAAGCAAAGCAAATCTAAACAGAAGTGCTTGTGTGTGTTTGTGTGTGTGTGTGTGTGTGTGTGTGTGATCTGTCTGTGTATGTATGTGATGCATTCAAGTGGTGTGGGTGTTCTGATTGTGGCATATGTGTATTAGTGTGTTGCTGTATGTGGCTTGATTGTGTGTGTGGTATCTATGTGGTCTGAGTGGATTGTGTATGGTATGTGTGTGTGATGTGCATGTGAGTATTGTGTGAGTGTGTGATGTGTGTGTGTATATGACATGATTGTATGGAAATCTGTCCAGCATGGGAGTGTTCATTGATATATACATGTATGACAGTATGATATGTGTATGCCAGGTGTTTTGTGTGGATGTGTATAATTACTTTTATCTCACACATTGATTGAGAGGTTATTGACATATAGTTCTGTATGATTTTAAAGTATACCACATAATGGTACAGACTTGCATATATATATTGCAAAAATGTGACCATAAATAAATTTAGTTTTTAAAATATAAAACCAGAAAGTTTCTTTTAAAAATTAAATATATATTGATGCTTGAAACTCTCAACAATACTTAGCACATGAATTGAAACTACCCATAAAAACATAACACATCAAGATTAATTAGGGCTCACACCAGAAATGCAAGCCTGATTCAATATATAAAATATCAATGTGATTTTCCTCATCAGAAAAAATGGAGAAGAAAAACATGATTATTTCAGTGGGTAAAGAAAAGAATTGGACACAATTCATGGTTAATGTCATGCTAGTAACAGAGCCTAACAAAGGCATCCTAGGAAGCCATGTCTCCCCCGAGAGGGTCTCTCCATCAGTGTGGGGATGATCCTGTGCAGTTGGGTTTCTGTTAGAAGCCGTCTCTCTGAATGAGCTGTGCACATGCCAGTTTTTGCATCAGTATCACTGGGATTTGTAGAGTTGAGTTGGGTGATAAGCACAAGCTCCCACTGGTAACAGCACCAAGCTGGATGCAGCTGGATATAGACCCAGGGAGCCGGTCCTGGCTGTGGTGCTCTGAACTGCAAGACCACAGTGCAGAAGGCGTTGATCAGACAGAGCAGTGCTCATATCTGAGCTCTGCTGCTCGTGGGTATAAAACCGGGGCAAATTATTGAGTATCTACTAGCTCCAATTTCATCTCCAGGAAGTTGAAATAACAACACCCGCCACCCACTATCAGATCTGCAGTGGGACATAGAAGCAATGGAGTTCACAGTGACTGCACAGAATCTAGAAGCCAGTGGCCCTCACCAACAGGAGCTGGTACTAAGACTTTCATCACTGACTCCTGGTTCTGCCCCTACCTCTCTGCTGAGCTCAGATTGGGAAGGGAAGTGGTTAAAGAACACCCAGGGTGAAAGCATCTCCAGCTGAGCCCACTGTGGGTGGAAGCTCTCTGACTTCTCCTGTCTCTGACCCTGTGACCTGTGCAAGGTGTAGACATGGAGAGAGACCCCACACATGTGCAGCGTCTTTTCTTGCACATCCCAGCTTGCTGCAACCTGACAGCTTCCATTCTCTGATTATGTCTTTAGGACACACACAGGCCTTCAGACCTCAGGGGAAGATGCCTGTTGTTATTCATGCCCTGTGGTGGCCTAGCAGAGGTGACAGGTACCTGCTGCACACCCTCTGCCAGTGAGGCCTAGCGGTGCTGCCCTGACCTTTACAACTACTGCCATCTTTACAAAAGCTGCCACACAGCATGACTGTCACTATGATAGAAAGCTCAAGGCAGGAACCTGGACCCTAAATAAAATAGAATCTGTCGCTCTGAATAAATCAGTGCACTGGGTGCAAGCAAGCCTGGAGGGGGTGAGCATGAGACATGTCACTTCTTCAGCCTCTCAGGCTCCCTCCAGGACTAAATAGAGGCCTCTGCTGGCCTTCCTGCCTCCAGGCCTGTGTTCCAGCTCATCCTCTGCACAGCACATAAGGGCTGAGAAGGCCACTTCCCTAACCCACCTAACCATGGAGGCTGAGGCCCCCAAGCTGGATAACCAGACCCTCTAAGGACCAGCCTCTGCTCTAAGTTCACCTGCTGCAGAGGCTGGTAGGTATGGGCCTGGGCTTTCTGGAAAACCTAGTTTAACTTTACAGGATCCAGACCACCCAGGTTTTGAGACTTCACTCTCAGAGCACCTTAATCTAAAGGCTTTCCTCTGTAACTGGCTCCCCTGGTTTCCCACAGCCCTTGATCTCTCCTCTCATTAGTGGCTTCTCACCCGGTATGAAGCATGACTTCTGCTTGGCTATGTCCACATCTTTATTTTTATCATTCAGTAAATTTTTTTGCTTCAGATTTTATTATGGATCATTTCAAACCCCCAGCAAAGTAGAAACAATTGTTTAGTGGGCAATCCAATCTCCACCACCTGAATTTGCAATTAATATCTAACTGTATTCCCTTTCACATTAATCTATCTAGCTCTCTTTCTGTGTCTCTCTTTATCAGTCCATCTTATTTTTTGATGCATTTCAAAATACATTACAGTCATCAAACTACTTTACCATATATCTTTAATTGGGAAACAATTTTATTAAGATTTCTCTTTTTGAAATGCAGCAGAACCGAGTGCATCATTTGATGAGTTCTGACAAATGCACACAGCACCAAAGCCCACGAAGATGCAGAGCGTTACATTTGCACCTAGAGTGTCCCCTCAGCTCCCTTCCCAGGCAATCCCTCCCCCGCCCCCCAGAGGCAGCTACTCCCCGATTTCTTCCTCTACAGTCTAATTTGCCACTTTAGAACCTCTCCCCAGTGACTCTCAGGGATACGCGTGGGCTCTGTTCTGGGGCCCTAGGCACCGTGGTTTGAGGCTTCACC
Source organism: Antilocapra americana (assembly GCA_007570785.1). NCBI lineage: Eukaryota > Metazoa > Chordata > Mammalia > Artiodactyla > Antilocapridae > Antilocapra > Antilocapra americana. The sequence continues at coordinate 6,165,048 of ML662447.1, read as the reverse complement.
CCTCCTGCGTGTTACTGGGTTTGCTCAGACGTTGACTCCGGGAAGGGGTGCTGGAGGCAGCACCTGGTTACTCTTTTTACTGTATGTGACCAGACCAGACTGGATGTCCTCAAGAGGACCAGCAGTGAAGGCCGTAGTGCAGAGCAGGGCTTCCCTCTGAGGTCCAGTGTCCAACTCTGTGTCATGGCTGGAGACCCTCTGTGGGGATGGGTGGGGCAGGAGGATCTGAAGCAGGAAGGACGGACACACTGTGCCTACAGGAACACTCCTGCAACTAGCCTGGGTAGAGGCTGCCCCTCCTCCAGATAAGGTCCCTCCTTGTCCCATCCCATTTTCTCCAGAATTAACCACAAAGAGTTTATCTTTTCTGTGAAAGTGTTAGTGGCTCAGTTGTATCCAACTCTTTGCAACCTCATGGATTGTAGCTCACCAGGCTCCTTTGGCCAAGGAATTCTCCAGGTAAGAATACTGGAGTGGATAGCCATTCCCTTCTCCAGGGTATCTTCCCAACCCAGGTATCTAACTCAGGTCTCCTGCATTATGAGATCAATTCTTTACCAACTGAGCTACTAAGGAAGCCCTTTTATATGTAAATTCCTACCTAACTATACTTTACAAGGATATTTTTACATTCATGGCATCTTGTAGTACATAGTGTTTTCCAACCTTCTACCAGGTATTTCATTTTATGGATGGACTAGTTTATTTCATTACTCTCCCTTGGTCAATATTCAGATTGTTCCCAGTTGGTAGATACTAGAAGTCATACTGTAGGACAATCTTGATAATTACATCTCTGTGAGCTTGAGAAAGTACCAGAAGTTGACTTGCTTCCATAAGGGAAAGTCAGGTCACAGTTGGGCAGTGTTGAGTTTCTCTCAAAGTGGCTGTGCCAAGTAGCAGGTGGTGCTCCAAGACCTGCCCTCCCCAGGGCAGGTACGTCCATCTGCGTACCCTAGTCAGTCTCCAGCAAGTCAGATGCCCTCTTCTTGGGCATCTGCTCATCTCCATCTCCATCTTCTGCTCATCTCCATCAGCCTTCTCAGGGAGAGGCCTGCCTTCCCAGCTCCTCTCATTGGAGCCTCCAGGTGGCCTGATATATACATTTTCTTTCAGAGAGAAAGCTCTCCATTCCAGAAAGGATTAGTCTCCCTTCAAGAGCCTGTCAGTCCTTCTGCCACGTGAGAGCTGGTGGGCAGTGGACTGTATGTGGAAATGCAGCAAATGTAGCCCTGGAAGCTGATTTTATACCTTCTTGTCACTTCATTTTCTTCCTGTGGTTGATACCGTTGGAGGATCTGGGGTGCTGAGATAGGGGTTTAGGAAACAAAAGGAGCAGCTTTCTGGATAAAGCAAAAGTCCTTTACCTTAAGTCTCTTTTGCTGAAATATTAAAACCATCACCCTGTCTTCCACTTTGGAGACTTGCCAGAATTCATAAGCCCTCCTTTGAAAGCAGCAGTGCCTGGGACAGAGGGACTCCACTGCAAAGGTGAAGCAGCATCTGAGCTGGGTTGAAGGCAACAGGAGATCCAAGGAGGAAGGAAGGCACCAAGGCAAAGGGTAAAGGCCAGTATGGCTTGTGCACTGGACTATCAGTTGGCCCTGACCTCTGCTGATGCCCTCCCTCATCTTCCACGTGGAGGAAGAGGCTGGGCTCAATCTTTACCATGAGGCTGGGACCACTAGGTCCCTTATGGGAGTTTCTGCTTAAAAAAGTCTGTCATACATGTTAGCAGGCTAGTGTCAGCCAACTGGCCAAGAATCTGTTTACTTCAAAAGAGAATTTGCAAACCCCACCTTGATATGATAGGAGCCGCAGGAATACCTAAAGCCAAAAGAATTAGGACTGCCAGGTCCAACACTGTGCTGGCATTTCTGAGGAATGTTTCTCAAGTTAATTGACCTTGGGTAAATCAAGGATATGCAATTGGAATTAGCCAAGCTGGGCCAGGATGCAAGGAAGGAGGCTAAAGACCATGGACTTGCAGTAGGATGACCTGCACTTATCCTGGCCAGCTCCCCAGGGGCCAGCCCCCGACCTGCCCTCTCGGGATCCCCTGGTGTTGGTTTCAGTTGCCAGGAAGCACCACTGGGAACCCAGCAGTCTGGCGAGGGGCTATGGCCCAGAGCTGTTTATCAGTGTCTACCACCCTGGCCAAAGGAAGTGCTTGGTGAATCTCTGTGGTGGGGGTAGGGTGTTGTGTGAGGCACATGGAGGGGAAGAAAGAAGGAGGGGAAGAATAGTCACTGCAGACTTCAGAACCACAGCCAACACAGGATTTCACCCTCCAGGGGGGATTCTCCTGTGCAGGGTCTTTGTGTCTCATTGCGTGCCTCACCCAGGACCTGGTTTTGCTCCTGGAGTCACCACCCTGCCATAGGCACAGAGAAATACAGGGAGGAGGAACAGATTCCCGAGGGTCAGAAAGACCCACAGGCTGCAGGCTTGCGTGCCTGGCTCAGACCAGGGTCAGGACTGTCTTCAGCCTGTGTTGTCTTGTCTCCTCGTGATTTTCAGTGGCCAGCACTGTCTATACCACTTAGGGAAGAGCGTGGCTCTTCAGGGTCTGCACTCGCCCCTGTGGAGGGTGTGAGACTGGGTGTCTTAGCTCAACTGCTCAGAGGGGTTCCTGGCAGCACTCCAGGGTCTCAAAGCCCAGCCCAGTAGCCTCAGAGCGGACATTCAGAGAGGGTCTTGCACAAAAGGTAACTGGAGTTTAGTTCAGACAGAGCTGCTTCCTCATAGAAGTCACTTGGGCGTTCGGGTGAAATTCTGTAGCTGTGAGATCAGAGGGAAGACAGCACTGAGGCCCTCCTAACACAGACCTTTGGCTGTCACTCTTGCAGTAGCCTACGAAGTGACATTTTTTGCATCTGGCCTAGATCAAAAAAGGAAGGATGAAATTGTTTGCAGATATCAGTTAGGCTCCGGCAAAGCCTATGGTAAGTAAGTCCCTTGATACCTCCAAGTAAGAAGTATGCCCCAACACACTGCATTCCCTTTGCCCAGCAAAGCCTTCAAAGTTCCTCCTGCCCTCTCACTGTAGACACTTTAATGATAGCGGCAAAATTGACAAGTGGAGCAGGGACTTGCCTGGAAGCCTGGTTAACTCTCCCTTCATATGGAAATCCTGAAAATAATCAATCCCTTAGCACCTTTTTTTTCTTCATTTTTTTTCTTATTTTTTTTTATTGAAGGATAATTGCTTTACAGAATTTTGTTTTCTGTCAAACCTCAACATGGATCAGCCACAGGTATACATATACCCCCTCCCTTCTGAACCTCCCTCCCATCTCCTGCCCCATCCCACACCTCTAGGTTGATACAGAGCCCCTGTTTGAGTTTCCTGAGCCATACAGCAAATTCCCCTTGGCTATCTATTTTACATATGGTAATGTAAGTTTCCGTGTTACTCTTTCCATACATCTCACCCTCTCCTCCCCTCTCCCATGTCCATAAGTTTACTCTCTATGTCTGTTTCTCCACTGCTGCCCTGTAAATAAATTCTTTGGAACCATTTTTCTAGATTCCATATATGTGTGTTAGAATATGATATTTATCTTTCTCTTTCTGACTCACTTCACTCTGTATAACAGGTTCTGGGTTCACCCACCTCATCAGAACTGACTCAAATGCCTTCCTTTCTATGGCTGAGTAATATTCCATTGTGTACATTTACCACAACTTCTTTATCCATTCATCTATCGATGGACATCTAGATTGCTTCCATGTTCTAGCTATTGTACATAGTGCTGCAATGAACAATGGGATACATGTATCTTTTTCAACCCTGGTTTCCCCAGGATATATGCCTAGGAGTAGGATTACTGGGTCATACGGTGGTTTTATTCCTAGTTTTTTACAGAATCTCCAAACCATCTTCCATAGTGACTGTATCAATTTACATTCCCATCAACTGTGCAAGAGCATTCCCTTTTCTCCACACCCTCTTCAGAATTTATTGTTTGTAGACTTTTGGTGAGGGCCATTATGACCGGTTTGAGGTGATGTCTCATTGTGGTTTTGATTTGCTTTTCTCTAATAATGAGTAATGTTGGGCATCTTTTCATGTGTGTGTTAGTCATCTGTATGTCTTCTTTGGAAAAATGTCTGTTTAGGTCTTTTTCCCACTTTTTAATTGGGTTGTTTGTTTTTCTGGTATTGAGTCGTATGAGCTGCTTATATATTTTGGAAATTAATCCTTTGTCAGTTGTTTCATTTGCTGTTATTTTCTCCCATTCTGAAGGTTGTTTCTTCACCTTGCTTAAGTTTCCTTTGCTGTGTAAAAACTTTTAAGTTTAATCAGGTCCCACTTGTTTACTTTTATTTTTATTTCCATGACTCTAAGGGGTGGGTCATAAGGATCTTGCTTTGATTTATGTCATCGAGTGTTCTGCCTATGTTTTCCTCTAAGAGTTTTATACTTTCTGGTCTTACATTTAGGTTTTTAATCCATTTTAAGTTTATCTTTGTGTATGGTGTTAGGAAGTGTTTTAACTTGATTCTTTTACATGTAGTTGTCCAGTTTCCCAGCACCATTCACTGAAGAGGCTGTCTTTGCCCCATTGTATACTCTTGCCTCCTTTGTCAAAAATAAGATACCCATAGGTGCATGGGTTTATTTCAGGGCTTTCTATCTTGTTCCATTGGTCTATATTTCTGCTTTTGCACCAGTACCATACTGTCTTGATGACTGGAGCTTTGTAGTATAATCTGAAGTCAGGAAGGTTGATTCCTCCAGCTCCATTCTTCTTTCTCAAGACTGCTTTGGCTATTTGGGGTCTTTTGTGTTTCCATGTTAATTGTGAATTTTTTTGTTCTAGTTCTGTGAAAAATGCCATTGACAATTTGATAGGGATCACATTTAATCTGTAGATTGCATTTGATAGTATAGTCATTTTCACAATATTAATTCTTCCTACCCAGGAACGTGGAATAACTCATCTGTTTATGTCATCTTTGATTTCTTTCATCAGTGTCCTATAATTTTCTGTGTACAGTTCTTTTGTTTCTTTAGGTAAGTTTATTCCTAGATATTTGAATCTTTTTGTTTCAGTGGTGAATGGGATTGATTCCTTGATTTCTCTTTCTGATTTTTCATTGTTAGTATATAGATATGCAAGTGATTTCTGTGTATAGATTTTGTATCCTGCAACTTTGCTAAATTTACTGATTATCCCTAGTAATTTTCTGATACTATCTTTAGGGTTTTCTATGTACAGTATCATATTATCTGCAAACAGTAAGAACTTTATTTCTTCTTTTCCAATCTGGATTCCTTTTATTTCTTTTTCTTCTCTGATTGCTGTAGCTAAGACTTCCAGAACTATGTTGAATAATAGTGGTGTCTTGTTCCTAATCTTAGGGGGAATGCTTTCAGTTTTTCACCATTTAGAATAATGTTCTTTAGCACCTTTTTTGAAAAGATGGACATTATTGATAATCCTTTGGCCATGCTTATTAAGAAAAAAATAGACTTGAAATTAAAAAAGAAGTGAAAGAGAAGAAATCACAATTGGTATCACAGAGATACAAAATGTCATAAGGGAATACTACAGTCAGTTATATGCCTACAAACTGAATGAAAAGAAATGCATAAATTCCTAGAAACTTATAATTTTTCAAGACTGAATCAGAAAGAAATATATAATCTGTACAGACTGACCACTAGAACTGAAGTTGAATATGTAATCAAAAAACTCCTAGCAAACAAAAGTCCAAAGAGAAATGGCTTTAGAGGGGATTTCTACCAAACTTACACAAAGAACTAATACCTCTCCTTCTCAAGCTATTTCAAAATACTGAAGATGAGGAAACACTCCCCAAATCATTATTCAAAGCCACCATTACCCAGCTACCAAAGGAAAACAAGTGAAAACTTTTTCACTACAGAAAAAGAAATTACAGGCCAATATTTCTGATGAATACAGATGGGAAAAAGCTCAACAAAATATTAGTGAACTGAACTCAAAAATATATAAAAAGGGATCAAACACCATAATCAAGTGGGATTTATTCCAAAGATGGGAAGAATGATTCAGAATCCACAAATCAATGAATATAATTCACCATACTAACAAAGAAAAGATAAAAGTTATAGACCATCTCAACAGACAAAGCATTTGACAAAAGTAATATACATTTATGATTTAAAAAAAAATTCTTATCAAAGGTGGTACAGAAGGAGCACAGCTTAACATAATAAAGCCCATTCAGGACAAACCCACAGCTGACATTAATATTCAATAGTGAAAAGCTGAAAGATTCTTTTAAAATCAGGAACAAGACAAAGATGTCCATTCTCATCACTTCTATAGAACATATATTGGAAGGCCTAGGGATAGTAAGCAGAAAATAAAGATAAAAGATGTTCAGATAGAAAGAAAAACATAAAACTCTCACTATTTGCAGATATATAATACTATACACAGAAAGTAATAATAATAATGAAAACTCCACCATAAGACCATCAAAGATAGTAAATGAATTCAGTAAGGTTTAGGAAGTAACATTAATATACAGAAATCTGTTACATTTCTATACATTAATAATAAACTATCAGAAAGAAAATTAAAGAAACCAATCCCATCTACAATTACATCAAAAAGAATAAAATAGCTAAAAATAAACTTAACCAAGGAGGTGAAAGTCATTCACTTAAAGACTATAAGACCTTGATGAAGGAAAATGAAGAAGACACAAACACAGAGAAAGGCTACGTTCATGGATTGGAAGAATTAATATTGTTAAGATGTCCATATTACCCAAAACAATCCACTAATTTAATGCAATTCCTAGGAAAAACTCTGTGACACTTTTCACAGAAATAGAACAAGAATAAATAAACAAATCGGGTTTGTTTAGTCTATATGCTGAGCATATCATGAGAAATGCCAGGTGGATGAGTTACAAGCTGGAATCAAGAAAGGTGGGTGAAACATCAACAACCTTAGACATGAGGATGATATCACTCTAATGGCGGAAGTGAAGAGGAACTAAACAGCCTCCTGATGACGGTGAAGGAGGAGAGTGAAAGAGCCAGCTTAAAACTAAATATATAAGAGAAACAAAAAACAAAACTAAGATCACGGCATCCAGCCCCACTACTTCATGGCAAATGTAAGGGAAAAAAGTGAAAGTAGTGACAGATTTCTTCTTCTTGGGCTCTAAAATCACTGCAGATGCTGACTGTAGCCTTGAAATCAGAAGATGTTTGCTTCTTGGCAGGAAAGCCATGACAAACCTAGACAATGTGTTAAAAAGCAGATACATTACTCTGCTGACAAAGGTACATACTGTCAAGGCTATGGTCTTCCCTGGTGGTCCTGTATGGTTGTGAGAGCTGGACCATAAAGAAGGCAGAGAGCTGAAGAATTGATGCCTTCAAACTGTGGTGCTGGAGAAGACTCCTGGGAGTTCCTTGGACAGCAAGAAGATCAAACTAGTCAGTCTTAAGAGATATCAATCTTGAATACTTGTTGGAAGGACTAATGCTGAAGCTGAAACTCCAGTATTTTGGTCATCCAATGCAAACAACTGACTCATTGGAAAAGTCCCTGATGTTGAATAAGATTGAGGGCAGAAGGAGAAGAGGGTGTCAGAGGTTGAGATGGCTAGATGACATCACCAATCCAATGGACATTAACTTGAGAAAACTTCAGGAGATGGTGAAGGACAGAGAGGTCTGGCATGTTGCAGTCCATGGGGTTGCAAAGAGTCAGACATGACTGAGTGACTGGACAACAACAACAACAAAATAAATAATCCTAAAATGAGTACAGAACCACACACATACAAAAAACCCCACAAATAGTCAAAAAAAATCTTGAGGAAAAAGAACAAAACTAGAAGTATCGTGCTTTCTGTGTTCAGACAACAGCACAAAACTACAGTAATCAAAACAAAAATTGACACACAAATCATAGCATAGGGATCCCAGAAATAAACACAAGTACATATGGTCAATTAATCTATGACAAAGGAGGTAAAAAAATACAATGGAGAAAAGACGGTCTCTTCAATATGTGATACTGAGAAAATTGGACACTAGCACATAAAAAATGAGATTAGAACATTTCCTCACAACATATACCAAAAAATAAATAAAATTGCATTTAAACAATAAGTGCTAGAGAGGATGTGGAAAAAAGGGAACCCTCTTATATTTCAGTTTAGTTCAGTCACTCAGTCGTGTCTGACTCTTTGCGACCCCATGAACCTCAGTACACCAGGTCTCCCTGTCCATCACCAGCTTTTGGAGTCTACACAAACCCATGTCCATCGTGTCAGTGATGCCATCCAACCATCTCATCCTCCATCGTCCCCTTCTCCTCCTGCCCTCAATCTTTCCCGGCATCAGGGTGAGATTTTCAGATGAGTCAGTTCTTCTCATCAGGTGGCCAAAGTATTGAAGTTTCAGTTTCAACATCAGTCCTGCCAATGAACACCCAGGACTGATCTCCTTTAGGATGGACTTGTTGGATCTCCTTGTAGTCCAAGGGACTCTCAAGAGTCTTCTCCAACACCACAGTTCAAAAGCATCAATTCTTCTGCACTCAGCTTTCTTTATAGTCCAACTCTCACATCCATACATGACCACTGGAAAAACCATAGCTTTGACTAGACGGACCATTGTTGACAAAGTAATGTCTCTGCTTTTACATATGCTATTGGTGTATATATATGTATATATAGCTGATTCACTTTGGAATACAGCAGAAATTAACACAACATTGCAAAGCAACTATGCGTCAATTTTTAAAATGCATTAAAGATGTTAATATAAGATCTGAAACCATACAACTCCTAGAAGAAAATATAGGCAGAATATTCTTTGACATAAATTGTAACAATACCTTTTTGGATGTGTCTCTTAAGGCAAAGGTTAAAAAAATCAAAGATAACAAGTAAGACCAAATGAAAGGACAACCTACTAAATGGGAGAAGATATTTGCAAATAATATGACTGATGAGTCAATATCCAAAGTATATAAATAGCTCAAAAACTTCAGTATTGAAAAAAAACAAAGAACCCAGTTAAAACATGGACAAAAAACCTGAATAGAAGATATACAAATTGACAACAGGTATGTAAAAGATGCTCAACATCACTAATCATGCAAGTCAAAACATAGTGAGTTTATCACCTCACATGTGTCAAAATAGCTATTATCAAATGTTGGCCAGAATGTAGCAAAAACAAAACCCTAGTATGCTATTGGTGGGAATATATTGTACCAACAATTGGTACATACAGTAAGGAAAATGGCAAGGAGATTGCTCAAAAAAGTAAAAATAGAATTGCCATTGATCCAACAATTCCACTATTGAGCATATATATGAAGAAAACAAAAACACTAACTAGAAAAGATATATGTACCCCAATGTTCTCTCTCTCTCTCTCTCTCTCTCTCTCTCTCTCTCTCTCTCAAGGGAATATTAGTCAGCCATAAAAAATAATGGAGATTGAGGGTCCTAACCGAGGGTGCTAACCGGAGATAGACCGCTGGGTAGCCTTCCAGAGGAAGACCCCCGCGAGGCTCGCGCATAGAACAAAGGGCAGCGAGGACTTGGTCCGCTGCGCGAGACAGCTGGGTGGAGCTGGGCAGCTACGGGCTACGGACCAGCCCAGCCCCCGCCGGAGAGCGCCCCGGCGAGGCTTCTGCCCCCAAACCGCAGGCAGAATTTGGTGCTAACCAAGACCTCTGGGGACTCTGGACAGTCACCGCCAGAATTCAGCGCTTCTTACATCTGAGAAGACGCGCCCAGCTCCACGCTGAAAAAACCGAGCAGCTGGGCCGGGGGAGGGGAGAAGCCGCAGCCCCCAACTGCATCATCAGAGTGTGCCGCCAGACCACCGCGCTGCACATTTGAGAAGACACGCCCAGCTGCAAGGAGAAAGAGCCAAGTGGCTGGGCTGGGGGAGGGGAGAAGCCACAGCCTCCAATCGCGAAGGGCAAGAGACCGAGAGCCTGAGCAGAGGGGGCAGGAAAAGCACAGGCACCGGGAGCGGGGCAAACCCCAGAGCACTGAATAGACACTGAAGGGGCCAGCAAACAGAAGACGCCAAAACAAGCAGGACGAACCGCTTAAGAGCCCAACCAGGAAACTTTGACAAAACACACATCCAACCCCTCCCATAGTGAGGAACCCCCACAATAAAGGGACAACACAGCAAGATAAACAAAATGAAAAGGCAGAGAAACACCCAGCAGGTAAAGGAACAGGATAAACATCCTCCAGACCAAACAAAAGATGAAGAGATAGGATGTCTACCTGATAAAGAATTCTGAATAATGATAGTGAAAATGATCCAAAACCTGGAAAATAAGTTGGAGTTGCAGCTCAATAACCTGCAGGCAAGGATCGAGAAGATGCAGGTAAGCTTTAACAAGGACTTAGAAGAAATTAAAAAGAGTCAAAATACAATAAATAATGCAATAAATGAGATCAAAAACACCCTGGAGGGAACCAACAGTAGAATAACAGAGATAGAAGACAGGATAAGTGAGATAGAAGACAGAATGGCAGAAATAAATGAAACAGAAAGGAATAATGAAAAAAGAATTAAAAGAAATGAGGACAACCTTAGAGACCTCTGGGACAGTATTAAACGCACCAATATTCGAATCATAGGAATCCCAGAAGAAGAAGACAAAAAGACCATCAAAAAATTCTTGAAGAGATAATTGTTGAAAATTTCCCTAAATTGGGAAAGCAAATAACTTCTCAGGTCCAAGAATCACAGAGGGTCCCAAATAGAATGAACCCCAAGCAGAACACCCCAAGACACATATTAATCAAATTAACAAATATCAAATACAAAGACCAAATATTAAAAGCAGAGAGGGAGAAGCAAAAAATAACCCACAAGGGGAATCCCATAAGGATAACAGCTGATCTCTCAATAGAAATGCTTCAGGCCAGAAGGGAATGGCAGAGCATTCTTAAAGTCATGGAAGAAAACAAGCTACAACCCCGATTACTGTACCCAGCAAAAATTTCATTCAAATTTGAAGGAGAATTCAAAAGTTTTTCAGACAAGCAGAAACTGAGAGAATTCAGCAACACCAAACCTGCCCTCCAACGAATGCTAAAGGATCTTTCCTAGATAGGAAACACGGATGGGATAGATAATCTGGAACCCAAAACAATAAAATAAAAGAAATGGCAACAGGATCATACTTATCAATAATTACCTTAAATGTAAATGGGTTGAATGCCCCAACCAAAAGACAAAGACTGGCCAATTGGATACAGAAACAAGACCCCTATATATGTTGTCTACAAGAGACCCACCTCAAACCTAGGGACACATATAGACTGAAAGTTAAAGGCTGGAAAAAGATACTCCATGCGAATAAAGACCAAAAGAAAGCAGGAGTGGCAATACTCATATCAGATAAAGTAGACTTTAAAATAAGGGCGGTGAAAAAAGATAAAATGGACATTACATAATGATCAAAGGATCAATCCAAGAAGAAGAAATAACAATAATAAATATTTATGCACCCAACATAGGAGCACCACAATATGTAAGGCAAATGCTAGCAAGTATGAAAGGGGAAATTAACAACAACACAATAATAGTGGGAGACTTTAATACACCACTCACACCAATGGATAGATCAACTAGACAGAAAAGTAACAAGGAAATTCAAACTTTAAATGATACAATAGACCAACTAGACCTAATTGACATCTATAGGTCATTCCACCCCAAAACAAGGAATTTCAACTTTTTCTCAAGCACACACGGGACCTTCTCCAGGATAGATCACATCCTGGGCCATAAATCTAGCCTTGGTAAATTCAAAAATATTGAAATCATCCCAAGCATCTTTTCTGACCACAATGCAGTGAGATTAGATATCAGTTACAGGAGAAAACCACTCAAAACTTCCAACATATGGAGGCTCAACAACACACTGCTGAATAACCAACAAATCACAGAAGAAATCAAAAATGAAATTCAGTTATGCATAGAAACCAATGAAAATGAAAACACAACAGCCCAAAACCTATGGGACACTGTGAAACCAGTGCTAAGGGGAAAGTTCATAGCAATACAAGCTCACCTCAGGAAACAAGAAAAAAGTCAAATAAATAACCTTACTTTACACCTAAAGCAACTAGAAATGGAAGAGATGCAGAAGCCCAGGTCTAGTAGAAGGAAAGAAATCTTAAAGATACGGGCAGAAATAAACGCAAAGGAAACAAAAGAGACCATAGCAAAAATCAACCAAGCCAAAAGCTGGTTCTTTGAAAAGATAAATAAAATTGACAAACCATTAGCCAGACTCATCAAGAAACAAAGGGAGAAGAACCAAATCAACAGAATTAGAAATGAAAATGGAGAGATCACAACAGAAAACACAGAAATACAAAGGATCATAAGAGATTATTATCAGCAACTATATGCAAAGAAACTGGACAACCTGGATGAAATGGACAGATTCCTAGAAAAGTACAACTTTCCAAGACTAAACCATGAAGAGATAGATAATATGAATAGACCCATCACAAGCACGGAAATTGAAACCGTAATCAGAAATCTTCCAAAAAACAAAAGCCCAGGACCAGATGGCTTCACAGCTGAATTCTACCAAAAATTTAGAGAAGAGCTAACACCTATTCTACTCAAACTCTTCCAGAAAATTGCAGACGAAGGTAAACTTCCAAACTCATTCTATGAGGCTACCATCACCCTAATTCCAAAACCCGACAAAGATGCCACAAAAAAAGAAAACTACAGGCCAATATCACTGATGAACTTAGATGCAAAAATCCTCAACAAAATTCTAGCAAATAGAATCCAACAACACATTAAAAAATCATACATCATGATCAAGTAGGCTTTATCCCAGGGATGCAAGGATTCTTCAATATTTGCAAATCAATCAATGTAATACACCACATTAACAAACTGAAAAATAAAAATCACATGATTATCTCAATAGATGCAGAGAAAGCCTTTGACGAAATTCAACATCCATTTATGATAAAAACCCTCCAAAAAGCAGGAATAGAAGGAACATTCCTCAACATAATAAAAGCTATATATGACAAACCCACAGCAAACATTATCCTCAATGGTGAAAAACTGAAAGCATTCCCCCTGAAGTCAGGAACAAGACAAGGGTGCCCACTCTCACCACTACTTTTCAACATAGTTTTGGAAGTCTTGGCCACAGCAATCAGAGCAGATAAAGAAATCAAAGGAATCCAGATTGGAAAAGAAGAAGTAAAACTCTCTCTGTTTGCAGATGACATGATCCTCTACATAGAAAACCCTGAAGACTCTACTAGAAAATTACTAGAGCTAATCAGTGAGTATAGCAAAGTTTCAGGATACAAAATCAACACACAGAAATCCCTGGCATTCCTATACACTAACAATGAGAAAACAGAAAGAGAAATTATGGAAACAATTCCATTCACCATCGAAACAAAAAGAATAAAATACTTAGTAGTATTTCTGCCTAAAGAAACCAAAGACTTGTATATAGAAAACTATAAAACACTGATGAAAGAAATCAAAGAAGACACAAACAGATGGAGAAATGTGCCGTGTTCGTGGATTGGAAGAATCAATATAGTGAAAATGAGTGTACTACCCAAAGCAATCTATAGATTCAATGCAATTCCTATCAAGCTACCAGAGGTCTTTTTCAGAGAATTAGAACAAATAATTTCAGAATTTGTATGGAAATATAAAAAACCTCGTATAGCCAAAGCAATCTTGAGAAAGAAGAATGGAACCGGCGGAACCA
>ML662447.1:6138360-6151263 GCA_007570785.1 Antilocapra americana | reverse complement strand
CAGAGATAAATCCATGCATCTATGGACACCTTATCTTTGACAAAGGAGGCAAGAATATACAATGGAGAAAAGACAACCTCTTTAACAAGTGGTGCTGGGAAAACTGGACAGCCACTTGTAAAAGAATGAAACTAGAACACTTTCTAACACCATACACAAAGATAAACTCAAAATGGACCAAAGATCTAAGCATAAGACCAGAAACTATAAAACTCCTAGAGAATAACATTGGCAAAACACTCTCCGACATAAACCAAAGCAGGATCCTACATGACCCACCTCCCAGAATATTGGAAATAAAAGCACGAATAAACAAATGGGACCTAATTAAAATTAAAAGCTTCTGCACAACAAAGGAAACTATAAGCAAGGTGAAAAGACAGCCTTCAGAATGGGAGAAAATAATAGCCAATGAAGCAATGGACAAACAATTTATCTCAAAACTATACAAGCAACTCCTGCAGCTCCATTCTAGGAAAATAAACGACCCAATCAAAAAGTGGGCCAAAGAACTTAGCAGACATTTCTCCAAAGAAGACATAAAAATGGCTAACAAACACATGAAAAGATGCTCAACATCACTCATTATCAGAGAAATGCAAATCAAAACCACAATGAGATATCACTTTACACCAGTCAGAATGGCTGCCATCCAAAAATCTACAAGTAATAAATGCTGGAGACGATGTGGAGAAAAGGGAACTCTCTCACACTGTTGGTGGGATTGCAAACTAGTACAGCCACTATGGAAAAGAGTGTGGGGGTTCCTTAAAAAACTGCAAATAGACCTGCCATATGACCCAGCAATCCCACTCCTGGGCATATACACCAAGGAAACCAGAATTGAAAGAGCCACGTGTACCCCAATGTTCATCGCTGCATTGTTTACAATAGCCAGGACATGGAAGCAACCTAGATGCCCATCAACTGACGAATGGATAAGAAAGCTGTGGTACATATACACAATGGAATATTACTCAGCATTAAAAAAAATTCATTTGAATCAGGATGGACGAAACTGGAGTCCATTATCCAGAGTGAAGTAAGCCAGAAGCAAAAACAACAATACAGTATACTAATGCATGTATATGGAATTTAGAAAGACGGTAACGAGAACCCAGCATGCGAGACAGCAAAAGGAACACAGATGTATAGAATAGACTTGTGGACTCTGTGGCTGAGGGAAAGGGTGGGATGATATGGGAGAATGGCATTGAAACATGTTAATTATCATATGTCTAATCAATCACCAGCCCAGGATTTCCTGGGGGGAGAGAGGAGGGAGGGGGGTTCTGGAGGGGGAGCACATGTAAACCCATGGTGATATCATGTCATTGTATGGCAAAGCTAATAAAAAAAAGAGAGAGAGAATAAAGAAAAATAAATAAATAATTTTAAAAATAATGAAATTCTACAATTTGCAGCAACATGAATGGACCTAGAGGGTATTATGCTAAGTGAAATAAGTCAGACAGAGAAAGAAAATACTATGTGTTCTAACTTACATGTGGAGTCTAAAACATTAAAAAATGATTAAATATAACAAAATAGAAACAGAGATATAGAAAACAAACTAATGGATACCAGACAAAAGAGAAAAGGGAAGAGGGGCAAGTCCTTCAGTAGGGGATTAAGAGGTACAAACTTATGTATAAAATAAATAAGCTACAGGATATACTGTTTAGCACAAGGAATGTAGCCATAGTTTGTAATGACTTTAAGTGCAGTATAATCTATTAAAATTTTTAAATCACTACGCTATACTCCTGAAAGGAGTATAATATTGTTAAAAAAAAAAAAAAACCACAATACTTCAATTAAAAGGAAAAAAAAAAGAAAACTTTGCAGCCAGCGATGATTTTCTTGGTCTTCCTTATGTGAGGTGCCTGCCATCACCTCACTCTCCCTGCTGTGTGAACACTAAGGAGATTACAGCCCATTTCCTTATGATTTTTTTCAACTAATCCCAATCTTCCTACCCCACAGATACTAATCCTTCTCTGTAAATATACTTTGTGATTAGTCTCAGTATCAACACCTTTGAAGGGGAAAAGAGTTCAGAAGTTCATAGGTATCTGAGAACTGAGTCATGGCCAAAAGCTGCTCACCTGGAAGTGACCAATCCGTGGGAAGGCCTGAGCTGTAACCACAGTCGAAGTATGAGGAGAGTTCGGGCTCAGGAGGGAGACGGCTCCAGAGCTATTAGCTATGGACCGTGCGAGGCTTCTGAGGGCCACCTCACAGCTCCCACAAAACTACAGAGCAAGCACAAACCCAGAGGCCCTGTTCCCCTTCAGGCTTCCCAGTGTCCATAAAAGGCATCGACACCCACCCCGACGCTGTTCTCACAAGCCTGCACAGCGTTCTTGACTCCTCTTTGTTCTCATCCAGTCCATTTGCAGATCCTGCTGCCTCTGTGTCCAAACTCACATGGACCCAACCAGTCCTTCAACAGGCTCACCGTGCTTAGAATAAAGCCCACACCCCTTCCCAGGGCCCATGACATCACCCCCCAATTCACCTCTTTCAATGAACAAGCTCAGCTAGCTATGTCTCAGGCCTCAGTTCAGGCACCCACAGCCCTCTTCCCCAGACCTTTCCCTGCCTTTCCCCTCATCTGGTTTCAATAGGAACCCTGCCTTGGATGGACTTCATTTTAATGGGAATTTTCAATAACATGAAAAAGTAGCACAAATTGTATAGAGTCCTTGAAGCAGCCTTCATCTACTTGACATTATTATCAGAACAGTTCAGTTTGGGCTCAGTCGAGTTCAACTCTTTGCAACCCCATGGACTGCAGCATGCCAGGCTTCCCTGTCCATCACCAGCTCCCAGACCTTGCTCAAACCCATGCCCATCAAGTCAGTGATATCATCCAACCATCTCACCCTCTGTCGACCCCTTCTCCTCCTGCCTTCAATTTTTCCCAGCATCAGAGTCTTTTCCAAAGAGTAAGTTCTTCACATCAGGTGGCCAAAGTACTGGAGCTTCAGCATCAGTCCTTCCAATGAACACTCAGGACTGATCCCCTTTAGGATTGACTGGTTTGATCTCTTTGCAGTCCAAGGGACTCTCAAGAGTCTTCTCCAACACCACAGTTCAAAAGCATCAATTCTTCAGCGCTCAGCTTTCTTTATGGTCCAGCCCTCACATCCATACATGACAACTGGAAAGACATAGCTTTGACTATTCAGACCTTTGTTGATAAAGTAATGTCTCTGCTTTTTTTTTTTTGCTGAGATTTAGTGGTTTATTTGATCTAATCATTTCTGCTTTTCTCATGATGAGATACATTTACAATCAGATTGAATCAATTAACAATTAACTATTTCTCTTGCACCCTTTTTTAGTACAAGGATTATCTTCCTGGTCAGTGTCTTATTCACAATTTTTGTCTCTATTATTTGATTACTCAATTATCCATATGGTTATAACAGAAGTGCTTAAATGTTTTATATCCTGAGTGTCTCTGCTTTTTAATATGCTGTCTAGGCAGGTCATAGCTTCTCTTCAAAGCAGCAAGTGTCTTTTAATTTCATGGCTTCAGTCAATATTGGCAGTGATTTTGGAGCCCAAGAAAATAAAGTCTTTCAGTGTTTCTACTGTTTCCCCATCTATTCACCATGAAGTGATGGGACTGGATGCCATGATCTTTGTTTTTTTGAATGTTGAGCTTTAAGCCAGCCTTTTCACTCTCCTCTTCCACTTTCATTAAGAGGATCTTTAGTTCTTCTTCACTGTTTTCTATAAGGGCAGTGTCATTTGCATATCTGAGATTATTGATGTTTCTCCTGGCAATCTTGATTCCAGCTTGTGCTTCATCCAACTTGGTATTTCACATGATGTACTCTGCATATAAGTTAAATAAGCAAGGCGACAATATACAGCCTTGAAGTACTCCTTTCTCAATTTTGAACCAGTCAGTTGTTCCATGTCCAGTTCTCACTGTTTCTGCTTGACCTGCATACAGATTTCTCAGGAGGCAGGAAGGGTGGTCTGGTATTCCCATCTCTTTAAGAATTTTCCACAGTTTGTTGTGATCCATACTGTCAAAGGCTTTGGCATAGTCAGTAAAGCAGAAGTAGATGTTTTTCTGGAACTCTCTTGTTTTCCCTCTGATCCAATGGATGTTGGCAATTTGATCTCTGGTTCCTCTGCCTTTTCTAAATCCAGCTTGAACATCTGGAAGTTCTCGGTTCACATATTGTTGAAGCCTTGCTTGGAGAATTTTGAGCATTACTAGAGTGTGAGATGAGTACAATTCTGCAGTAGTTTGAACATTCTTCATCATTGCCTTTTTGAAACTGGAATGAAAATTGACCTTTTCCAGTCCTGTGGCCCCTGCTGAGTTTTCCAAATTTGCTGACATATTGAATGCAGCACTTTCACAGCATCATCTTTTAGGACTTGAAATAGCTCAGCTGGAATTCCATCGCCTCCACTAGTTTTATTCATAGTGATCCTTCCTAAGGCCCACTTGACTTTGGACTTCAGGATGTCTGGCTCTAAGTGAGTGATCACACCATCGTGGTTATCTGGGTTATTAAGATCTTTTTTGTACAGTTCTTCTGTGTATTCTTGCCAGCTTTTCTTAATATCTTCTGCTTCTGTTAGGTCCATACCATTTCTGTCATTTATTTTGCCCATCTTTGCATGAATTGTTTCTTTGGTATCTCTAATTTTCTTAAAGAGATCTCTAGTCTTTCCCATTGTATTGTTTTCCTCTATTTCTTTGCACTGATCACTGAGGAGGGCTTTCTTATCTCTCCTTAATATTCTTTGAAACTCTGCATTCAGATGGGTATATCTTTTCCTTCCTCCTTTGCCTTTTACTTCTCTTCTTTTATCAGCTATTCATAACACCTCCTCAGACAACGATTTTCCCTTTTTGCATTTCTTTTCTTGGGGATGGCCTTGATTGCTGCCTCCCATACAATGTCACAAACCTCCGTCCCTAGTTCTTCAGGCACTCTGTCTATCAGATCTAATCTCTTGAATCTATTTGTCACTTCCACTGTATAATCGTAAGGGATTTGATTTAGGTCATACCAGAATGGTTTAGTCATTTTCCCTATTTTCTTCAATTTAAGTCTGAATTTGGCAATAAGGAGTTCATGATCTGGGCCACAGTCAGCTCCCGGTCTTGTTTTTGCTGACTGTATAGAGCTTCTCCATCTTCAACTGCAAAGAATATAATCAATCTGATTTTAGTATTGACCATCTGGTGATGTCCATGTGTAGAGTCATCTCTTGTGTTCTTGGAAAAGGGTGTGTTCTATGACCAGTGCATTCTCTTGGGAAAACTGTTAGCCTTTGCCCTGTGTTAGCCTTCTCCTTTGTACAATTCATTTGGTACTCCAAGGCCAAATTTGCCTGTTACTCCAGCTATCTCTTGACTTCCTACTTTTGCATTCCAGTCCCCTATGAAAAGGACATCTTTTTTTGGTGTTAGTTCTAGAAGTTCTTGTAGGTCTTTATAGAACTGTTCAATTTCAGCTTCTTCAGCATTACTGGTCAGGGCATACACTTGGATTACTGTGATATTGAATGGTTTGCCTTGGAAACGAAAAGAGATCATCCTGTCATTTTTGAGATTGCACCCAAGTACTGCATTTTGGACTCTTTTGTTGATTCTGAGGGCTACTCCATTTCTTCTAAGGGATTCTTGACCACAGTAATAGATATAATGGTTATCTGAGTTAAATTCACTCATTCCAGTCCATTTTAGTCTACTGATTCCTAAAATGTCAATGTTCACTATCCAATTTACCTTGAGTCATAGACCTAACATTCCAGGTTTCTATTTGATATTGCTTTTTACAGCATTGGACTTTACTTCCATCACCAGTCACATTCACAACTGGGCACTGTTTTTGCTTTGGCTCCATCCCTTCATTTTTTTTCTGGAATTATTTCTTCAGTCTTCTCCAGTAACATATTGGGCACCGACTGACATGGGGAGTTCATCTTTCAGTGTCCTATCTTTTTGCCTTTTCATACTGCTCTTGGTGTTCTCAAGGCAAGAATACTGAATTGGTTTGCCATTCCCTCTGGACCACGTTTTGTCAAAACTCTCCACTATGTCCTGTCTGTCTTAGATGACCCTACACAGCATGGGTCATAGTTTCATTGAGTTAGATAAGGCTGTGATCCATGTGATCAATTTGGTTAGTTTTCTGTGATTGTGGTTTTCATTCTGTCTGCCTTCTGATGAATAAGGATAAGAGGCTTATGGAATTATCAACCCCAGCCAATTGCATTTTGCCAGTACTCTCACTGTTGAGTTGTTGTTGTTCAGTCACTAAGTCCTGTCTTACTCCATGCAACCCCTTGGACTGCAGCATACCAGGCTTCCCTGGCCTTCACTATTTCCAAGAATTTGTTCAAACTCATATCCATTGAGTTGGTGATGCCATCCAACCATCTCATTCTCTTTTGCCCTCTTCTCCTCTTACCCTTAACCTTCCCTAAGCCTCAGGTTATTTTTCAGTGAGTCAGTACTTTACATCAGGTGGCCAAAGTATTGGAGCTTCAGTTTCAGTATCATTCCTTCCAGTGAATATCCAGGGTTGACTTCCTTTAAGATTGACTGATTTTATCTCCTTGCAGTCCAAGGGACCCTCAAGAGTCTTCTCCAGCACCACAGTTCAAAAGGGGATCAGTTTTTTGGCACCCAGCCTTCTTTATGGCCCAATTCTCACATCCATACATGACTAATAGAAGAACCATAGCTTTTACTATACTCAACTTTGTTGGCAAAGTGATGCCTCTGCTTTTTAATATGCTGTCTAGGTTTGTCATAGTTTTTCTTCCAAAGTACAAGCATCTTTTAATTTTGTGGCTACAGTCACTGTCTGCAGTGATTTTGGAGCCAAGAAAATAAAATCTGTCACTGTTTCCACTTTCCCTACATCTATTCACCTTAAAACAATGAGAGTGGGTGCCATGATCTTAGTTTTTTGAATGTTGAGTTTTAGTGAGCTTTTCATGCTCCTGTTTCACCCTAATCAAGAGGCTCTTTAGTTCCTCTTCCCTTTCTGCAATAAGGGTGGTATCATCAGCATATTTGAGGTTGTTAATATTTCTTCTAGCAATCTTGGCTCCTGCTTGTGATTCATACAGCCTGACACTGGTCATGATGTTCTCTGCATATAATTAAATAAGCAGGGTAGCAATATACAGCTTTAATGTATTCCTTTCCCAATTTTGAACCAGTCCATTGTTCCATGTTCAATTCTAATTGTTGTTTCTTAACCTGCATACAAGTTTCTCAGAAGACAGGTAACATGGTCTAGTATTACCACCTCTTTAAGAATTTTCCAGTTTGTTGTGATCCAGTCAAAGGTTTTAGCATAGTCAATAAAGCAGAAGTAGATGTTTTTCTGGAATTTGTTTGCTTTTCTATGATCCAATGGATGTTGGCAATTTGATCACTGACTCCTCTGCCTTTTCTAAATCCAGCTTGTACACCTAGAAGTTCTCTGTTCACGTACTGCTGATGCCTAGATTGAAGGATTTTGAGCATTACCTTGCTAGCCTGTGAAATGAGTACAATTGTACTGTAGTTTGAACATTCACTGGCATTGCCTTTTGTTTTTTGTATTGAAATGAAAACTGACCTTTTCCAGTGCTATGGCCACTGCTGAGTTTTCCAAATTTGCTGACATATTGAGTGCAGGATTTTAACAGAATTACATTGTAGGGTTTTAAATAGCTCAGTGGATTTCTATCACCTCCATTAGCTTTGTTCACAGTAATGCTTCTTAAGGCTCACTTGACTTCTCACTCCAAGATGTCTGACTTCAGGTGAGTGGCCACACCATCATGGTTATCTGGGTCATTAAGATCTCTTTCGCACAGTTCTGTATATTCTTGCCATCTCTTCTTACTCTCCTTCTGTTAGGTCCTTGCCATTTCTATCCTTTATTGTGTCCATCTTTGCATAAAATGCTCCCTTGATATCTCTACTGTGCTTGAAGAGATCTCTAATCCTTCCTATTTTGTTGTTTTCCTCTATTTCACTTCCTCATTGATCAATGAGGAAGGCTTTCTTTATTTCTCTTTGCTATTCTTTGGAATTCTGCATTCAGATGGGTATATCTTTTCTTTTCTCCTTTGCCTTTAGCTTCTCTTCTTTTCTCAGCTATTTGTAAGGCCTCCTCAGACAGCCACTTTGCCTTCTGCATTACTTTTTCTTAGGGATGGTTTTGGTCATCACCTCCTGTACAATATTATGAACCTCTGTCCTTAGTTCTTCAGGCATTCTGTCTACCAGATCTAATCCCTTAAATCTATTCTTCACCTCCACTGTATGCTGCTGCTGCTAAGTCACTTCAGTCGTGTCCGACTCTGTGTGACCCCATAGACAGCAGCCCACCAGGCTCCCCCGTCCCTGGGATTCTCCAGGCAAGAACGCTGGAATGAGTTGCCATTTCCTTCTCCAATGCATGAAAGTGAAAAGTGAAAGGGAAGTCGATCAGTCATGAGAGACTCTTAGTGACTCCATGGACTGCAGCCCACCAGGCTCCTCCATCCATGGGATTTTCCAGGCAAGAGTACTGGAGTGGGGTGCCATAAGCAATTTGATTTAGGTCATATCTGAATGGTCTAGTGGTTTTCCCTACTTTCTTCAATTTAAGACTGAATTTTGCAATAAAAAGCTCATGATATGAGCCACCATCAGCTCCAGTTTTTTTGTTTTTGTTTTTTTACTGACTGTATAGAGCTTCTCCATCTTTGGATGCAAATAATATAATCAATCTGATTTCAGTACTGACCATCTGGTGATATCCATTTATAGAGTAGTCTCTAGTGTTGTTGGAAGAGGGTGTTTGCTATGACCAGTGTGTTCTCCTGGAAAAAACTGTTAGCTTTTGCCATGCTTCATTTTGTACTCCAAGACCAAACTTGCCTGTTACTCCAGGTATCTTGGCTTCCCAATCCCCTATGATGAAAAGGACATCTCCTTTTTTTTTTTTTTGGTGTTAGTTCTAGAAGGTCTTATAGGTCTTCATAGAACCATTCAACTTCAGCTTCTTTGGCATTAGTGTTTGGGGAATAGACTTGGATCACTGTGATTTTGAATGGTGATTTTCATTTTCAAAAATGAACCAAGATTGTTCTGTTGTTTTTGAGATTGCATCCAAGAACTGCATTTCAGACTTTTGTCGACTATAAGGGCTACTGAAGAATTCTTGCCCACAAGAGTAGATACAATGGTCATCTGAATCATTATTGAGAAGCAAATCCCAGATATCCCATCATGTCCTATTTCTCCTAAAAAGAACCTGTGTTTCTAAAAGACAAGACAGGTCACTTACTCCTAAGCAGCTGTGCCTTTCCCTCCCTCCCTTATACCTTCCCGTGTTTATTGACATCACAGTACTTTTCTCTCTGGCGTTTTTGTTCATTGTTTCTTACTTTATTGTCTGTCTCTCCAGTCCCACAAATGTCAGGCCCTTGAGACCAGGGCCTCTGTCTGCTTTGTTTCCATTAAAAGTGAAGGCTCTTTATAACAACTATATAGAGTACAACCCTCAAAAACTGTGAATCACAGTATTATATATTGGTAACCTAGGAAATATTGCATATCAAGTGATCTTAAGTTAAATAAATAAATAAAAATATAAACTCTACATGGTACCGGTACATGGTACATGTCAGAAGAAGAAAGAGAAGAAAAGTTGCTTCTGTCCAAGTGTTAGCTGTGCTTCCACCAGCAAACAGAATGGGAAGGACAGATGGGTGAACAGGTCTGCTGACTTCCTTCTTGTGTGGTTTTCTTTTAGATAAAAAGCCCATCTTTATGAGTCAAGGAAAGTTAATTTGCCCAGGACATATATTTGACAAGACTGGACAGTAAGTATTTAGGGTTGGGAGGCCATTTGGGCCAAGAATGTAGGAAGTCACCTTGGCTGGGCAACACTTATCTAGACCCACTCAGGCTCTGCTGAGGGCAGGATTTGAAAGAAGATGTGCAACCAGGGATGGTAACTTTATTCCAGGAAGCTTTTCCAAGGGACTCCAACATGCTCTGTACATACAGAGGAGTCAGAATGGTGACACAGTACAGCCATTCTTGGTCACTTAGTTCATGGCCAGGAGTATATCTGACTCCATTCAGGACTCCTCACTGTCTGATAACCTTCATTGCAGAGGCCAATCTCATGGTGCTTGGGGATAAACTCCCCTTAACCCTACAGATTTCTCTCCAGTAACCCTGATTGGCTGATGTTCAAAGTCATTACCATGAAAAGAATTGTAGGCTATGGACTGAGCCAAAAAACTGTCTCTTTGATCTGGTCTGGTGGTTACCCTCTGCCTTTCTGTGCTTTAGGGAGGTTTTCATTGATTACAGCCTGAACAATGGTGTCAGCTTTGTAGGCGAAGACTTGAAAATTGTCAGCAAGGATTGTGTGAATGACAGGGTGGGACTGCGGGAACCTCAGTGGACTGCAGCTTGGGAAGAAGAAACGGAAGATGCAGGCGCATCCTGGGAAGAGGAGGTGAGGGGAGCAAATTCCTCAAGAAAGGCCAAGCAAGTAGCTAATGAGACAAGTATCTCTGTCAGCACCTCACTGCCAGATAGGTGCCCTTTTCCCTTCACCAGGTTTGCAAAATTCACTGTAAACTCTTCTGTAAGGGCACCTAGGTTGTAGGCATCTGTCCAGGCCTTGCAGATACTCTGCTCTCTCTGTGAACCATGTCATTGAAGGCCCTTCAAAGGGACCAATTCCAGCCCTAAGCAGACTCCAGAAACATTGCTGAGGCTCTGCGTGTCCTGAACCCACCATGCCACCTCCCCTAACCCATGGCTTGTGGTGGGGAGCTCAAGGCTCCAGCCTGATTTCTAGCTGAAGTGAGTTGGAGAGGGTGGGACACTGTGTACTAGGAAAACAGAGTCAAGGTGCTCTGAGACCCCTTGGCTCAAATCAAGGTGCAAGACACAAGGATCTGAAGGGTAGGAGAGCTGTGGCCATGTCCACTCAGGGTGTGTCTTCACTGCATTGGTGCAGCAGCAGACAGGGCTCTGAACCCATTCATGACCATCAGAGCCCTGACCTCCCAAGACTGTTTGGTGAACACTGGTGGTCACTTTGCAGAGGTCATCAGCCTCCCTTCTGCCTTTCCTCCTGTCTCATGCTCCTCCATTGTCCCTCTCTGCAACCGGCTCTGACCTCTGCCCTCTGTTCCTGGGGAGCTTGCAGGACTGTCGGGAGGGCAGGTCTCAGCTCAGGAAGAGGAAACTGGAAACAAAGTGCTGCTCCCAGGGGTCTGCTTTTCCCAGCTCTACAACATCCAGGCCACTTAACCTTGGGCAGCCCGACTTGGGCAACAGAACCTGTCAGCCTGGAGTGAGGTTTCTCTGGGAGGAGGGATGCCTGTGCCTAATGCCACTGCCAATCCCAGCTTGTGTGGGTTCTTACAGTGTGACAGTCCTTGTTTGTCTGTCTCTCCTGCACTCTGCATATCCTCCTGTCAATCTGAAACTGAACCTCCACTTTTCCCACCAGAGTCTTTCCACCTGACAGCTGTTTGTCCATAGGTGCATTGAGAAGAGAGCTCTGAAGCTGCCTGTGGCTCTGGGCCCAGCACAGGGTCACCCTCAGCCTGACGGAGCCTCTCTTTTCAGCCTCCCTGTTTCCTGGGCACAGGCTCTCTTCTGCCCCCTTCCCTTCTGCTCCTCTCCAGCAGAGCCATTGATGTAGGGAAGAGCTGGGCAGTGCAGGCCCATGCATGCAGCACATGTACCCTTAGTTAAGAACAACAAGAGTACAGAGCTCATTCCTTAAGCCCCCATGTGGACTTGACCTTTACTGGACTATAACCTCTGTCTAACATGCTCCAGTACCCACTTACTTCCTCACCACAGATGTGAGACTGAGGCTCTAAGATAGGGAGTAGCTTTGCCTGAGGTTGCAAAGCTTGGAAATGGGGGAGAGAGGCTATGGCAAGGTGAGTTGGGTGTCCTATCTCTGCTCTTGCACCTCCACTATCAGGGGCCCTGCAGCCTCCCTCTTACTCATCTGCATATTGTAGTTTTTTGTGGTCCTCACAAAATCCTAGTGCTCTCAGCAAAAGCAGGTAGTGAGGGCTGGGCTGTCACTCCTTGGAGGACTGGGCTTCCTTTACAGGGCTCTGGGGAGATCCTCTGAGCATGGCCAGTGGTGGGGTATTTAGCCAAGGGCTGCACAGTGGCTCTCTGGGTACCAGCCATGATCTCCTAGCCCCACTCTGGTCCCCATAGATGAAGCAATCTGAGGAGAAGGAGACTTGTGAAGTCTAGTGTGGGAAGTGCATATTGGGTACACAGGAATAATTCACCCAAGTCAACCCCTGGTCTTTGGCATATGTGCTCTCTACAGTATGAGCCTACAGAGCCTACAACTGTCCCAACAACTACCACGACAACCACAAAGCCTACCACTGTCACAACGAGGAGGACAACTACAACTACAACACCTACAACAGTCATGACAACAACAACAACAACACGAAAGACCACAACACCAACCACAGTCAGGACAACAACGACAACAACAACAACACGAAAGACCACAACACCTACCACAGTCAGGACGACGACAACAACAACAACACGGAAGACCACAACACCTACCACAGTCAGGACGACGACAACAACAACAACACGGAAGACCACAACACCTACCACAGTCAGGACGACAACAACAACAACACGGAAGACCACAACGCCTACCACAGTCACGACAACGACGACAACAACACGGAAGACCACAACGCCTACCACAGTCAGGACGACGACGACAACAACACGGAAGACCACAACGCCCACCACAGTCAGGAGGACGACGACAACAACACGGAAGACCACAACACCTACCACAGTCAGGACGACGACGACAACAACACGGAAGACCACAA
>ML662447.1:6120902-6137960 GCA_007570785.1 Antilocapra americana | reverse complement strand
AAGGAGGACCACAATACCTACCACAGTCAAGACAACAACAACAACCACAACAAGGAAAACAACAACAAAAACAACAATACCTACCACTGTTAGGACAAGCAGGACAACGACGACAACAACACGGAAAACGACAAGGACAACAAGGATTACCACAATACCTACCACTCTCAGGACAAGCAAGACAACAACGATGATGACAACAACCACAATGACAACAATGGCCACGACAACAACCACAACGATGACAGCGACGACAATCCCTACCACTTTCACAAAGAAAACAACCTCTGTGACTACAGTTGTTACCCAGAGACCGGTTCCCAGCAATCCTTTCTTGTATGGTACATTCATCCCCTCACTGATTGTGATCCCATTGGTGCTTATCTGTATCTGCTGCTACAAGAGGGTGAGTGACCCCTACCTGAACGCCCCTGTCCAGCCCTCCCCAGTCCCCTGAGAAACCAGGCACATGCCTGCCCCCATGATGCTGCTCTTTGGCAGGTTCCCATCAGCTCTGAGGCCCTCACACCAGCAAACAAGGCGCAGACTCTTTGCATATCTGGGCATAGACACAGCCTGGGCATCTAGGGGGTTGCCTGCCTCATGTTTTAACATTCAAAGGGAAGGGATCTATGGGCTGTCCCAGCCCTGGGGAGAAGGGACACTGGACCCTATGAGACCAAGGCTACTCTATAGCAGTCAAGATTCTGAAGGGCTCAGGTGGACCAAAGCCCCTGAAGTTTTTGCTGTTGGGAGAAGGAGGAGTCTGCAGGAGTGGCTGTGCCTTTGAAAACAGAATGGATCCCTGCCCATCTCTGGTGCTTTCTTACTCTTTGATCAGTCTTCACTAAATCACCAAGATGTGCAGGGCCCTGTGCTGGGCATAGAAGGGTAGAAATGAAGCACCCACCACCCTTACCCACAGGACTTCATTGTCTGGTGTCTCATCTGATATTAGTACCTGGGGTAGGGGGGTATTGAGGGTAAATGTCACCTTCAGAGGGTATGAAAGGTGCCCTGGTAATGAAAAGAATATAGACTGGCTCTTGGAAAGGAGGGGAGGCAGAGGGGATGGCCAGCAGGGTTTGCAAGAACACAGGGGAGAGCTGGGTGAAGAAGAGGAAAAATCAGAGCTGAGAAAGGACTAGCAAAGCAGCATAGAAACCAGGAGATCAGATTTCTGCAAAGAGCGAGAAGTGAGGAGAGAAAGCTTGGTGAGATGAAAGTGGACCATCATCCCTGAGGGCTATTAGGCTGGGGGTGGGCTCAGGGGAATGAGGGATGAGGAGGAATGTGGGGAGTGTTCTTTTGTCTTCATATGATGTCAGGGCTGCTGATGAAAACTTCCCATTGGGGCCTCTATCAGGGACAAGGGGTTTTAGACTGCCCATCTTCCCCTTGAGTCTACATGGAGGTATGAATTCCCATTGAAAATGAAAGAGCCTGAGGCTCAGGAAGGTGGAACTTGTTGGCCAAGTCACTCAGGCAACATAGGCTGTAATCCCAAAACTCATGTTTTGACCCCTTACTGCTGCAGAAGAGGGTGCCTTCCTGTCTGCATGGCTGAGCCACAGTCCTTCATGCCCCATCCACCCTATTTATGTCTCTTTAACATCTTAGGTCATCAAGGAGCCACCATCATCCCAAAGACCAGAAGAGGTAAGTGATGTGTTTGGTTCAGATGTCAGCATGCCAGCTGCACACACTGCTCTGTGCAGAGAGGCCTCTGCTGCCTATGGTGAGGTGTCCTCTTGCAGTCCTCTAGTTCCCACCTACCTGGGCAGAGAGAACTGGCAGAAAGAAGAGGGTGACAGAAGGAAGGGAAAGACCCTAGAGAGGATGTGAGACTCATAAATGTCACCCAGACAACACTGTTTCCCAACCCCCAACACAGCTTGATCCAGGGCCTTTAGCACTGAATTCAACAATGTAAGGTAGCCTGTTTCAGGAACAGCTATATTCTCTCCTGATATCGATGGGCTTTTTGAAATTCCCGAAGGACTGTTTGTAAGATGGTCCTTTCCAGAACTCAGGTAAGTTTTGGAAAAGGATCCTCAGGTTTCAGGGACTTGGTCCCCCTCCCTGGGCTCTGATGTATGTTGGGCTTTATTTCCTTGTTCTTCATCCCTGGCTCATTTCAGGGTGAGGGTCTTGGTGGGGTTGGCCTTTAGGGGCTGGGGGCTTAGGAGCAGGGAGGGAATCTTACCTGGCATTGAAGTGTGAACCCAGATGACCACAGGGCCAAAGGGTCAAGAGAGGATGCTGTGGCAGACTCAGGATGGGGACCCAAACCAGGGTCCAGAAGAAGCAGTTAGAGCAAGGGGCTCATGTCCCAAGTCAGGGGGACCTGGGTCTGAGATATACTAGCAAACAGGGTCTCTGCCAGGGTTGGCATCAACACTGGCTGCAGTGTGGGGCCTGGGGAGGCTGGATCTGCCAGAGGTGAGTGAATGTAGCCCTATCACCTGCTAACGCTACACCCTAGATGGCCTCCATCACATGGCACAGCCTCACACCCAGCTTCTCCTATAAGGGTGGCCTCTGGGAACAAGGGAACAGGATAGAGTTTGTTGATCTTTGGAGAAGAGCCATCTTCATAAAATAAATGGGCTTGGTGTGTTTTTACATGGAGACCACTGTCTTACTGTGTTAGGTGCTGCTCATTTCTCCTTGATTCTCCAGCAAACATTTGCTGAGTGGCCAGTAGTTGAGCAGAGAAGGCAATGGCAACCCATTCCAGTACTCTTGCCTGGAAAATCCAAGGGACAGGGGAGCCTGGTGGACTGCCATCTATGGGGTCGCACAGAGTCAGACACGACTGAAGCGACTTAGCAGTAGCAGCAAAAGTACTTGACAGGTGCCAGGGCAACAGATGTCATGAGTCTGCATCCAGGAGCTGTCAGATGAGAAAGCCGACAATTATTTTCTCCTTCTCACAGCCATGCCCTGTACAGACCACAGTAATTGTCTCCTGCTGTGAGTGCCAAGAAGACACAATAAGCCAGATGGAGGTGAGAAAGGCCCATAGGAAGGGAAGAATGATCCCCCTCAAGGCTAGAGGTTTGGAGGAGCAGGGGGACCAGATTGATCCACATGGACTTGGGTCTAAAATATCTGGTTTGGATTGAGATGAGCTTTATGGGCTCTGGTCTTCCTCTACTTGGTGACAGAGCAAATCCAGAAGCTCTTCCTGCCATGATGGCTCAGGGTGAGACAAAGAGTTGAATGCTCAGGCAATCACTGCCTCCAGCTGTCCCAGCACCAGGGTCTCCCCTTGAACAGGCCCAGGGTTCTGGATGTTGGTGGCTGACTCATAGCTGGTCAGTTCCTAGTTCACATAGAGATTTTCATCAGCTCTGATACTGTCCTGAATTTCACCAGAGAGTGATTGGATGAGTGAAAAGAAACAATGACAAAGAGCCACACACAGGTCAGGGAAAAAAGCATAAGAAAAAGAAACTTTTGAGCCAAGATCCTACTACCATTAAAATAGCTATGGGAAGTGCCCACAGCTCCTGTCTGCTCAATGAGAGGCAAAGGGCTTACTGCATGTTCTTGTGGTACCTGAGATGGGGTGACAGGAAACACCAGAAGGAGGCAATCTGAGGACACTTTCTTCCCCTGGGTGACTGAGATCCCCCCTGGCAGGAGGCTGAGAGATGACAGGGAGGGCCCAGGTGGCAGGTGTGAGGAAGAAAGAACCACTATCTCTAGGTTCAGTTTTTCCCTCCTCCTCCTGGTCCTGCCTCTGTCCCTGTGGGATCCATTTTTCCTCCTGGGAGCTTCAAATGGCAGGAGGAAGGCCAGCCCCGCATCTCCCCTGACAGTCACTTTGGGGGCCCAGGAAATCCAGAGCTCACCTTCCAAGAGGGAGGAAACCACCTACCAAGGGGTTTGTTCCCACTCAGAGGATCAGCCCCACATCCTACCTCCACCAGGTCCACTTTCTTGCCTGTTCTTTGTTTTCCTCATCTTTCTCTTTCTCCCCAGTATCAGGATCCTTCCCCATGAGCAGGGAGTGGGTCTCTTCCCTGCCTTCTCCCTTTGTGCCCCCAAATGCAGGCCCTCTTCTCCTTCCTTCAATCTCCTGCCTGGTCTACATGCCTACCCCAAGTTTCTCCTTGAGGACTTCTCCTTAGCTACTGCATACCTCCTCCAACCTTTGACTTTTGTTTTCTTTCTTTCTTTTTTTTTATCAAAAGCAGCCCCAACATCTCCCCCTACACCAAAAGCACTGATTTCTTCTAAAATCCAATACAGTCTGCCTCACAACAAACACAAAAGGTTTTCCAGGCCCCTGCCCAGGTGAAGCCTGCAGGTCTGCCTCAGCCAGTGTGTGGGGACATGCCCTGGAGACTTGTGGGAGATGGAGGCGATGCTGCTCATCTGGAGGCAGCATCTGCCTGTAGCTTCCTCACAACATATCTGCTTTTCAGGGAAAACTGGATGTATTTTATAACTTTCTTCAGCGCTGCAGTCTGGTGCCATTGATGTGGTGTCCAACCAGAGACATGGTAAGCAGGACACAGGGATGCTCTCCATGGGCTGGGGTCTTGGTTTTGCCCTTGAAAATTGTTCCCTGGGACTGTGAGTAAGAGAATCCTGTCCCAGCATCTGCTTAGAGGAATGCTCAAGATGTGGAGACCTGGAGGTCATGAGCCTCCAGATGATTCTTCACATGTCACACAAGCATTTCCCCCGCATCCTCATCAACAATATTAGGGCCGTTGTTCTCCAGAACAATGCTCAGAACTTCTAATCCTAAGTAAAAAGGGCTGGGAGGCCTATTGGCCTTCCATCCATCATCCCTCCCCACTACCAACCCACCCCTATGGGACTGCTGGCTTCATTCCACTCATGAGACCCTCCTGGGCTGGTTGCTCAGGTACCAAGAGTGGTGGAGGGTATGGTGACACCCCCTCCCCAATCTTGTCTGGCCAACACTGACTGCATTTACCAGGTCATAAAGGTGCCCTCCTTCTGTCAGTGTGTGTGACAATGAGGAAAAGCCAAATTGTTCCAGTTGTCATCCTTGGAACTTAATAATAATGATGGATAATTTTGTTGCATCTTTTCTATGGGTCAGTTGCTATACCAAGACTGCTTTCACTGCTTTAGTCCTCCCAGTAACTGTACAGGTAGATACTACTATTATCCCAGCTTTACCAAGGGGGAACTGACCCACAGAGAGGTTGAGTGACTTGACCCAGGTCACGGAGGCTAGGAGGAACAAAGCTGAACTTGAATTCTGAGCCTGGCCATTCTTACTACTCTGCCCCTCTCTCAGTTCAGTACTCATGTCTCATGATGGTTACCCTCAAACCACCAGGCAGCTGCCCTCCTCAGGCCTCCAGATTCAAAAAGGTACTGCTCCTGGTTCACCTGGGAAGCACCTGCCTGGGCATCATATTTTTCGGTGTTCCCATGCACAGACCTTCTGTACTGGGCCAGGAGTCTGGAGAATGTTCTGGTTCCAGGCTCTGTAATTAGGGCTTCACTGATTATATACACTGAATCAGACAAACACTGGCTCTTGGTGGCTGATCAGGTGCATGTTTAGAAGCTCTGGACAGGTCTGAAAGCCTCTGGACACTGTTGAGGACACACCTGAGGCATGCTCACGCCCAACAGAGACGTTTTCTGGTGACAGAGGTGTCAGGGTGCATCTGGGCTCCTGGCTGTGGATCATAATAGAGCTCTCAGTCCCAGCCTTGCTTTCACAGAAGCTCCATTCTCCACATATCTCTCAATAGCTCTCTAGAGACTCGAAAGTCATGAATACATCAGTGAGTGCCTGCTTGGCCAGTTCAGAATCTGTGACACAGTGACATGTCACAAGCTAAGAAATAATTGATAAAAAGGAGTTGGTGAAGTGAAAATCCAAAGTCCATCCCAACAGAGGAAACATCCAGTACTTTTGCCCTGGGGCTGTTAGGCTTGGAGAATCAAAAGCCTGGAAATTGAGTACTGTCCTCATCAATCCAAATGGTCAAGATATTCCCAGGTTGCCAGTGTCACCCTATGGTGTGTGGGGGACAGATGAGCACCTGCAGATCAGGGTGTCACAGGAGCGACAAACCCAGACTGCATGTGAGTCTGGACACACCAAGTCCTCCAGTGGTGAATGAATGAATGGACACTTCTAGTCACATGTATTTCTGTGTAGATGCTTTTGATCATTTCTCTGAAACAAGGAAGTGTTTTGGATCTGATGATATAAGGCACAGAAAACTGCATTGAGGGGTGCTGTGCAGGAATGTGAACAGATCCCTTTGCCATCTTCAGGAGTGATTGTAGGAGCGTACCAGCTTCAACCTGTTACCAAGTCTATGATCTTGACCTAGTTTCTTGAACACTCCAATCCTAACATTTTAATCTCAAAATCAGGGATACATATGTGTTAATATACTGTATTGTTGTTTTTGCTTCTGGCTTAGTTCACTCTGGATAATGGGCTCCAGTTCGGTCCATCTGAGTAGAATTGATTCAAATGAATTTTTTTTTTAATGCTGAGTAATATTCCATTGTGTATATGTACCACAGCTTTCTTATCCATTCGTCAGTTGATGGGCATCTAGGTTGCTTCCATGTCCTGGCTATTGTAAACAATGCAGCGATGAACATTGGGGTACAGGTGGCTGTTTCAATTTTGGTTTCCTTGGTGTATATGCCCAGCAGTGGGATTGCTGGGTCATATGGCAGGACTATTTGCAGCTTTTTAAGGAACCTCCACACTGTTTTCCATAGTGGCTGTACTAGTTTACATTCCCACCAACAGTGTAGGAGAGTTCCCTTTTCTCCACATCCTCTCCAACAATACAGTATATTAACACATATATATGGAATTTAGAAAGACAGTAACGAGAACCCAACATGCGAGACAGCAAAAGGAATGCAGATGTATAGAATAGACTCGTGGACTCTGTGAATGAGGGAAAGGGTGGGATGATATGGGAGAATGACATTGAAACATGTTAATTATCATATGTCTAATCAATCGCCAGCCCAGGATTGATTCTCGGGGCTGGTGTATGGAGATTTCCCAGGGGCGAGGGAGGAGGGAGGGGGGAGGGAGGGGTTTCTGGAGGGGGGGCATATGTAAACCCATGGTGATATCATGGCATTGTATGACAAAAACAATAAAAGGGAGGGGAAAAAAATCAGGGATAAAATACCACTGAACTTATAATGCAGTTATCAAGAATGCTAGGTTACTTTTTTGTTGAGGATAAGGGAGTGTCCAGATGAGTCCAAGAAGCCCAGAGTCCAGAGGTCCTGGAGTCCCATTGGCAAATCCAATCCAGAGATGCCCAGAGATGCTGTCAGCTAATCAGTGTGCTCAGGCCACCCTCCTTGTCACATCCAGGACTCTCAGCTGGGGACTAGTGGGAGATGACAGAATAGCCAGGGACAGCTGGTACTGCAGACAGATTATGCTGCCCCAAAGGGTGCCCAGTGGTGCTGCCTCAACAGCCCATCCCCCATCTAATGGCACCATCGCCTGCCCTTGCCCTGTAGGTCCAGAACCGAGGTTGAGAGCTGAGATGAGGACTTGTCCTTTTGACACACACTCACCAAGAGAGCCTGGACAGTGCTGGGACTGCTGTGGCAATCAGTGGCAATCCCAGTGCAAAGGTGACCAGACAAGTTCAACACTAGAGCAAAGGGAGTCCAGAGTCAGAACAATAGGGCTCGCTGGGGAAGGAAGAGTATATGTCCAGGGCCTGAATAGAGTCTAGAAATAGGCGTCCAGACTTGAGGCCAGCACCCAGGAAGAGGAATAGCATCAGCAAGAGTTCACCCTGGGGATCCTGACAGGTACTGAGTTTGATCCCCTTGAGCCAAGGAAACCGGAGCCTTCTGCTCCAATTCCAAGGCTTCTCAGTGACCCTCTCTCTCTCCTCTTCTTCACACAGGGAAGATGCTCCAACTTCGCCTTAATGAATCCTCACTGTGCACCAATGCTCTGTGGCCCAAAGATCTGCCCTCGACCCAGGCAGGAGTGTTTCCCCCTAAATAGCTGTACCTCTCACTGGCGACATCACCAACCCATACGCACTCAGTCATTCTCCAGATTCCTGCCACTGAGCCCTCCCACTGCCCAAAAGCTCTGCAGAAGTCCTTTGTCACTTCCACCCCCATAGCCCAATGTCTAAAGCACCAAGAACAGCCCCTTTTGTAGCAAATTAAACATATATTGTGTTTTGGATTACAGTCAAAAGAAGTTGGAATTTGTTGCTGATCAGCCAGAGTTTCTTACCTAGAGAGCACTGCTCCTCTATATGAGACAACTGTACTACTCCTACCAGGACAAAGCACCCTGGTGTTCTGTGGATGTAGACATAATGAGTCCCATTCCCCACAGACTAGTCTCCATCTGTCACCAAGGGTTGAGATACATGGGGTGTTAGGCAAAATGTGCTCTTTCAAGAAAGCCCAAAATATCTTTGATGTGTGAATACAAACTGTGTCCATTACTCACTTGCTGTTATTTAATCTCCTGGGCAAGTTACTTAATCTCGCTGTGCTTTAATTTCCTCACTGAAAAGATGTGGATAGTGGTGTCTCCTCTAAAAGGAGCCACAAGAGTGACAGTAAACCGCTGCAACATTCTCATCACAGGGCCCTGTCACTTGCAAAGACTCAGGGGCCCTTAAACGATGACAAACTCAGAGACATCAAAAAGCATGTCATGAGTGAAAATATGTTAGAAAAAATCATGCCTTGGGCTTTTAGCTCTGGATATCACGACAAGGGATTGGCACACATGAGAATTCTCTGAAAACTGTTGACCACATTTAGGTTAACATTCAAGGCCACCACCCATGTAATCTCCAAGATACCATCCGAAAAGGTCCTTATACCTACTATGTCCTTCACAAATGTGAGTTCCCTTCCTGTACCTTTATTTTTCTCATAATGTTAATTCCCGGTTCCCAGTTTCCCATCAGCTCCTCTGATGACACAGACAGACCTCCCGATTTTCCAGATCCCTTTTGAAGAAGACTTTGAAGATATGATCAGGTTTTCTTGCACACTTACATGCTAGAGGACTATCAGTAGACATGAATTCACTGTGAAGATCACACAACATATTTATGAAGATGAATCAACACCCTGGACCAAAGAGTCCAAGACGAGTACAAGTGGCTACTAGCTCAAATGTGCACACACCAGTGCAACAAGTAAGGGACTATTAAGAATCAAGTGAACATGAGATGATGAAAAGAAGTTAATAAAACTCTCTAAAAAACAGACATCTACAAACTCTCTTATAAAGAATTCAGTCTTCTTAAAGCCATTTGGTGAAATGCAAGAAACATGAACAGACAACTAAATGAAATTCAGGGGGGAGATGCATCAACAAAATGAGAAGTTCAAAAAAGAAGCAAAACTATCAAGAGACAAACTGGAAACTTCAGCTGAAAAATACCATGACTGTTATTGTTGTTGTTCGATCACTAAGTCTTGTCCAACTTTTTGCAGCCCCATGAACTGTAGCATTCCAGGCTCTTCTGTCTTTGCTATCTCCTGGGGTTTGTTCATATTCATATTCATTGAGTCAGTGATGCCATCTAACCTCTCACCT
The DNA here is from genome assembly GCA_007570785.1 of Antilocapra americana. Taxonomy (NCBI): domain Eukaryota; kingdom Metazoa; phylum Chordata; class Mammalia; order Artiodactyla; family Antilocapridae; genus Antilocapra; species Antilocapra americana. Next base: position 6,128,371 of record ML662447.1, on the reverse strand, counting down.
TCTGCTGCCCTCTTCTCCTTTTGCCTTCAGTCTTCCCCAGCATCAGAGTCTTTTCCAATGAGTAGGCTCTTTGCATCAGGTGGCCAAAGTACTGGAGTTTCAACGTCAGGATCAGTCCTTCCAATGAATATTCAGGGTTGATTTCCTTTAGGATTGACTGGTTTGATCTCTTTGCTGTCCAAGGGACTCTCAAGAGTCTCCTACACCTTACCTCTACAGTGCAGGAAATCCAAGTAGAAGGGGAACCAATAGACAGTACCTGTCACTATAGCACTGAGTACAGATGACCACAAAAAGAGGCTAAGAGGATACATTCATGCAACTCTGTCCCCCAAAATTGTTCTCTCTCCCCTCAATTCTCTTTGAGAAAAGAGGTTTTTATGTCACGTGGCCAGCAGTGGTCTGGAGCTAGCTCATAGGGCCTTGTAAGATTTTCAGGAATTTTGTGAGCCAGCTATTTCAACACAGTCATTATAGAAAGCCATATTAAGTAAGCTATTAATAAATTATATATTTTTAAAAGGCAACAAATACCCCCAAACTCAGAACTTCCTAATTCTTTTACTAGTTTTGGCTACTGAATATCTTACTGCAGATGGAACTGCATCTGTGGTTGTGTATGGTAGTTCTGGTGCCCTGCTCCTGTGCATTTCTGCCCAACTCCACATCTAATGACATCAGAATAGAGAACCATAAACACTGTCCTTCCCTGATCAGCTCCACGAGCAAGTTCTTGAAGCTTACAGATCCATCTTCAAGTGTCTCCTCAGCTTGTGAGAGGTTTGCTGGACAACACTCCACTGAGTGTTCTGAGTTTTATCATTAAATATGTGTCCTGAGCCCAGGAGGACCACAAGGAGTAGGCAACTCCACTCCTTCCTCACAGGGACATCATTTGGTTTCAACTCAGCTTCTTACTCTTGCCCTGCCTCACCCGACCTGTAAAAGGCATTATAGCAATCTGCCCTCCTGCTCACTCTCTGGGCAAAAGGAGTCTGTGACATGTGTTTTGCATATGTCACCTCCTTCCATCTTCCATATACCTGGAGGGTCATCACCATCTTTCACGGATGAGGAGAATCCAGGTTCTGCAATGCTAAACATCCTGTCCCATGTCGTCCTACAAGGATGAGGCACAGGCTACATGCACCACGTTATGATCCCCAACTCCTCTCAGATGACCTCTGTGGATGTGTGAGGTTATCTCTGGGTCACTCCTGGCCCTGGACAGAAAGTTCTGGGTCAGGGACCACATGCATAGCTACTCAGTCCTGCCTTTGTCCCTGCTTCCTAAGTGGACCTGCCAATGCCCTTTGCAACTGGAAGGTGGTTCCCTGTCCAGACGATCATTAGGTAAAGCAGAGCTGCACCCTCCTCTTTCTCCTTCCAAAGACACCAGCAGTTCTGGCAGTGAGTGGATCTATACAGCCCTTGTTGTTTTGCTCCCATCCAGTGTTAGAGGAACTTTGCTGAACTCCACGCCCCTCAATAGCCTCAGTTCATTTTGGTCTCCTGTTTCCTGATACTATTTACTCCCGTTGCCCTATGTATGCATCCTGAGAAGGAATTCTTCTTGTTTCCCTTGTGTCTTTCAATCTGCGCTCAGCAAGACAGCCCTCTGAGCCACACTAACATCCTTCAGGACCACCCATTGTCTTCCTGTTGGAAGAAACTGATTTCAATCCCAGATAACCCAACTTTTCCCAGTCCTTAGATCACGGGCTTATGGAGTAATGATCTTGGTAGCCTTCTGAAACTGAGCTCCCCAAGTCAGCAGTATTGAGGGGTACATTTTCATGGACCCCAATAGTAAATGAACTTGACTTAATAGTTAGAGAAGAGGTAAATCAAGTTGGTTTTTAATTCTAGGTACTTTTTAAAGGAAAAACATCTAATATATAAGAACATTAAAAAGTTGATTATAAAAGAATATGCCACGATACTGGGCAAACCAAAAGAAGGCTGGAGTCTTCAAGAACAACAGTGAAAACCAGTATGAGGGTTAAAAAAGGCAAGTTTCTGATGGTAAAATTTTATTTCTTAGAAAGCTACATTATTGTTTAACTGGCATGCACTTACAAAAGAAAAATTATAACTGATAAAGAGAAATTGTCAAATCCACTTTATACTGAGAAACTGGAACAACTGTCTGTTAAAAAGACAAAGTATTGCTTCAACTTTAGAAGATTTGAACAACACAATAAACTTAGAATAATGGGATTTATAATGTAATAATATATATAATTTGATAATAAGGATTCTTCCATTCAGTCATGTATCAAAATAAGCCCAAATAAAAGTAAAAGAAATGGGGGCTTCCCTGGTTAAGACTCTGCGCTACTAAGGCATGGGGTGCAGGTTTCATCCCTGGTCAGAGAATGAAGATCCCACATACCACATGGAATGGCCCCAAAAAATTAAAATAAATAATCAAAAGACCATATTCTCTGATTACAATGCAATTGGTTTGGAAATTTATGATTAAAAAGAAAGTTTGAAAAAATGCACACAATCAAAAATTTTAAATCATACATGTAAATAATTATGAATTAAAAGACAGATCAATCTAAAATTAAAATGTTCTTAAAATCAAATGATAGTAATTATTACTTATAAAAACTTATGAGATATAGTGAAAGAAAAATTTAAAGAAATATTTGAGGCCCAAACAGAAGAGGTGAAATATGAAAATCAATAAGACAATAATTGAATGAAATATATTAGAAAAAGAATTCCAGAATACTCAAAGAAAGTGAAAGGGACAAGATTTGAAAGAACAAATGAATCAAATAAAAAACTCAAACTCAGTAGGGAGTAATAATGAAACCTAAATTTATTTGAGAAGTTTATAATAATTATAGATACTACACTAATGAAATTGATCATAGAAAATAGTGTTTCCCAACCTTTTTTTTATTATTTTTTACATTATCATGTTGGTTTTGCCATACATTGACATGGATCTGCCATTGGTATACATATGTTCCCCTTCCAGAACCCCCCTCCCTCCTCCCTCCCGATTCCCTCTCTCTGAGTCGGTCCTGTACACCAGCCCTGAGCATCAAACCTGGGCTGGCGATTGATTTCACATATGATAATTAACATGTTTCAATGCCTTTCTCCTATATCATCCCACCCTTGCCCTCTCCCATAGAGTCCAAAAGACTATTCTATACATCTGTGTTTCTTTTTCTGTCTCGCATACAGGGTTCTCATTACCATCTTTCTAAATTCCATATATATACCTTTTTAAAAAATTTTATTTTACATTGGAGTATAGTTGATTAACAATGTTGTGTAAGTTTCAGGTGTATAGCAAAGTGATTCAGTTAAATCTATTCTTTTTCAAGTTCTTTTCTCATTTAGGTTATTACAGAATATTGAGCCAAGTTCCTGTGTTATACAGGAGTTTTTAAAAATATCTTTTTCCTTATAGCTCCCTCCTAAAATTTTAGTACCATTGATATACTATTTATCTCTTTATGTATACTGTCCTTCATACTTCAGAAAAGTGAGACAAGATTTCACCTCCTTGGGGCCATATTCTCCCTGTTCTGAATACATAGAATAAGAAAAGATATAATTAATTTCTAATAGAAATTATAAAGAAAGTATAATTACAGATAGAAACATAAAAATCAAAGATTCTGAAAACTTTATACCAATATATGTGAACAGATAAACTCCAAGAAAAACATGATATTTGAAATGACTGACAAAATAAATAGAAGCACTCAGTAATCCAGTGTCTTAGTCTGCTTGAGCTGTCACACAAATACCACGGGCTGGGTGACTGAAACAATGGAGATTTGTTTTTACCAGAGTTCTGGAGTCTGGACATCTAAGATCAAGGTGTCAACAGGGTTGGGCTTTGATGGGACCTCTCTTCCTGTACTAAGGCCACTATCCTGTGATATTCCCCACTGCCTTTTCACTGTGACTGTATGGAGAAATAGATGTGGTGACCCTCCCTCTTCTCATGAAGACAACAGATCTGTAGCATTAGGGCCCAACCCTTCTGGTCTCATTTAACTTTAATCATGTCCCTAAGACCCCTGTGTCCAAAAGCAGTCACATTAAGGATTGGCTCAATATATTAATTTGGGAAGAGGGGCACAATTCAATGCATTGCACTTAGTAAATATTTTTAAAAGTTGTATCAGTGGTTTAATTTCTTCCCACAAAAAAAGGTACCAGGTAGAGAAGATATCATACAAAATAAAAGCAACAGACTCACAGACATAGAAAACAGACCTATGTTGCCAAAGGGGACAAGAAGGGAAGGAGTAACAAATCACAAGCATGGAATTAACAAATGCAAAAGACAATGCATATACAGACAAGCAACAAGAATTTACTGTAGAGCACAGGGGATTATATTCAATATCTTTAATAACTTTTAATAGAATATAATCTAAAAAATAGAACTGTACTACTTTGCCATACTCTGAAACTAATACTGTATTATAAAGGAATATTCCTTGTATATTCATGCCTCCTTTGTCAAAGATAAGGTGTCCATAGATGCGTGGATTTATCTCTGGGCTTTCTATTCTGTTCCACTGATCTATATTTCTGTCTTTGTGCCAGTACCATACTGTCTTAATGACTGTGGATTTGTAGTATAGCCTAAAGTCAGGTAGGTTGATTCCGCCAGTTCCATTCTTCTTTCTCAAGATTGCTTTGGCTATACGAGGTTTTTTGTATTTCCATACAAATTGAGAAATTATTTGTTCTAATTCTTTGAAAAAGACCTCTGGTAGCTTGATAGGAATTGCATTGAATCTATAGATTGCTTTGGGTAGTATACTCATTTTCACTATATTGATTCTTCCAATCCACGAACACGGCACATTTCTCCATCTGTTTGTGTCCTCCTTGATTTCTTTCATCAGTGTTTTATAGTTTTCTATATACAAGTCTTTTGATTCTTTAGGTAGAAATACTCCTAAGTATTTTATCCTTTTTGTTTCGATGGTGAATGGAATTGTTTCCTTAATTTCTCTTTCTGATTTCTCACTGTTAGTGTATAGGAATGCCAGGGATTTCTGTGTGTTGATTTTATATCCTGAAACTTTGCTATATTCACTGATTAGCTCTAGTAATTTTCTCGTAGAGTCTTTAGGGTTTTCAATATAAAGGATCATGTCATCTGCAAACAGAGAGAGTTTTACTTCTTCTTTTCCAATCTGGATTCCTTTGATTTCTTTATCTGCTCTGATTGCTGTGGCCAAGACTTCCAAGACTATGTTGAAAAGTAGTGGTGAGAGTGGGCACCCTTGTCTTGTTCCTGATTTCAGGGGGAATGCTTCCAGCTTTTCACCATTGAGGATAATGTTTGCTGTGGGTTTGTCATATATAGCTTTTATTATGTTGAGGTATGTTCCTTCTATTCCTACTTTTTGGAGGGTTTTTATCATAAATGGATGTTGAATTTTGTCAAAGGCTTTCTCTGCATCTATTGAGATAATCATGTGATTTTTATTTTTCAATTTGTTAATGTGGTGTATTACATTGATCGATTTACGAATATTGAAGAATCCTTGCATCCCTGGGATAAAGCCTACTTGATCATGATGTATGATCTTTTTGATGTGTTGTTGGATTCTATTTGCTAGAATTTTGTTGAGGATTTTTGCATCTAAGTTCATCAGTGATATTGGCCTGTAGTTTTCTTTTTTTGTGGCATCTTTGCCGGGTTTTGGAATTAGGGTGATGGAGGCCTCATAGAATGAGTTTGGAAGTTTACCTTCGTCTGCAATTTTCTGGAGAGTTTGAGTAGAATAGGTGTTAGCTCTTCTCTAAATTTTTGGTAGAATTCAGCTGTGAAGCCATCTGGTCCTGGGCTTTTGTTTTTTGGAAGATTTCTGATTACGGTTTCAATTTCCATGCTTGTGATGGGTCTATTAATATTATCTATCTCTTCCTGGTTTAGTCTTGGAAAGTTGTACTTTTCTAGGAATTTGTCCATTTCATCCAAATTGTCCAGTTTATTTGCATATAGTTGCTGATAATAGTCTCTTATGATCCTTTGTATTTCTGTGTTTTCTGTTGTGATCTCTCCGTTTTCATTTCTAATTCTGTTGATTTGGTTCTTCTCCCTTTGTTTCTTGATGAGTCTGGCTAACGGTTTGTCAATTTTATTTATCTTCTCAAAGAACCAGCTTTTGGCTTGGTTGATTTTTGCTATGGTCACTTTTGATTCCTTTGCATTAATTTCTGCCCTGATCTTTAAGATTTCTTTCCTTCTACTAGACCTGGGCTTCTGCATCTCTTCCCTTTCTAGTTGCTTTAGGTGTATAGTAAGGTCATTTATTTGATTTTTCTCTTGTTTCCTGAGGTGAGCTTGTATTGCTATGAACTTTCCCCTTAGCATTGCTTTCACAGTGTCCCATAGGTTTTGGGCTGTTGTGTTTTCATTTTCATTCGTTTCCATGCATAACTGAATTTCATTTTTAATTTCTTCTGCGATTTGTTGGTTATTCAGCAGTGTGTTGTTGAGCCTCCATATGTTGGAAGTTTTGAGAGGTTTTCTCCTGTAGTTGATATCTAATCTCACTGCATTGTGGTCAGAAAAGATGCTTGGGATGATTTCAATATTTTTGAATTTATCAAGGTTAGATTTATGGCCCAGGATGTGATCTATCCTGGAGAAGGTCCCGTGTGCACTTGAGAAAAAGGTGAAATTCCTTGTTTTGGGGTGGAATGACCTATAGATATCAATTAGGTCTAGTTGGTCTATTGTTTCATTTAAAGTTTGAATTTCCTTGTTACTTTTCTGTCTAGTTGATCTATCCATTGGTGTGAGTGGTGTATTAAAGTCTCCTGCTATTATTGTGTTGTTGTTGATTTCCCCTTTCATATTTGTTAGCATTTGCCTTACATATTGTGGAGCTCCTATGTTAGGTGCATAAATATTTATAATTGTTATTTCTTCTTCCTCGATTGATCCTTTGATCATTATGTAATGTCCATCTTTATCTCTTTTCACTGCCTTTATTTTAAAGTCTACTTTATCAGATATGAGTATTGCCACTCCTGCTTTCTTTTGGTCTTTATTTGCATGGAATATCTTTTTCCAGCCTTTAACTTTCAGTCTATATGTGTCCCTAGGTTTGAGGTGGGTCTCTTGTAGACAACATATATAGGGGTCTTGTTTCTGTATCCAATCGGCCAATCTTTGTCTTTTGGTTGGGGCATTCAGCCCGTTTACATTTAAGGTAATTATTGATAAGTATGATCCCGCTGCCATTTATTTTATTGTTTTGGGCTCCAGATTATCTATCCCATCGGTGTTTCCTATCTAGGAAAGATCCTTTAGCATTCGTTGGAGGGCTGGTTTGGTGTTGCTGAATTCTCTCAGTTTCTGCTTGTCTGAGAAAATTTTGAATTCTCCTTCAAATTTGAATGAGATCCTTGCTGGGTACAGTAGTCGGGGTTGTAGATTGTTTTCTTCCATGACTTTAAGT